>BLFP01000310.1:213486-223486 GCA_014634505.1 Montipora efflorescens
ATTCTCCCGCCCCTTGCTTCATGTCAACTGACAAAAAAAAACATCGACCAACTTGCCAGACACATTTTACACAAGGTCCTCATATACACGTATAACCGTGAATGACATCTACACTACTTCTGCGTTATTACATTCTTTTACAATAATTCTAGAGATTGACGGGCTAATTTTCTGTTATTAAGTTCGTCAAGACTACAAATAATGAACACTATTTCTGACAAATTGCTGTTGACCGGTCCTCGGTTAGTGAGAGTTGTGTTAAACAGTGTATTTAACAACACGCAAACATTTAAATACACTTTAGGAGACTTCAAGCCAGAAGTGATCTCAGTTCAATCTTTTTTTTCCTTTTCTTAGAGAAACTCTACTTCTCCAAGCCTTGGTCGTGATACCGATGAACGTGAATACTCTTTTTGCTTTGCTATGTCTAATTCCAATTTGGGTCTTTACAGGCGTTTGATATCTTGAAAGAAGCTGTTGGTTTATCCGATGCCGTGTCACATGACGTACAGTCTGTCTGCAGTCTTTCAGAGGTAAGGAAAAGGGATCCTATCGGGAAACGTTTGTCACCCTTCTTCCTTGTCCAGTACTGATGCCCGCTGATCAATGAAAGAGCTTTTTTTTAACGGTCTGTGACCTCGTTTTAACAAATATCCATAAAACTCAGTGCTGAGGGCCCTTATTTCAAAGAGGATGGCAACTTATTGGTCATCTCACCATTAATTAAAGACTTGATGAAGGAGTGGAAGTGACTTCGTCAATTTTCACGGAAGTTCATAGAACTTTGGGCGAGAAGATGGTCGCGTGTCGTTTTGGACTTCCGGTTCCTGAGATATCCTTTTTTTTCTCTTAGCTTCGCAATTTGAGTCTGCCTGTTCAACGGGAAGCCATCAACACAAAGCTGGTCATCGCAGATTTGATGATTGACATGTTAAAACAGTTTTCTGACGAAGACAGAGAGAAACGTGAGCGAGAAATACAGAAGGGATCGATTCAAAAGGTATAAGGTCCGTTATGTGATAGGCGGTTACGATTTCCCTTGTGATTGGCTAAAAGATCTTCCTCCGTCTGATTTTTAGCCAGTCAAAGGCATTTTCGTTGTCTGGCCCCAGTTATTCAAACGATGGATAGCGCTATCCACCGGTTAAACCACTATCCAGTGGTTAAGTGATAACGAAACCAATTTCCGCTATCCAATCCAGTGGATAGCGTTGTCCACCTTTTGAACAAATGGGGCCTGGTGTCCACGAACCTGGCAAGCGTGCGATGCAAATGGGAGAAAAAGCGGACTAAATGCGAGTCGAAATTGTTCACGCACCAAATTGACCGACTTTTGCATGAGTTCTTTACAAATAGCTAGGTTGATATTTTTAGGGGAAAAACACCTGAAGCATTTTAATCTGAGATAGGGTGGAGAGTATTTGCACACTTTACGGACCTCGCCAGTTTTATTTTTAGTACCTGACTGAATTACGTATGGCCAGGGTTCCGTAACCAGGAGTCTACAACTCCAGTAGAAAGTTTTCACGTGACGTCACAGCGGCCATGTTTGTGTACCTAAACAGTAGGGGAAAGACTTGGTTCCATATCTCAAAGTGCCCTTGGACTTGAGGTGCCTGGGAATGAATTTAAATCACTGGAATCGGAATTAAGCCTAAATATTGTTTTAGGCCTAATTAGGCCTAAGGTTAGCTTTTCTAAGGGGTTTGGGCTTTTTCAATTACATTATAACCTCAGTCTGCATTTTACACTGACCGATTCCACTGATTTAATTTCATTCCCAGGCTGCTCACGTCCAAGGGCACTTTGAGATATGGAAACAAGTTCTTTTTAAACAGTAGAACGGCGGCCATGTTGGTGTCCCCGACTAATCCTCTGGGAATTGAGCTCTATTATCATGCAAACGTTTTCTCTTGTTTCGGTGGAAAAACGTGGTTACTGATCACGTTAGTGAAAACGCTCTTTACAAATTCTATGCAAGGGCATTTTCACGGATGAAGCTAATTTAGACGATTTCTTAAATAAGATTTGGCTTGCACGAATTACCATTCTCAATCCCATGGGTACTAATTTCTCATGCAGGACTTTCATAATTGCTGTCAGAATGGACATTTTCCTTAGAACCACCCTGCTAGCAGAGCCTTTCCTTTGTTTGCTAGATTTTGGCGTTCTCGAGAAAGGCTCTGCATGAATTGAGTAAGATCTTTATTGAATATGCGCTGCATGTTGCCAGGATACAGTCTCGAACCCAAGCCTAATATGCCAGATCTTGCCGCCATCTTGGTTTTTCATGGTACAGCGGGCTCAATTATAACCATCGGTTTTGTCAATAAACGGACGCGCTCACTGGAAAAACCGGTTTGACGAGAGAAAACAAGATTGACTAGTCCAGAAGTTCGGGCTGCGGCGGCTTCAAAGAGTTGACGCGATTCGGGCAGAGCCTCCTTTTCTCCTCCTCAGTAAAGAAAAGACAAAAGGAGGCTCTGCTCGCAGGGTGCCTTAGAACCAGTCACAATCGAGATTGTATAATACGAGTTTAGATTACTTTTCGTTCTTGTTCAGACCTCGAAAGAGCAACTAAGAAATTTTCCATGACTCTTTGGACGGCCCTTATAGGCCCAACTGAAAACTGCTTTCATTACCTCTTCCGGATCCTGAAAAAAAGAATTAGCGGGACTGAGACTGAGAAAATGTTATACAGACTACAATTCAAAGGGTTGTAAGTTGAAAGGCTAACTATTTCCTGTTCAGAAAGTTGCGACATTGATAGCGCGCGTGTGCCAGAAAATTACTTCGTAATACAGAGATGAAAGCATGACGACAAACCATAACAAAAGACGAAATCTCGAACTCAGGAAGTCTGCGTTTAGACATTCCAAAAGGGTATGTCTTTCGTGTTTTTCAGCTCACAGTAATTTCGTTCCAGTTCGATGTGCGAAATTGCTTGGGAATCAACCACTTTTGAAAGCAACCCTCAGATTATGTCAAATAACGCGCGCTCTTAACTTTTGTTTTCACCTTAGTGTACTGGGAACGAAAACCTCGAAAAAGGTTCTCCAGTTTGACTACTAGTCTTCTGTGATGCTGTCCTTTCCTTTAGAAAGTAACACTTCGGGCAACACCAGGGTTCTGAACGAAGATGAAGATACCCCTGTTTCATATTGTGATGAACGACTTTGTTTTCGACACAACTGGCCACCTTCGCGGCTTCGCCCCTCGCATATCATGTTCTCTCGGCGGATGTTTTGTTGACTTGTTTTTTTCAGGTGGCAACGCAAGCACTTGAATGGTTTTTAGTGTAGTTCATGTGGACCACAATAAGTGCATGTTCCGCAGATTTGTGAAAAAAGAATAAGGAATAAGAATAACTCACTATTGTCATTTCGTGAGCTTTTGTAAACTTTAAGCGGCAGAAGTTTTTTTTTTCCACAATTGCATTGCATTGCTTCTGAAGGGAATAGCATGGTTTTTAGTATAATTATATAGGGGATTATTGACCGTAAAATTCTATTCTCTGATTGGTTGGACTTGAGGTGATTATTACGCGATAATCACCCAACCGATTTTTGCAAAATGGCCGCAAGCCCTTTTGTCGAGGTAGCAAACGAAGATATTAATTGTTTTAAAGAAAATGCATATTTTCAAATCATGACCTATGTAATTATAATAAAACATTTATTCACTTCAGGCTCGGTGAATAAAAACCTCGACTTCGTGTTGGTTTTTATTCATCGATATTCACCTTGCTTTCGGCAAATAATTGTTAAATATTCGATTTGCCCCCATACTACAAACTTTGGTTTAAAAAAATGTTTGAATACTACAGTCCTGTTTTTGTTCTTCAGATGATAGATGATTACGTAGGCGTCGAGGCATCACCGTCCGAAAAGGAACAAAAATGGAGAGAAGTAACAAGGTAATGGATCTTGTGAACTGTTTTCGGCTCATGATTTCATGCAATGATCTTTATTTTGTCCCGTCTTACAGAACCCTGGCAGATGACATTATGATGCAATTGTCAATGGCGCATGGACTGACGGGTAATATAGGATACCTCAAGGCGAAGGTAGGTGTTCTTTTTTATTACACGGTTTAGAGATGTTCTAGCGTTTTGGCGCGTCTGATTTGCCCTTTGTCTCCAACTCAATAGAAATCAGTGATTCCGTAGATGCGCATGCGTGTATTATGTTGCCTTAAGAGTACATTATGTTGGATTATTCTTGAATTCAGTCGATGAAATTGACTCAGATTTTTGTAAACCTCTTATGGCGCTCTTCTTCGAATCGTGTTATGAAAGAATTGAACAAATACCGTAACGTGAAAGGAAGGGATTTAATTGTGAGATCTCAAGTTTTGTAGCATTGATGACAGATATATTAACTTAAGTGAAGACGCCCATGTTGTTAGTTGCAAAATAGGTTTTGTCGTTTTTTGTAGACTCTGCACGTTCTCGGCCGCTGCTTAGCTGTTTTAGCTGCTCACACTGCTCCTGATTCAGACTCTCAGTGGAAAGGTATTGAGGTGAGAGAACTAAAAGGAATGCTTTTTATAAACGCGAGTTTACCGGTTTTTGTGTTCATGCTTGCCCAGAGGATTTTATTCCATAGTTCTTGACTCGGGGATATCCGAAGAAGATGCGAGTGCTCTGAACAGATGTCGACGTAACGAAGTTCCTTTTACTAATTCCGATGTTCGCAAAAGCTGGCAACTTGTTAATGAACTGAGCGTTAAGCAACCCAAAAGAAAGGTTATTACTGACATTATAATTGAGTGTTGTAAAATAACTTCTGCATCTCAACTGTCCTTTTGCAAACATTGGACACAATCTGGCGGCAGACTTACCTCCGGCCGACAAGGAACCTAAACATTATCTTGATGCGACAAATAAATTATGTCCTTCTCTTTCAAAAGTTGCAGTACCAGTGAGGTCCAAACGTTTCTTGAAAAATTAGAAGTCAACACCTGGCCTGGACATCGTGCAGTCCAAATTGTTAAAAATCGCGGCAGAAGTTCTGGCACCTTCCCTGGCATTTATATTCAACCAATCCCTTTCCGCTGGATTGTTTCAAAAGAGTGGAAGCTAGCCAGAGTAACGCCAATTTTTAGAAAGGGCAACAAGCAAGATGTTGATAACTACCGTCCGATCGATCATTCCCAGTGTTGCTAAAGTATTCGAGAAAATAATTTACAATCACTTTTATAAGTATCTTAACGATAACAATCTGTTAGAAATTGTCAATCCGGCTTCAGATCACTTCATAGCACACTTACTGTCTTGCTTGAAGCTACCACCAACAGTTGGTCTATCAATATAAAGACAATGGTCTTATCAACGGTGTAATATTTACAGATTTAAAAAAGGCTTTTGATACGATAGATAACTCAATCCTATCACGCAAATTAGCAAGCGATGGAGTAGATCAAATGGCCCTGAAGGGGTTTGGCTCTTACCTAAATGATCGCCAACAAAATTGTTGAGTCAATAGTAAACTTTCTCGTATAATTGCTATTAGTTGTAGTGTCCATCAGGGAAGTCTCACAGGCCCCCTCGTCTTTTTGATGCGCAATAACGATATCCCAAACTGCTTGAGTAATGCGATACCGAGAATGTTTGCCGATGACACCAACATCAGCGTCGCTGCTAGTAGCCTACTTGAGCTGGAATGTTCAGTAAACGGCAAGCTTGCTAATCTTCATGATTGACTATAATGGTGAACAAATTAAGCCTACACGAGTTATATTTGTTCATGTCCTCTTCGTACTCCCATACGTTAAACATCAGTTTTACTTTTAATGTACGGTAACTGATGTTTTTTACCATGTCTAAATAAAGTCTACCTGTACCTGTACCTTTATCCTGGGACAAGTGAAACGTTTTGTTGACTTGTTTTCTTCAGGTGGCAACGCAAGCACTGGGAGTGGACAAACCAGCTGCTGTGGACCCTGGAAACGAGGTCACCGAGGGTACTGAAATCGAGTCTACCCAGACCCCATCGCGGGAGTTACTTCAATATGCAAATCAAGCACTTCAGTTGAGTGTAAGCAAACATATACATCATTAGCCTGACGTACGTTGGATGTCTCTTCCCTGCATGCCAAGGTACTCATCGGCCACGAATATATGCATGATAATATCCTTTACATTTGTAAGCGTTTTGTGCAATTTGGAATCCTCGTGAGGTATATAACCTGATGTACTTACAAGGCGTTGCTCAAGAATGTTGGGTGTACAAAAAGATCCTTGATAAGTCCTTTGGGAGGGACGAAACACGCGGTTGTCATGGTAGCCACGAAATTTTCATAGTATTATTTAAAATGATTTAATAACTAAAACCCCAATGCAACTGGGCTCTCTATGCGAGAGAAACCCTGGAAAACACCCGGAAAGGAACACAACAGAATCACAAAGTCGAATCGCAAACGGCCAGAAATTTGACAGTTTTCAACACTTGACCGGGGAGAGCCCCAGCGAACTGGTTGTCAGAGAAAGACTTGAACCCAAGATCCCTGGATTACAAGTCCAGGTCCCTACCACTAGACGTCGCTACCTCGCTTTCATCATTAAAGATGAGAAAGCCTACGGCTCGGGCTCGTGCAATTTTGAGAACTTTCAAAACATCACTCGTGACAGTAAATCACGAAATGCACCCGCTAGTCTACGCGTTTAAATGATTTCCCACTTCCCATACTTACTCCGTTATGCTAGAGAGCAGAAATAACCTGGTTTTAGTTTTTGTCGCCCAAGCATGGGTTGAATTTTGTTTAATTTGGTACTTTTTTTAATATTTGCGTACACAGGCTGAATACTCGACTTCTAAAAGATATCTGAGCCAAGCGGTGGAGTGTTTATCACAGTGCGTCCAGATAGGGCTCAGGCAAGGCTATAGAGTAAGAATAATTTGCTTCTATGGTGTTCTTTAAACTGCTTTTAACAACATTTAACTCGCCAGCCAACAGGCTCTCCAGTGGATTATTCGCTTGAATGGCGACCGGTCAAAAGACAAGGGAATGGAAACAATTTCTCAGGTTTTCACCGCTCGCTCCTACCCTATGCCAGTCACGAAACTAATTCTTGATTTAGTTTGCTCACCAGTGCCGCTTTGAAATTGTCTTTCCTCAGCCTCCATGTGTTGGACCAAATACCCTTGTATTTTCTTTTGTTGTAGGACATTGTATGTAATGCAGCTCGTGACTTGGTGGATTCCATAGGGGCTCACGATCCTCTAACCTCATCACAATATCTGGCGCTTTATCAAGTATGTGTAACATTCAATCTTGCCTCTGGCATTCCGGTTAGTCTCACCAGTGACAAATTGTTCGAATCCCAGTTGACATTTGTTATTCATTCAAAAGATTACTGATTGGCCAAATATAATTTAGGCAAAGTTAAAGCCAAGTCAATGCATCGATTTTGCCTGGGATGTTTGGGGGGACTCCAGGGAGGTTTTCAGGGGCATTACCATGGCTGGAGTTGCTTTGTCGCTTGCTTGCTTCTTTTCCCTCCCTTCCTCCCTCCCTCCCATAATTTGGGTTAGCATACGTTCCACACACTGGTTTTTTTCAGTGATGTGTTGACACGTGCTTGGGAGGTGGACTGTGGTTCGGTTGCCATGGTGACCTCCTTAGCTCCTCGGCACCTACTCTCCAATAAATAGGCATAGTGTTTTATTGGACAATTGACGTCATTATTATTGGATAAATGAGGTAGTTTTGTCCGCAAGCTATAGGCGAGGAATCTGAACAAAAAAAGATTTTATTCGAATAACAATATAAGAGAAAATTTAAAGCGGAGCATCAGAACTTAACTTCGCTGAACAAACGGGAAAATGTGTAGTGTAAACCTCTGTCTACTTTGTTAAGATTGGACGGCGCTCTTTGTCAGAATACAATAAGTGTTATTCTTATGCAAATATGTCGCAGGGTATTCGGCGGTTAAGGTAGCGGTGTTTTGTTGTTGGTCATGTCGTGGATTCCCAACATCGAACAATGATTGCCTCTTGTAAGAAGATCGTTAACTTTTTCTGTTAGTTCACTTGGTACTTCGTTGCATGCCAATTGTTGATGTTTTTTTTGTTAGAGTTGCCATCTATCTCAAGTTCTTGAGGGTGTGTTAAGACGAGTTCAACTGGATCCGTCTGTGTCCCGTCAAGCCGCCTTGTTGCATCAGAGAAGATTATTAACCGAAACAGAAATTCTGAACGACGCGTCTTCCAGCATATTAGCTTCAAATTCAAATCATCTGTCCGAATGCGAGGTGACATTAGTTTTCTTAGAAAATAGTTTAAACCCAGGAGTTATATACCTCGATGGAATTTGATCGTCTGGGTAGCAGCCAGGCAACAGTCCTCCTCAAGACAACTTTCATGCAGACGATCAAATTACTTTGAGGTATTAGTTTTCAAACACGACACAGCTTTTAAAATCGTTTGTTTCACAACGAGCTCGTCATCCTCTATTGACTCGCTTCCTCTTGGACTTCCCTTTCTAGGCTTGGCGACGATTAACAATCACAAGAAATCATTTGGAACTGACGCGCGAGTTTTCAGCCACCAATATACAATTCATTGTTCTTCAGCACTCACCTGACAGGTACATTGACTTTTCACTTGCATGGTCTCTCACTTATCGTAACTTGCGCCAAGTCAATTCACCTCATTTAACGTTTCCGTTAACGCTGAAGTTGATACCAGTGATAACTAGGTCATCGAGCGCTCTTTACCACACCTCCCATTTTCAAAGCTCCATTTTATAGGAATCTCAGCTGTAGCTATATTTATCAGGTTAGAATGAAGTTGGACGTCGGCTGAATGCTGTGATGACAAGGTGTTACTAGTGGTCGATGTTCAGACCTTAGACGCTTCGTCTCCGGTGTTTAAAGAGACCTTGTATCCAATTTTCTTTTCTCTTACAGACGGTATCTTTATGGAGCTGTGTTAGACAAAGGCCGCTCACCAGTGGCAAGTGGCAAGGCTAACAAGCAATCTTCGACCGCACCAGGTACCTGACTTTGTTTATTTGAGTTTCACAACCTAGGTTGTAAGAGTCACACAACAGAATAAAGCTCCAATTGATAATGTTCCCCATTACAAGGCCAGTCCAGAACGTCGGGTGTTACGTCCCCTATACTTCGTGACCAGTGCCGGTGTGGGTGCTTTAACGTCCCACGTTATTAACAGCAACAGAAGCCCATGACTAGGAGGGTACAAACTCATTGTATTTGTGTAGTGGCGTTTTTACAGACCGAGATATTTTTAGATTTGATTTTCCTGCGAAGCTAGACCTTTCCAGCTAATCACAAGTCTTGCATAAGAAATAAATACCCATGGGATTGGGAATGATAACTCGTGCAAGCCAAATCTTATTTAAGAACTCGTTTAAAAATAGCTTGATCTTTAAAAAATGCTATAAAATAGACCTAGTATTGGAGTTGTAGGCTTCTGGTTATAGGATTGTGAGAGAGGCCTAGGGTTTATAGTCCTTATCAGAGAAGACTTAAAAGTCAAACCATTTGCAGATGTCATTACAAAGGCAGCACTTTATTAGCTTTCTTAAGGTCTTTCGTCAGCCTATCCTACTGGGGACCAGCTATTCTGTAGCGATGTATGAAATATTCGGCTAGCGTCTCGCAATGTATGTGGGTCAGGTTTTTGAATTTCACTTGTTTTCTACAGTTCCTGTAAAACCCATCATAACCCGCGCAGCTGTGAATACATTGGAGTTAGAACAACTCATTGAAGAGTTCAGCCTGTTCAAATCCAACACCGCTTCTGAGCTCATGAGGCGAAACTATGTGAGGCGACAACATGAACAGAAAAGAAAGATGTTGGCGAAACTTGAGGACAATAATCTACACACTGAAAGCCAGGTTAGATGTTGTAAAAAAGGAAAGGAAAGGAACTTTATTTAAGTGTCTAGTCGTGCTACCGCTGGAGCACTAATTGGGGACACTGTAAACGGAAATTAACAATGAGAGCAAATCAAGTCAAATGTTGGTTTTTGA
>BLFP01000310.1:228486-250808 GCA_014634505.1 Montipora efflorescens
GTTGTCTAGTATCAACATATCACCAACGGTGTCGTCCACCATATGCAGTTTTCACCGAAAGGGGCGTTGAACAGCATAAGAAGTCACGCCCTTTAATAAATTTTATACAAACAATTCTAGCAGCACATTAGGTTTGGGAAGCGTGTGTGTATTACATGGCTTTATTATGTTTAATCTTCATAGCTCAGGCTACCTTCAGTTCCGGTTTCTCACCAACGCTGGAAATCATTTGGCCATGCACTCATTGTTACCCTAATGGTACAGACATTAGTGCCTTCGCCTAAAGTAGTTTCGAGTTAAATGTCCCCTACAAGCTCATTTCATTTGTAATGTTTTCTTTGGTATAGTGTTTAGAGAGGGCACTTTCTATGTATATAGTTATTTATATCGCTCTTTGAAGAAGGCGAGAAGACATCATTCAAAGACAGGAATTGCATTAGTTATTGATCTAAGGATGCTTAGAGTTTGTTCGACCTGGGATTGCACCCCTAACCTCCCTCATAATCTTCGTATGCTTAATGACATCTAACCTGGCAATTCCTGTATTCTCGCAGGGCAAAGAAACTGGAAGTGGAGTTCCCAAGGAAGGGCCTGTGGTAGACTTCAACGGAATAAGATGTATCCTTAATCTTGAGATTTCACTAAACTTCTTTCATTCGAACTCGACGCCGATGGAAAGCGATGGAACTGTACGAGTCTTTTTTCTGAAGAATTTCTAGAAACATATCATAATGGTGTTCGAACAGTGAATTAAACAAAAACTCCAATTCACTTTCCTGAGTAAGGAGTAGATCTTTCCGGCTATGTTCGGAAATTTGATTGATGGAAGCCAAAACGCAGTTTGGAGGTTAGCGCTTGAGGTAAGATTCCGCAGAGTTATAAAAACCGCAGTAACCTTAAAGGGGCTTTGTCGCGAAATTGAGCCAAATTCAGCGACTGTAAACTGGCAACGAAATCAACCAAAACGTAAAAAAAAACTACTTAGAACATTGAAGGAAGGTTTAAATAAACAGCAAATACAAAGGGAGGTTGGGATGGGCAAAACTGAAGAAGATTAAAATGGATTATGAGTGGGGTAACTGTTCAGCCTAACAGTTTTTCAAAGTTGATCTGTTTGGTTTGTAACGCAAATTATGTATGGTCGACCGTCATTTTTTTGTCACGGAGCTTTGATTTGTGTTGTTTAAACGTAATTTCTGGGTTAATACGGCTATGTCACGCAAAATGATGAAATTTCATGACACCCAAGATGCCCAAAAACTAGAATGAAGCATTGCAATAACCACTTGAAAATGTTGAACAACATAAAAGAAATGCAGCAAAAGGGAAGATACAAATGGACAAGATTGAAATGGATTGCATGTGGGTAATCTTATAAAAGTCGGCCAGACGTTTCTCAAGTTTATGACAAATCGCCTGGATAAAGGTCGATAATTTCGTCAGTAAAGGAATTCCACATTACCATTTTTGAGTTTTAAACTCGTGATTAACTAGAGATTTCCCCTAAACACCCTAAAATAACGTGACATAGCCTCTTTTACGTTAAGTTGCATAGGGAGAAGGGGCGAGTAATTGGTAAAAAGTCACAAAATCAACTGCACTGCCTTGACACAGCCCCTTTTAGTATACACATGCTTTATTGTTGGTGTATTTTTTAATCTGGTGATGAAATAGCAGTGCATTAAACTGAACTTAACTGTTGAAGACATCGTTGACCCTCACAATGAATGCAGCGACGAAGGTAAGCCGCTAAGCCGTCAAATAAAATGTTACCGCCTATGCCTTAAATGATACCCTCCTCTGACAACTCGCACGAGATAAGCAATGTGAAAAGGCCACGTCGAATGAATCAGTCCTTCTTTGATGCAAAGGTTCGTCCTGATAGCTGTGCAGTAATAAGGTTCTGTCGTTTCGTTGATTTTGTTGCGTTAATTGTGTTTCATTGGCCCTGAAAAGCGCCTATGAGGAGTGGTCAATAATTATGTATTGTATTGTGTTGTGTTGTGTTGTGTTGTGTTGTGTTGTGTTGTGTTGTGTCGTGTTGTATTATATGGACGGAAGTGTTTTTCCCGAGAACTAAAACACTCGAAGAATCAATACGTGTGTAACACGAGTGGTCATATTGAGCAACGACTTCACGATTTCCGCCTTTTTTGTTTATATTAATTAACAATTATTCGCCGAAGGCGAAGTGATTATCGGTGAAGTCGAGGTGAATATTCACCGATAATCACTGAACTTGAGGCGAATAATTGTTTTAGTATAAATACACAGGTGATTATTTCTAAAAAGAGAAAAAAAAAAACACTTCAACGCGAAATCATCTTCACTTACAGTGGCAAAACGACTACTGGCAGCCATTTTGTCCGTCGAGGTGATTATCGGCTGATAATCCGAGATAGCGAGCCAATGAGAGCGCGCGATTTTGTATAATCACCTGTGTATTTATACTAATATCCAGTATTTGTATCATAAGCTTTCTTTTCAATCTCTACGATGTATATTTATTATTCATATAAAAAGAAAATTTCACCTCAGCTCAAAGATGTCAATTTTATGTTCTCTCTGCAAGAACAGTATTTCACTAGTGAGCGCATTGCCGGTTCTTGACTCAAACATAAAAATCATATCTTCTCGCCACCGTTTAATATCCTCTTTGTATACCAATGGCTCCACGAAAAAAAGTTTTCGTCAAATCAAATAGTAAAAACTACCTCAGTTTAGCTTTAGAAGAAGCCAAAAGTGAATGGAAACGTCGTCGTTATGTTTTGGAGTCATTGTGTAACGAGGTTTGATGGTTACGTGTGTTTCCATCGTGACGTGACAAGGTTTCCTGCTTACATGTTGTGTCACGGTTTCCATCATGATGTGACGAGGTTTGATGGTTACGTGTTGTGTTTCCATCATGATGTGAAGAGGTTTGATGGTTACGTGTTGTGTTTCCATCATGATGTGACGAGGTTTGATGGTTACGAGTTGTGTTTCCATCATGATGTGACGAGGTTTGATGGTTACGTGTTTCGTTTCCATCATGATGTGACGAGATTTACTAGTTATGTGTTGTGTTTCCATCATGATACGTTGAGGTCTTTTTTTGACGTGCTGTGTTTATAATCACACAAAGGGAGAAACTCGACGTCATAAAAGAACCTTACGACATAAAATGTAAACACAGCCCGTCAAAAGAGGACCTGAACACATCATGATGGAAAAACAACTCGTAACCATCAAACCTCGTCACATATGACAAAACCTCACCACTTAATGACAAAACCACACCACAAGATAAAGACTTCAAGACCAAAAGAATAAAGATTACATAAGAAAGTTATGGCTTTCCATAATTACAGTACCATTTCATGATAGTCACTTCTTGGCACCACAGTCACTTTATTCGCTTGTTCTAGCCGACGACAGTCCTTCCAAGGTTGTGAATGACGTCCTCGTTAAATTCAAGAACTTCTCGAGCAAATGGAATGGCATCATGGGAAGCGATCACCTCCCAAGGTCAGTTCAGTATTTAGCTACTTGTACAAATTGTGTTTTAAAGTCCATCTTTGGTTCGGTGCTTTGTCAGTCATTAGAAAGATCATTCAGCAACGACAGCAGCGTCGTTCACGCCACGCAACACAAGCTTAAATCATGATAAGTGAAAAAACTCGCCCTGGACGTGCACTTTAGTCCTTTCAAAACGGTCAAATTGCCAAATTTAAGCCCTGGCCAAACTATCGAACAAAGTTGAATTCAACGCTCCAACTTTGCTCGATCCAACATTGTTCGACCGTTTGGCCACCCATGTTGGAAGATATTCCTCCAACATTTTTTTGTTCGATCAAGTGTTGGATGGAGTTTGCTTTTGATCAAACAGTGCGACCAACAATTCTGCTAGACTTGTTGCAGTGTTTTGCCGCTCTTCCAACAAAGTTGTGTCCTGGATCGAGTCACGTTCGCGCTGCTAGCCAATCACGAATCGCTATCTTATTTCAAGCCTAGCATTATTTGCAACAAAGATGGCGGATAAGGATCAACGGGACGTCTTGAAAGTTGATGAACTTAACAACCAGAATCCTTGATCAGCGAGTGCGAAGCAAGGCCATGTCTTAGGGACAATTTTAGTCCCCTCAATCACTATCCGTCTGTTTCGAGATGTCTGGTTCAATAGCGTTTAAAATTTCTGCAAATCGAGCCGAGTTCATTCTCATCATCTTCCAAACACGGATGTCGTGCAGTGAACACACCCTTCTCTACACGTTCTCTTAACCAAAGTTTGGTTTTTCCTCGTTTGAATCCATCATTTCCGTCCTCAAACAGCTCCAGTAGCACAAACGCTACGAGCGGTTTTCGTTTCAGTGTTAGCGCCATATTTAATATATAGATTTAGCCAAGCCTAAAAGAGGAGCTCCCGGATTGTTTATATTTACTGGCTGTAGGATTAGTGAAAATAAAAGGCTTTGGAACTGTCCGCCTTTTGGTTTTCCCGGATATTGCTTAATTATGTAACATTTTCTTCGCTGCCTAACTAGTGAATTCCACTGTTAATTTCACCTGAAAAACCGACTGATCTGGTTGATCTTGGTCTTCCACCTTCTATTTAAACAATTATTCAGCATGCGTTGCCTCATCCGCTCACAAATATCTTGGCGTATAGTTATTCTCCTTTTTGTAAGGACTGTCCGTGATTGGAACACAGTGTTACCTTAAACAGTACAAGCCAATAGCACTAGTTCGCTTTCGGTTCGACCTTGTTGAGCTGAGTCGTTGCTGTACTTCAAGACGACAACTAGCGAGACTTACTTACTTTCCAATTATTGGCTATGGCCGATATCAAGGGAATGAAGACCACGACTAACTTAAAACGTTTGTAACTCTATGTCTTAATTTTAATTTGTTATTTATTTATCTTTTTTAGGTTATCTCATTTTTGTATCTCCCAGTGTTAGTTTTTCTATTTGGGAGTACCAATTGCAAGTTAAAAGTTCTCAATCTTCACTCAGTTAGCTCTTTAGTCATTCATTGAGTCAGTCGTTTGGTTATTCCCTGAGTCCCTTAGTCAATCATTCGGTGTAGCCCTTATGTCCTTTACGTCCAAGTCAGTCAGGCAATGTTTCAGAGCCAACAATTAGGACTCAGCGTCAATTCTACTTCAACTTGTTCCAATCGGAGGCAAAGCAAAGGACTGTAAAGGAATGCGCAGACTTATCATGTGATCAAATTCTGCCAGTTTGATTGGCGGGATACCACTTGAAAGAACTTGAGCGCTGGCGTTTTTGAAGACATACGAAAGCCGGAGATAAGCGTTAAAACGTTAAAATTACTATTTTTTTTTTTTCATCAAAGACGACTTGTTCTAAAGTTTGCGGAAAACCACTGCCCAAGACTTTGAAAAGTCTACTGGAGGTTGCCGTTCTTCTTTGACTAAAAACGCCATTGTACGTTTCTGTCCGTCGCAATTCCTCCCTCTCTGACATTTAACGAATTTAATTTGCCACGCAGACGTTTATGGGCACAACTAACCAGTTTGTGGTGACTCCCCTTTTCAACCCCATAGCGTCAGTCAATGGTTTCAAAGAGTTTATTTTTAATTGAATGCTTTGAATACCCGTAAAACGGAGCATTGACGGAGGAAGGGTGGGGGGAGGTTCGCACCGAGGGCCACAAGTTTATTAGTAAATGGCACGTGTTGCCCTTGTAAATTAAGGACCTTTCAATGCTGTTTAGAATTATTTTCAATTTTTTTTGTTTCATTAAGTGTTGGTGAATTTCAACGAGTGATATCTGAAAGCAGTAGCTTTATTTTTTATGGCACTGAGCGGTTTCTTGGAACCTTGCCACCCAATATGCTGGCTGCTATGAGCATCACAGGTAAGTCTTAAAAATGCTATTGTAATGCTCCACTGAGTTTACTCACTAAGCAAGCTTAAGCACAACCAACAGACGGCGACGAATTACATTGTTGTTCCATAGTTAATTCAGGGACTGGTTATGAAACCTTAGAACTTTCAAAAGCGAGAACAATGTTGTTGCAATCGATGTTGAATTGACCGTGACCCTGCACAATCTTTTGTTTTCGCTTCGCACGGGTTCGCATATTAGTTGCGCATAATTTAATCGAAGGATTTGATTGGTTATCTTCTCGAAAATAGGTGCGTTTTGTGCAGGGTCAAGGCCAAATATACGGACAAAAACATGAAACAAAGGAACTTGTTTAGTTTCATAACCATTTCCATGCATTAACTATGGTTGTTGTAAAAAAGCGCTTAGGATAAAGTCACTAATGGGTCTGCGTGTGTAACAAGATTTCATTTCCACAATGAACCAATCCAAATTCGTAGCAATTCCATGTAAAACGTTGAAGAGATCTTTGCACTTAGCTGGACAATTTAAGCAACCCGCACTTTAAATGCACATTTCTTTCAATTCTATGTCACTTGCTCAAGGCGCGGGAAAAATCGCGCGCGCAAGTCGCGATTAGTTTTGGTTTGGTTGATAAACTGGCGCGATATTTTTGGACCAATCACTAAGCGTAGCAATTGCAACCGCGAAATTAGTTTCGACAGTCATTTGAAAACTGCTCTAAAAATTAAATTTAAGAATAAAACGTCATCAAAAGCGCACTTCTCAGAAATTATTCTCGGTTTTCACATGACGTCACGGCCGCCATGTTGGTGCCCAAAAACAAAGAAAAGGCGGCCATGTTGGTGCCCCGACCAAATCCTCCGGGAATTTAACTCTATTATTATGCAAACGCTTCCTTTTGTTTTCGTTGAAAAACATGGCTGTTGATCACGTGAGTGAAAACCAGCAATAGGCAGGCGTGAAACACAAATATTTATAATACGTGATTATTATTTTGGTGAACATTCGATGAGAGCTTTTCCGCGAAAGATCTCAGTTGCAAAACATTCTGTTAGTTTTTGTAGGAACTGTTCATTCACTTTGAGCACCTCGAGATGCTCTTACGGTACATTCTAATCTCGAGCGTATTTGATTGCCATTTCAGACTGTCATCTTGTTGTTCTGCTAGACCTGGTTCAGACGGGACACAGTTTCCTGCGGCAGGGAAAAGACGATGCAGCCAAAGCGTAATAGTTCTTTGTGTATTAAAATTATATTAATACATTTAAACCCAGGTCGAGGGCCGCAACGCATTGGTTTTTTTTTTCCTCAGAGTGCGTACTGCAATTTTTCGAAAATCGGGTGTTGGTGTCAAAATAATATCAACTTCAATAAGAAATAAATTAGGAAAAGAAAATGTGGCGCAATAGAAAAACGACGTAATACAAAGAAAAGTCACGGACTTCTTTACGTACCAAGTCACGCAATTCAAATAAAGTCAATTTGTTCGGGTGTGGACGGAATTTCTTCGTCTTGCGCGAGAAACCGTGCTATAGACTTTATTTCAAAATGGCCGTCATTTAAATATTCTTTTGTTTTTATTCAAATTAGCCCTTGATGCCTGGTTCTTGAGCTGAAAATTCAAAAGAATATTTTGCCTTGAACGAGGCATCAAGGTCTAATTTCAATAAAAACAAAAGAATATCTAAATGGCGGCCATTTTGGAATAAGGTGTATGCGATAGCTGGAAAATTGCCCCATGCTCAACAATTGCACGGATCTTTTGTACGTATTTTGGGGTTTTGAGTAGTTCGAAAAAGAATTTTAGGTTTCTACCACTTAAAAGTATCTGACTTTTAGCTGGTTTACTGTAAATTTCACAGTCATTTTGAGCAGAATTAGGCCGGATGCCTTGTGTTTAAGCTGCATAACTCTGGAAGTCGCAGAAAACTGTACCTTCTTTGGGCCACTTTTAAAAATACCATAATACTCCTTGTTTGCCCTCCAAAATTTTGCATAAGCATTCTTTCCAGTTCTCGTGGGATTTTCATTGGTCCCAAGGGAAGATAGAAACAATGCTTATGCAAAACTTTGGGGGGCAAACAAAGAGAATTAAGTGGCCTATAACATGTGGCCACAGGTTTGCGCTCAAGACATCGGGCAAAGTTTTTCTCAAAACGGAGCTCCTGGTCAGTGACTTGCATGGGACGAGCTATTTCGCCCCGCTAATTCGTGTTTCTTCTTTTTTTAAATCAGTGTTGGGGAATTATGGCTTGAACGACCTTTGGAGACTGCTATGTTGTTATCGTTAGTGGGCGTGGCTGGTGTAGTATCGAATCAGTGGCACTGTCAGTTAGCAGATAACAAGCAGAAGCTCGTCACTTTCCTCTCTGGTGAGTTTAGCTTTTACAAAGACCTTCATGGGTGTATGAAAGGAATTTCATTCCTGCTAAAAATTACTTAACACGGGAGTAAATAATGTTGGAAATCAAATTTGTCTAACGTGGTACAAACCAGCTGTTTTCAAAATTTAGAGAGAATGTCACATTTTACGGAATGACTGTACAATACTGTTTCACGTAATGTCAATGTTGCGGTGCCAAAACAATCACCAATAACTGCTTAACAAGATGCTGGTGACTTAATATGTTACCACGGCAACAAAAGAGCCATCTAAAAACACCCTATATATTGATTTTCAAGAACGAACTCGGTGAGCCCAATTTTTTTTATTGATCTAAAGTGATTAGCAGGCTAAGATAAAACTTTCTACAAAGTTTATAAAAGAAATCTTTGTAGCGGATTTCGAGCCTCCTCCTGAATAATTGTGACGTGTTACGGTTGACCTGTTGTTCTGACACAAAGATGGCGGCGCCCGGAAAAATTGGAAAAAAAGATTTCAGACACAAACGCTTTCTTGAAAAAAATTAGACCAGTTTCATTGTAAACATTATTTTCTGCGGTAGAAATTATTCAAAATTCTATCAGGAATCCGCCAAACGGTGGCCCTAATAAAAAATGTCGTGGATGTTTACAGCACTTACTTGAATTTCAATTCCTACGTGGGAAACGTTCCAGCCCCTCTACCCCGCTGTTGATTTAAGCATTTCTCATTGGTTCGCAGTCAGTAAACGGGCGACAGTATGCAGCAGGCTCGGTCCGTCGTTTCGCTTGCTAAAAAAATGCGGAAGAAAATATTTCCTGTACTCGTCACCGTATTTCAGAGCGATCGTTTTTATGTGTCGAATTTACAGGTCATATCTTTGTTTAAAAAGCATTGCATTTTTACCTTATAATCAGTACATTTCGTAGACTCGTTTGATTTAGTTTCGATCAGTTAATTGATATCCTAAGCTATCATTTTTTTTCTTTTCTACGCTTTTCAGGCTGCGTAGACTGCTCTAAAAAAATCCCACGTCTAAAATCAACCGCCGAATTAAATTATTTAGTTCAATTCAAGCACGAATAAAATGCGACGTTTAAACTAACTCCAAGCGGTTCCGAACACCCGAGCACCGCACCCAATATAGTCGTAATATCAAATAGTGCCTGTAGTACACGAAGTACGCAGAGGTCGTTCAACCCTTAAATTGATCAACTCAATTCCAGGTGCCCTTGAATCGCATAAAACAGTAGGACAGGCCGTGAGAGGACTGGTACAATTTCGCAAACTATCGGAAGGCGTACCGGAAACAGAGACTGCGTCGGATCGAGGCTCGCAAACCGGAATTCAACCTAAAGTTGAGGCTACTGGTAGCGAAAGTACGGTGTTAGATTCTGGCGGAAATAGTGAAGGGGATGAGGCAACAGCGCAGTCTTCATTTTCAAGACACTGGTTTAACACCGTTTTGTATGGGACACCTACGATGCTCTTGAATCCACTAAAAGCAAATTAATTTTGTCCAGATATGTATCTGGTGTATTGTAACTGTTGGGTGTGATGTGTTGTATTATAGAGGTTTTGGCAATGTTTTATCTGCCTGACAATCAGTTATTTTCGCTTGCATTAAGAGTATGGCATGTGATATCACAGATCATTGGACAGTTAGCCCGATAAGAGTTCGAGCTCAATTAGTTTCTAAATTAAAGGAAACTTATCCCTGAGAACCTTGGACGTTTTATTTTATAGAACCGCAATTAGTAACTTTAACATGAGTGACACAATTGTCTTGATTTTTTTTGAAAAGCTTTTGCTGTGTATGAAAGAACAAATCACGTAAAGCAAACAGAGTAGAGACCAATAAAAAAATTGTGGACCAATTTTTTTAACAATAATTTGAGTGACTAATGATGAAACTTTCGTTGCTATGGCTGGGTCATTTATTTATTTATTTATTTATTTATTTATTTATTTTTTTATTTATTTAATATGACAACTCGTGGATGCGACCTATTGTTGTGACCGAATCACACATCTTTTCTAGTTTCGTCGGAATATGCCATAGAAGCGATATTGCCTCCCTCATTCAAAATGGCCGCACCGGCTAGGGTGTAAGCAACTCTGTATTTCTGTCCTCAAGTCATCAACTCTCAGCAATTGTGACAGGCACGTCTGCACAGTGGTCCGTAATAATTTACGATCATATTGATCTTGCCTTTATATCGATTGCGTAAACAAGAGTTTCCGTGACTTTCAAGGGCGCAAGACTGAAATGCGCTCACTTTTTCCGACAAAAGCATTCACGCGATGTGCAGCTCTCATGGCACCTGTAGCCTGCGGGACAGCAATGGATCCCGTCCCCACACGAGACAGCCTGTGGCATAAGGCAGCACCCCTGTCCCGTGGGAAGCGGGATATCACAGCATGTGGAATTATGGGGACAAACCGTTATCACGTGACCAAACTCGTCCTTACATGGAACTACAGGTTTCCCTTGGAACCACTGCAGAAAAAGCGGATAAAATGATGAGTCAGACAACGCTCGAAAGACGAATGAGGATGTAGCAGAAATTTGATATGTTATGAGTTGATGTCCCTGTTGATGTCCCTGTTGTGTCCTCACAGACCGCAAGATGTAGTCGTGCAGTTAATCGAGTATCTTAAGTTGCTTCAAGCTACAGAGAGTTCGGAAGAATTCGTAAGGCAAAGGTATGAGGAAGGCTTGGATAGCGGATGGCGTTAAAAACGTTAGCAAGCGACAGCAGAGGACCAGAACTTCCGAGGGAGGTCAATTCACCCCTCCGGCCCCTGCTTGCTCCCTCCCCCAGCCCCCTAGGGACTCAACCCCGCTTAGGTGGAGAATACTTAAGGACGGTGCCTACTATTGTTATTGCGCATACGTTCTGCGCATCTCCAGATACTCGGATTTCCTATCGCCGATGCTTACTAATGCAGGAATATTTTTGCGCGGTTTAAAACTATGCAGTTAAAGTAGATCTTCGTAAGTACTCTTGGTGTCCGAAAAGAATATTTTGGGTAACCATGCATTTTTAAGAGATAATTGAGCTTCAATTTAAGGAAGAACGCCATACATTGCTTTGTATTTTAGAGCTTTTTACAAATATTGTTCATGAACTGAATTATCTTTGAAAAATGCGTGGTTACCCCCAATTTTCTTTTTGGATTTCAATAACACTTGTTAAGATCTACCATACCTGCATAATCACAAATCGGGGCAAAAATGCCTTTGAATTAATAGGCACCGTCCTTAAATGTGCTTTAATTGTTGCTCTTGCTTTTCATGATATTTTGTTTCATTACACACAAAAATCAGTGGTCCTTACCGACTGCTGTCCTTTCCCAAACCGATTCTGGTTCCCATGGTGAGCATGATTAGCCTCTCTCGTGTAATTGTTTGATTTGCACTCTTTAGTAAGGTTTAAAATCAAGTCCTTGACTCTTCGGCTTATGTACTTGTATCCTTCGTTGGTGAAGTGAGGGC
This sequence comes from Montipora efflorescens, assembly GCA_014634505.1. Classification (NCBI taxonomy): domain Eukaryota; kingdom Metazoa; phylum Cnidaria; class Anthozoa; order Scleractinia; family Acroporidae; genus Montipora; species Montipora efflorescens. The sequence continues at coordinate 240,204 of BLFP01000310.1, forward strand.
CTAAGTCTTTGTCACTTTCATAACACTTATTTTGGTGGCCTTCAATCACCCAGTCGTACAAGTCAACCGTTTCAACCTCTGGGTGCTCCTTCATCACGTGGCTCGCTATTCTGTTGTACTTACAAATGCGGGCATTCAGTGCATTCTCGAAGGGAACTGGCGTAGTAAGGAGAAACCCGACCCTGGCTCCAGTTGACAAAAGTATCGACTTAATCCTTCTCAAATTGTTCTCGTATTTAAATGGCGTGTTAAATTCTTCTGGTAATTTGCCGTTGAAGTTTAAGTCGTGAAGACCAAAGTTGAATACAATAACGTCGCAATTGGTTGGTTCTAACATGACGGTTGAGAGAAACAGGTCCAAGCATTGAAGACCGTATTTGGAGTCAAGCGCACCTCCGTCATATTCTTCCCAAGGTGCATGCTGCACTTGGTAAGTTTCGCCCAAATTATCGACCAGCCAAGGGGTATAACTGTAGACGTGAAAAGGAAAGTTAGTGGTTTCTGAAGGAAGATTTATCTGGTTGATTAACTGGAGAGTAGAAACCCAATTGGGTGATCAGCATGCAGCGAACTGGCGCTAAAGATGTTGCGTCATGGATCGCCTTCGAGAAAGCTTTCCACTGGGGTTCGCGCGAGATTTCGAGTGCGAAGCAGTGGATGCAGGCGGCCAGGGAAGCAAGCGCTCGGAATCATTCTCCCGTGAAACACTACAGGAGAACGGCTTGCTTGAAGGCTACGACATGGACCCCGGACCGTAGGAAAGATGAAGCGGATGCAGTTGACGCCTTGGATGTTGGCCAGAGTTGGAGCATAATGGACCAGACACATTGTGTACTAACTTAGACCGTACCGGCAGTGCAGAATTTATTGTAATGGTTTCAGCTGCTGGGGCTGCATAGAGATTTGGTACTGCTCTTAAAGGGGAAGCGCCTTCTTTTCTGGAGCGAGTGACTCACGAGAAAAAAGTAAAGAAAATAGACATTAGAAACAAGAGATTTGAATACCAACATGCAGCAAAAACTTTTGGAAAAAGTAATGCTTGCCAACCCGAGTCTCGTTCCTATTCACCCTACCCCAGGCGTGCTAAATTTTCTCTCTTGCAAGCATGGAGCAGCCTTTCCGGCTGGCCTGATCTGATGTGGACGCCATCCGGTTAGGTGCGTTATCTTTTCTTTACGAAAACGATAACTCTCGGGGTAGTCGGGATAAGTTGGGGCATTCTTGAATAAAAATTGAAAACAGGAAAGACATTTTAAAGTTTGCTTGGCCCACCATCGTATACCTCTGAACAGAGACTGTACTGTGTGTATTAACAAGGCAGTGTTCAAACCGTAAGTTTTTAACGGTCGTAATTAAAGCAAGAAAGCAGTTGATGAAGCAAAGACCATTGATCCAAATGAAACCAAAATGGATATCGTTAATGGGCTGGAAACAAAGAAAAACCAGTCGTTTCGCGCAGTTCAACAGTTACTGTAATAGGCCATTTGCAACAAACTGGTCGAGAAATGGAAAGATCGTGTTTAACTTAGCCATAATAAAATTTTCAGAGAAATAACACTTAAAGTAAAGATTGTATGAGCATTTCAACAATCGAAAATTCCATACTTCTGTTTACAAACGAAAGGCTCTTGCCCTCCAGTGTAATTTTTCAGTCCTAATTACGCGCAACCAACAGAGCTCAGATTCCAATTTTTACCACTGGTCAAATAAGCGAGAATAAATTTGCAAGGGTGGAAATTTTCAGACTTTCATATTTCGAAGGAAGAGTTTTAAAGCGGTTTGGAAACTTAGCAAAATACAAGGATTTGTATGAAAGCGTGACTGGGTGGCAAAGCGTCCTTTTCCCATAGAAATCCTTATAATTTCTTTCAACTGTAACAACATTTTAAACGGTATACTTACGAAAATCGGCGTGGTGGCATATTTGAAGCTGCTCTTTTTATTTCTGGAAAAATAACTTCGTGAATTTAGCAGAATCATCGTGTCTATGACACAAAAGTCACGTGACGAATTGTTGCAAAAGGCCTATCGTAGACGTTTTTAAGATTATGAACCTACCCAATGCTAATGGAATCACCGATAACAAGGCAGTTAAACTTTCCTGGTGTTTTAGCCAATTGGGGTCCTGTTTTACAGATGCGCTCGGCCGGAATTACTGTTGAAATGTTCTCAGCGTTTCCTAAAGTAGGTAAATCCAAGTTCACTGATGCACAGACTGCGAGTAACAGGAAGAAGTTCATGTTGTAAAATTAGCGATTTTTTCCTCTTGTATGCCTGAGTGATCCAAGTTAATAGTTCAACCGCATTGCTTTCTTCCAAAGTTTTCCATAACTAAGATCAACGACTCCCAAACGTTTATTTCATAGTTATGTTACATCATTATTTGGTTTTGCACCAGTTAAGTGAAAATGAACGTTAATGGGACTGTTAAAAAGAAGCTAATAGCCCGCTTAAGAGCACCAGTTACAAACATGTTAGCATTAATTTTAATCAACACCGGACACCAATGTAATTCGCGAAATCGCTATCTCACTGTGTAGTTTTTATCTATTTCCCAGAGCGAGATAAGCTTGCCCAGGAAGAATTCGGGACAAACGTGATCTCGCAAATCCAAAAATTAATGGCCTAGGACTTCGTGCGGTAGTTCAGTGGTATAGCATCCCGGGATCTTATTATCGGAATGCCATTTCCTTAAACAAAAGAGCTTGTCATTAATCCGCAAACAATTGAAAAAACATATTCGAGATCTATGAATGGCATCACGTCTAACATTGACCATCTTTCCTGTCACAAAGCCAACATGCGCTCTTAATCGTCTCTTACATCAACCTGCATTGGGACTGGAACCCGGGTGGGAAAAAGAAGAGCCTCTCCCTTTCTCGCATGGGTTCTACTCCTAATGCAGGTTGAGGTAGCAAGACGTCTAGGAGCAGATCTACTCAGGTGATTCGAATTTCAGAGCAGTGTCTTATCCAGTTTTTCAGGTTTGACATCATGAAGGCACATGCATGGAAGGCCGCTACAGAGACAACCGCTTCCACCGGGTGATTTAAAGCAAGAATTTTCTCTGTGCTTTAAATCGGTGGGTTAGATGGATAGGGTTGGATAAATTCTGCTCGTAAAATCGGTTATTCTGCCTGCCGGCATTGCTCGTAAAAATCGCTTATTCAGCCCGAAATTCTGTTCGAATTCTGCTCGTTATTTGAAAAAAATTTCGGGCCTTCGGACCGTATTTATTTTCGCAAATGTAGAAGGGAGCCTGTAAACAATCAAATCAAACACAAGGTATTTTCAAGAGAAAATGAGGGGACAGAGAGGGAGGCTCAAGGCGTTAGCCGGGATATGTTATGTCCACGAAAGTTATTTTTAGACAGACGGAAGTCTTTGTTCTAGCGGAAGTCTGTCTTCTGAGACGTCCGCGTACAGTCTTGCCTTACCCTCAGGTTCTTAGTGGAAAGAGAAAATGATGACGTGCGTGGAAGGCTGATAAATATATATTTTCTTTCAAACATCGGACCGTGGTTGGCATGCATGCGGACGTCTCGGAAGACTTCCGCTCGTCTAAAAATAACTTTCGTGGACATGACATATCCCAAGGGCTGGACCGGGAGCCTCCTTCTCTGTCCCCTCATTTTCTCTTGGTATTTTCCATTTGTTTTTTATTTAGTTTTAAACTTTTCTTGCAACCGTTATGCAAATCATTAGTGCCGTAGATTACCCATTATTCTTATCAAATTCTGCTCGAAAATCCCTTATTCTGCCGGCAGTATGCCGGAAATCTCTTATTCTGATCGAAACGTGTTCTGCTTGCCTGCAATCTATGCAAAAATATAGGCGAAACAGGGAGAAAACGTCACTACTTTGTCTGCGGGCATATGTTTATAACGGGCGTCGAAGAAAAATTAAAAAGACGCATCTCAACCAGTAGCACGCCATGTCGAGCTACCGAACCTCTCCAGAAAACACGTGACTGTCCGTGGCCTTTCTCTTCACCATGGTGACACAGAGAGCAGAAAATACCTCGAACAAAAAATAATCTTCTGTATCGGCATATGCTACCTCCTCGTATCAAAGAATGCCTCTTTCCTTTCATTTCTTTCTTGCTTTTCACGTAACGGTGCTTCCATTATTAGCGTTACTCCATAGACCCTATTCATAAATGACGGTCAATTTATAATTCTTTTGTCGAAGTGCAAATTAGCCTACCAAGCCTCGATATCATACAGTGAATTGGAAAGAATTCTTGCTCTAAAATGAGGCTTGGTAGGCTAATTTGCACGTGGACAAAAGAATTATAAATGTGACCGCCATTTATGAATAAGGTCTATTATGGGACTTAATAACCCCTCACAACTAACAATCACCCCGGCTGACGAAGGGCGGTCGTCATCTTGCTTTTATCTATTCTGATAACAACTTCAAAAAGAGACCAGGCTTGGCCTCCTTCCTCAAAGCATTCGGACAAAATGATCTTAAAATATTGAAATGTTTGCGTTCAAAACACGACAGCATAATAAGCGTAAGAGGGTTACGAAAGGACATGGAGCCCAGGCTAAGGCAGCTTTCTCGAAGCGGTAAAGGCGCTGTTACACTGCAATGTTTCGTGCAACGCCATTTCTACAGACGTTCTCACGTTACGAAACAAGTTGTTTTACGGGTGTTACGCTGAGCAACGTTTCGTGCGACTTGCCTCGTTTCGATGATCACATGAGGTTAAAGAAACATTTTCATTGGCTGGTGCCGCAAACCGTTGCGAAACAAGAGCAAGATAGATGTTACACTGCGCAATGCTTAAAGAAATTATTGCAACCGTTACGGAAAGTAGAACGCAATTCTACTTTCTGCAATGGTTTCTGCAACTGGTCTCTCAGCCTTTTTGGCCGTTGCAAGGTATGTTACATTGGGTAATGATAACAATGAGGTTGTCAGGTATTGCCACGTAACGTCACCAAATATTACACCTGTGTATGTGTAAAGAATTGGAAGTGCCTTCCCCTATTTTGGAGTATCCATTCTAGTCATAAACAAAGATATAAGAATTGGTAGATCATTTGCATGTATAGCAATTTTGCCCTTAATAGGTGAAGATAGTTAAAATAGGCTTAAAATTGCCGTAAAGCTCAAGTACCACGAAGCAATTTGTACAGCCTTTGTTTTCTTGTTGATTCGGAGCATTTTACCGAGATCTAGCATCCTAGTGTGGATCCAAGTTAAAAAAACTACAAGTGGTCTTCTGTGAAAGTGAAGTCAGACCTCTACCATAACCTTTTCATTGTAGAAGTTGTTGTAGAGTACAAAGCTACTAGCATACTACTCTATTCGGATAAGAGGGTCATGAGGGGGCTAAAATGGGAACCTAGGGACGTACCTTTCTTTTGGACTGCGAAAGTGGGATGTACTTCACTGGGAATGGATGAACAATTTCGAAAATAGGATTTCTCGGCTTCTTAAACGGTATCCGACTTGATTATTTGATACAACTGCTCAAATGAGCCTATTTTTTAGCAAAGAAATAAAATTCTCTACTGGCAGACCTAAGAGTCACATAGAATCAATACTTTTCGACGGGTGAGGCTAATCTACAGAACGTGGAACCTAGAGAGAAATGACTGTTGTTCACTGAAGATTTGCTTGGTCAACTCTGCAATACATTTGCTGGTGCTGAAGCACTGCGGAATTTTTCTTGAGAAACGGTATTTAGTGTAGTAATCCATGGCTTTGGTGGTTCTTCAGTTTGCATTAGGTGTTCCCTCACTTGCTTGGGCTGATGTTTTTGGCATATCGAACACGACTTGGTAATTTTTTCAATATCCTTGTTTAGTTTTAATTTCTTCCAAAATACTGATGTGTGTGACCTAACCGTGGTCTTCTCAGTACCCTGGTGATTGGCATGTAGCCTGGATTGAACATCTTGCTGTTGCGTCTGCGGGATAACAATTACGTTGCTTTGAAGATCAATCTGTCTTCGATGAACAGCGGTAAAAATCACTTAGAACAAAGGGCATGCAGCTTGAAAACAAGCGCTCTGACCCCATCTGTTTAGTGCATTTTTTAACGTCCTGTCCATAAATATCAACTGTGCCAAGTGTGACTGAAATCTGGATAGTAAGTCATTTTCAGGGGAATTACCTTAAACTTGCACCCTTCTGTGTTTAGCTGCAGCTCAGTGATTCTCCATTATGATCTCATGAATGTGTCGGTCGTGTTTCTGATTTTCCAAAAAAACAATTTCCTAAAAAGATATTGTACCTTAACATCCCTGTCTGGTCTATCTTTGCACCACTTAGCTTTAGAAGAATTTCTTACAGTGTAGGGATCGCATGGTGCTCTCTAGAAATAGGTTCGTTTGGCACGGGAAGAAGAAGCCCCCTCGAAAAAAGGGAAAATATGTAAATTGGTAGATGTTGCATAGGGAAAAGCAATCTCGATTTGCTCAAGGTGGTATCAGTATTGCTCACCCAGTTGGCGAGGTGTTCTGGGTAACTTGAGTCACGAGGCAGAAAGTCACAAGAAGCGATTCCTTTTACTTAGAAAATCAGAGATTATAGTATCTGATAGAATTTCATATTGCCTGGGTACGGCACGTTCTTAGGACGTGTAGTAACAGTCAGCGGAAAACCCACCAGATCGCTCAAATTCACCATTTTCAGCCGCAGAAATGACAATACACAACAACTGAGGTAGGTTTACGTTTATTTTGAGCTTTAACATAGTCATTTATCGATGTAAGTTTACTATATTACGACTCTTCAAAATTTCCCATACATTTCTTTACATTTCGAACAAACAAACAGACACACTCTTTGTGTGGGTTCCCTGTGGAACGATCGTGTTGCGACATCGCTCGTCTTCCACCCTGAATTGCGCGGTTGTTGCAAGAGCGAAGCGATCTTTAGTTAGTTCTGCAATTTTTGTTTATTGCGCCATGGCCGATTACCCAGCCGAAAAAGCCAAAATATCGGAGCGAGCGCCACGGGTCCGATTCACACTTGAGCTTTCAGTCGAACCTCGCATGGAAGAACGATTGGAAAGCGTGAAGAAAAGGATTCAGCGGGTGAAGGAAGTCCTACGAATAACTCCTCGAACACCGTTGGGAACAATTACAATGATGGAGAGACTCTTGAACTCATTCGAACGGTCTGAACAAAGAGGAATGGTAAGTGAAAGTCATTCCTCTTTGTTTACATCTTTCTCGACCCCGCTGACTTCCTCTCGTCGTTCTTGCGACGCAACTACACAAACCGACGTGTTTGGGTATGAGGTTTTACCATACGTCTTGTGTCACGGAGAGAATACGACGGGCTGCTTCGATATACATACCCCGAGTACGCCTGATGAGAATTATTTCATCTCATCCACTGATGCTATGAGAAATCTCTTAGGCACCGTGTCTAAATACAACGGAAAGTGCCCTCTCTGTGGTTTTGTTTTCGATATGGAGTCATTCTCGTTCCAACGGCATGGGCATTCCGTACGTATCAGCCTAAATTGTGCTGCTGGTCATTCACTGAGATGGTATTCAAGCAGTGTTATTGCAGGAAAGTACACTGTCAACCTGAGGTAATTATTTTCTTCATTTCCGTATTTCATTTATTTTATTAATGACTTGTGCAGAAATATCATGCCTCGAGATGTTTGAAAACATTTCGTCATTTCACTGTTAATTATTGTTGTAGGATGATACACGGTTTTACCAGTACAGGATTGACTGAGACACAGTACATCAATTATTGTCAGGCATCACATATTGGCAATGTTGAAGAAAAGTACATCTCAACTGGTAAGCCATATTCGGCCAGGTTGTCTACCAAAAATGTAAGCCAAGGGGCCATAACTCAAGGGATTGTGTTGACCTTTATGTTTTGAGAAAGGCATTTTTCCTACATGCAATGGAATAGAAGTTTCCAAATAAAGAAATTATAAAATTATGAAAGGATCATTGGAATGATGAATTTATGAATTTTGGCATTTCTCGTAAAATTTTATATTTTGGTAGTTTACGCCACTCTTGGATACAAAGGTGCAGTTAAAACACTGTACGAGGAGAAATTACTTGAAACAAGGAGGGAGGCACAGCAAAATGCGGGTTTCGACAAAACACTGACCCCCGGTCAACTGACCCCCTTACTGACCCCCTACTGACCCCCTATAAAATCAATGGGAAAATGAATACTGCTTACTTAAGCCTCAACAACCCTTTTTAAACAGCATTGTTCAACAGTATTTAAGTCTAAGCACCCATTTTAAAAAGGTTAGCTTACATGAAGTAATCGGCCATCACAACAATAATCGAAAACTAACCTTTTTAAAATGGGTGCTTAGACTTAAATACTGTTGAACAATGCTGTTTAAAAAGGGTTGTTGAGGCTTAAGTAAGCAGTATTCATTTTCCCATTGATTTTATAGTGGGTCAGTAGGGGGGTCAGTAAGGGGGTCAGTTCACCGGGGGTCAGTGTTTTGTCGAAACCTGCAAAATGCTAATTATGCTGTTGAGGGGGATGTGAGTATCTTTTTTCCAGTTGAAACAATTCTGATTGATACAAACGTTGAGTACATAAGTTATACCATCTACTTCATCATAAATTATTGCATGTGACATTTACCTTTTTTTCTGATCTATGGTTGTTGTTTCATTTTATTCAGGTCATTATAACAGATGCACGGCACGACTCAAGTCGAGCTGCCCAGCATACGACGGTGTCAGCTTTATCTTACAGGTGATAATCATCATATACACATTAGAGTAATTATTATTTGGTAGTAATTTTTGATTTATATTGTTTTTGTCCTTTTCCTGACCCCTGTCAATATTTTTAATTAAGAATCTTATATGTTCATGTGAGTTTATAATATTGTTTCCCAAATAAAACATTCTGGCCCTTTCAGAAACAAAAAAGTCATTTACAGCCTCCACTGGTCAAAAGAAGACATGCCCTCTGCTACAACATGTGAAGTTCCAGTGACCAAACAAGTAGTAACGTCTCTCAGGGCTCTTGGTATGATACATACGGTTCTCAGAACATCTTTCCAGATCCCATTTGCCTTGGATGATTGGTTTTGTTGAAGTGAAACTGAAGTTTTTTCTTAATGTGTTCTGCGACTCTAAGGAAACAGATATGCTGCTGTGCCACAAAACTTGCATTTCATTGCAGGCCATCGTGTTGGAGAGGTTGCCCATGATTATGTACCCGCGCTAAAGCAGTGGTTGACCTCGGAGGGAATCAAGAATTCATATGACAGCTGGCATGGTACATACTTCAAAATTACAATTCTGAATACTTTGTTATTTCTTATGACACTTTATGACCTGCTATGATCTCAAAAATTACTTCAGTACAGAATATTTCCTTTGTGTCTAACATAGCATTTATTTTTCATGCAAAGGTGGTAAAGGTGTAAAGAAGGCCATCAAAAAAGTGTCAAGTGGTCTCCAAAGGGATGCACAGAAATCATGGTTTTCTGAATTGTCTGACAAGGGTATAATCTGTAATTTAAACTGTGTCGCCATTCCAAAGGGGTTTCTTCAGTCATTGAAATTATGAAGCTGTCATATGAAAATCTTTTTTTTTTTCTTTAGTAAAATGCACCAAGACACGTATCTACACAGAGTGCTAGTAGAAAAAACCTTCAGATTCAAGGAGGAAATCTAGGCAACATTTTACAAGACATTGTGATTTTAAAAAAAGTCATTCTCTGGTGTCAAAGTTATGTGATCTATGTCTAGATATTTGTGAAATTATTGTGCATTTTTTCTGTGGTTACTGAAAAAGGGTTATATTGAATTTTTTTTAAAAAAAAGTGCTGATTATTGTAACATTACACTTTTTTGGATGGGGGTAATACCGAGGGTTGAGCCTGAAAACAATTTTTTTTTCATACAAAAAAATATTGCAGTTTATGGGTATTAATTTTCTCATGCTCTTCTGTGCCCCTGGTACGGCACATTGGGTGGATTTGGCTATCTTTCTCTGACATCCTTGATTACACAGTGTGGCATGACCTCTCTCACATCATCACCCCAATTCTTCTTTTTTTTGCTGATATATGTGGTTTTCACAAAGGCCACAATCCTTGAGTGTTCGCCAGTACCATTTATAATCTCTTCGCCGCTTTGTGTGGTTAGTGATTCTTGCATCACTTCTTCCCTGTGGCTTGAAAGGGGAAAAAGGTATGCAAGAAGGCTGAAGGCAAGAAGCACAGACTGCCGTCCCATTTTGGGGTGCTTCCCGTGATATCTCCAATTTCGAAGTGCATGGCCTAGTGACTCCGGGAGTTTCATCGGCTATTTTGGTGTGAGGGTGAAACACACTAACTCTGGCAGGGGGAAGCGGGTCTTCTTCCGAACTTGGAACTGCAAAACGTTTTCGTTTTGAAGCTGTAACAAAATTGAATCGATCACTCAGGTAAGTCTTCACCGGGGAGAGTTGCCTCGATGGCTCATTGGGAGCTTACTCGCTCCCGGGGCGCGTGGCCCGAGTTCGCGGCGCCAGGGTCCCTGTTGTATCAAACGGGATTCTTATCGAGCAGGTGATCTGCTATCCCTGGGGTATGCACATTTGTGACTACAATGAAAATTTAAAAAAAAAAAAAAAAAAAAAAAAAAAA
>BLFP01000329.1:7500-15426 GCA_014634505.1 Montipora efflorescens
AGTTGGGAAACAACAAAAAATAGGAAAACGATGCAACTTGCCTTTCTGACGTACAAAATAACTCATCATTTTTCAAAGGATGTTACCACACTTTCACTCTTATCATGACAACCTAATAAATTCATCAATCATTCTGTATATTCCTAAACCTAGATTAGAGATAAGAAAAAAAGCCTTCATTACAGAGGATCAGTCCCTTGGAACAAACTCCCTGTTGAGGCAAGAGAGCAGGAAATCCTGAATCATTTCAATTTTTTTAAACAGGGACATTTTCAGCATCATTTCAAAATTTCTACTTTTAATCTTAAAACTTATTATATAACTTTGTTTAACGCAGTTACTTTTAAAATCTTAAATGTTTGTAATTCTCAATAGTCATGTGATATATTTTTTTCACTCACGACTCATTGGAAGATCACTGCTGTTAAAGTGATCTACTGATTAAATAAAGATAGTGGTAGCGGTAGTAGTTGTGGTGGTGGTAGCGGTAGCGGTAGTGGTAGCGGTAGTGGTAGTGGTAGTGGTAGTGGTAGTGGTAGTGGTAGTGGTAGCGGTTGCAGAAGTGGTAGTGGTAGTGGTAGTGGTTGCAGTAGTGGTAGTGTTAGCGGTTGCAGTAGTGGTAGTGGTAGTGGTAGCGGTCGCGGTCGCGGTCGCGGTCGCGGTCGCGGTCGCGGTAGCTGTAGTGGTAGTGGTAGCGGTTCCGGTAGTGGTAGCGGTCTCGGTCGCGGTCGCGGTAGTGGTAGTGGTAGTGGTAGTAGTATTGGTAGTGGTAGTGGTAGTAGTAGACCGCTGTGGCAATTTTCTTAGGCTGGAGGAGAAGGACTGTGATAATTCTATGTATGTATTTGTTCTAGCACATAAATACAAGCTGAGTTCGGTAGCAGAAGATTTCCTCGACGTTTTAGCAAAAATGGCCTTGGAAGAGCACGAGGCTATCTTGAGAAATGCTCGGTCGGGTGGAGAATGGGGTCCCTTCCCTCCCCCAGTCTCCGCTCGACCGCACGTATCTCCCAGTCTCAGTCTCTCATCCGCTGACTTACGATGTTGGCAGACTCAATAACTGTCGGTTGATGCGGAAGTGATGCCAAGCACACTATCGTCTAAATATCAGGTGGAACATTTTGTTGGTTTGGTCTAATTTAAATTGAATTGGTTAACTTTTGAGTGACTTTACAAGTCTTACAAAGATCAGCCGTTCAGTTCCCGGTAAGTTAACGCAGCAAAAGATTATTTTGGTGTTGCCTTGAACAAACCTTCTGCAGATTGACGCAAACTGAAGGTATACAGCGTGATTTTGCAAAAATCGTGCGGTAAACCGGTCGGTTGAGGCTATCTTGATCCATTTATTAAAATTGGGGCGAAACCGCGCCGTAGCAAAAGATGACAAGAGCCGATCATCAAGCTACCGTTCACGGTCAGACGCATTTCCGGGATGAATAATTAAATGAGAAAAATCTTTAAGTCCAGGCGGGTGATAAATCAAGCGTAATTCTCAATCAAACGTCTAGCACATTTCTTTGTTGAAAAGTGGCTTTGCTCTAAAGCATCGATCCCGACTATTCTCTATATTGTTATTGAAATAGTAGGGGTGGGGCGCTCGGTTTTCAGCCATTGAAGCGAAGCACGTATAATCGATCCTGACCCTTGTGTCGCACGATTTGCGTCAAATCATCTTTTGTTATCGAAGTCTGCAAAGATTTAAGATCGACTCTTGTTCAGTGAATAGACAAAAGGGTTTCAAAATAAACTTTTCGACGTTAAAGTCTCATGGGTCAGGTAACGTCGTAAATTATGAAAGCATGCAATACAACAGGCAAAAATATTGAGCAACCTCTGTGAAAACTCAATGGATGGTTTCACAGTGACGTCATCAAATTCTAAAATTAAAATCGCAAGTTGTTTTGAATTTTTATCCATACTAAGTTGAAGATGACCTAGAATAAATCTTTTTTTTTTTTTAAGTTTTCAGTTCCGTGACGTCTTTCGTTTCGGAAATGCAGCAATTGTCACCTTGCGTGACACGTTGCAATAAATGTTTATAGGCCATTTTCGAAATATCAATATTCAGCTGGAAACCGGTCGTTTCGCCTGCAAGTCGTTTCGCCTAACGGTCGATTCGCCTACACTGAAGTCGATTCCCCTACACACTTAAAGTAGCATATCATTCACTTCCCTTTGTCTTTGTCCGCTAAACCTCTCTTTCAAGCTCAATTTTAATATATCGAAAGTGGCCTATTCCAATGAATTTTAGTCTCCCACGCAGTCGTTTTAGGGGAGTCGTATTTCACCTCTTCGCACAAACGCCGCGAAATGAATCTCAGCAGTTTCTGGGCACATCTCATACATCTCATGAGCGAAAAGTAAGGTAAAGGTACACTTTATTTAACGTCGGAAGTTCCTTTACTCTCTAGAGAATATTCTCCCAGGAAGCCGACGGTGCGTTCATTTAAGACCAGTTGTTTTCGTTGATTGTCGGCCGACATGGACCACTTGGCGTCTCCATACGAAACCCTATGAAATTGCTTGAAACGCTTCGATAAATAACTCAGAAACAATGTACCGCACAAACCTGAAATTTGGAGAGGTGGTTTATGAATTTGTTTCCTACAACATTTCAAGTTCTTCGCCTTTTTCATTGAACGATTTCGAATTTACTTTTTGTCATTTCATTCAGTGTGAGGAAAACACCTCAGTACACTAGATGTCTTTATTTATTAATAATAATATAGCAGGGCCTGGGGTAAGGCCCCAAGAATATTTTGAATAAGAATTATTTTTATGGACACTGGCAAATATTATATAATTATTAGATAAAAGTCACAATTGGACCGTCCTTCTGCATGAATTTTTTTTCTTTACCTTCTTCTTTGCGTGAATTTTTTTTCTTGGCATTTTCCCTTGCATGAATTTTTTTTTGGTTTTTTCCCCATCCCCCCCATCACTTTTCTAATGGTCCGTCCCCTATCGCCTAGTGTCTCCCGTCGAGGGTAACCCCATTGTCATTAAAGAGATCCTCTCAGTTCAGAAAGCAATTTGGACAAATGCATATTGCCTGGTACATAAATTGCTTTAATTTCTTAATTGCGATAATCTTTGGCTTTTAAAATCCTTTCATACCGCTGTTCAAATTAGAGGCTTTTTTTTAAAATTAAATAACGTCATTAATGGCATGACCGGGCTTTGCAAAGGGCGGAAATTTTCTTCCTATTGCGGGTACCCACTAAAGTCGGTTGGGCATTCAAAGGAAATTTAAAAACCAATACAAGCATGAACGGAAGCCTTTTATGAGTTTTCCTTTTTCTCCGTCTAAAGCAATGCGGAGCGAGTGACTCACAGTGTAAGTACTGTTGTCACTCACGTTGCGTGACGCCACTAAAAACGTGTCTTGTACACTCTAGGCCGTAGCTAGTATGAGGCAAACCGAGGCACTCGCCTCAGTCGTTGCCTCAGTCGTGCCCAAGCGACTTATCGCCTAGTGTCTCCCGGTGTCTCCTGTCGAGGGTAACCCCATTGTCATTAAAGAGATCCTCTCAGCTCAGAAAGCAATTTGGACAAATGCATATAGCCCAGTACATAAAAGCTGGTATGCGGGTGAGCATCCTAATGAAAAAGCAACATGATTTCAATGAAAGTGAAATTAAGAATATACAAGGCTGCCATATTGCCATACCTGACATACTGCAGACTCGTTTGGCACTTTTGTAGAGGCTCAGATCGGAGAAAGCTTGAGAGGGTCAATGAACGGGGTCTGCGAGCTGTATTTTGCGATTGGAGATCGTCATATGACGAGTTACTTGCACGTGCACGGATGACTAGAGAAATATGTACAAAGTGAAATATAAGTTAATAGCTGCGAATATTATCGATCTTTTCAGTGTATCATTGTCTAGTTATAACCTACGAAATTCAGACTTTTTTATCCCTAGGTTCAATACTGTAAAATATGGCAAGCATTCCATTAGATACATTGGACCACTCTTATGGTCAAAACTGTCTAAGACGGACAGGGCCCTAGCCTCATTATCGGCCTTTAACACACGAATCAGAAAGAAGGACCTTTCAAGTCTCATAGTTGAGAACAAATAAATGTTCAAATTGTTACCTGTGTAGCACTTGAGACTCTACTTGTTAAGTTCATCTTTCGCTCACTTTAAGATTAATTATATCAGATTGTAAACCATTTTATTGTTGTTATTATTATTTACTTTATATATAAATTTATTAATGTAACTTTGTAGTAAATATTTTGCCGTAAACATTATCAAACGTAATCTTAAGTTTATTATAAAGATTTTATTAACTAGGTGTCCCCAATTAGTAGGCCAATTGTGTCCAGTTAGAAGAGTTTGGCACACTAATAAAGTTGTTGATTGATGATACCTAGGAAGAGAATTTAACCATGGACATTGCCTCAGTGTTCCCATATAATTCTGAAAGAGGTTTTTGGTATTCTGTCCTAGCGAAAAGTGGTAATAAAAATTACAAGGGCGGCGAACGTGTGGTAGTTTAGCGGAAGGACACAAACAAACTTCAACTTTTGCCATATTTTCAAGAGCCTAGAGTCAGTTGCATCCAACGACAACAAAGTAAGGCCTTCGAATTCTTTGATGCTACAAATAATTTGTTATTGTTTTTTTTTTTTTGTTTTCCAAACATTCTCAGAGCTCCAACGAGAAGCATAGAGGTTTCCCTTCAACTGGCACATCGGACTGAAACAGTCATATAAAAAGCAAAACTGATGGAGTGTCAACGGGACCAGAGCGACTCTCCCTTATACAACCAAGGTTCGTAGAGCTAAAGAGAGGGAGAGGGCTGTTTTGTCAACCTTGAAAAGTCGAATAATATCACAATTCTTGGGAATCAAACCAAGCTGGGAGTCACATGCGGGGATCTACTGAAAGAGATTCACAGGGTTCTAACAACCAAGAAATAATAATTCCAGCAGATTTCCAGGGAAAAACAAAAGAAATCGAGGACCCAAAACTTGGAAATTTCTTATCAATATTTAGAAAACGTTACTTACAAGTCAAAGTATATGTAGAGATTCATTCCTATCTTATTCCGACGTTTTTTTCTTAATATGTAATTCATCATCTATAAACTTGAGCTCCTCCAAAAAAAAACCCGGCAATAACAGACCAAGCCTTTGCCAAAGCCTTTGCCAAAACAATACTCTATTCTTTTAGATTGGATTTTACCGTTTTTACAATTTTTTCACACTTTGTATATATTTCGTTCTCGCGCATTTACATCTTAGTATTTAAAGGCTTTAGTCTGGAAGCCAAGAGCTTATGTTTTAAATTTCTTAACCAGTCAACGCCTTTTTTACATGAATATGTTTCCAAAACCTGGTTACTCTTCTATTGAAAAAAGGAGTAGTGAGAATTCAGGGTATAAAGTGATTTGCAACCAACGACTGCACGAGCCCCGCCGGGAGGAGCCCAATTACCCACTTAGCTAACTAAACCTTATCAGCGGCTTAACACCAAGGACAATTTCAACGCAGACTTATCACTAACACTTGCGACGACATTAAGCCCATTGTTATCAACGTGAAGTCACGAAGGCTTTATGGTTATCAACCATGCCATCCACCTCTGCGACCAGGGTTCAACCTTCGGCCATGAGGTCCTTTGTGGGCTGGTGGATCTCAATCTGACTCCAGGGTTTTTCTCCGGGTACTCCGGCTTTCCTCCCTCGTCAGAATTGACTATCAGTCAATTTAATCCCGCTGTGGGCGGAAACCCTCGAAAGGGATAACCTCTGGACGGTGTCCTTCCCTTTCATTGAAACTGAATGAATAAAGTTGGACTCAGTAAACACCTTCCATAAGAGGCGCGCAACATACGAACGTTTGAGAAGTGCAATACAGTACAGTAACACTGCTTCCTTCTGTTATTATTCGAACCATACCTAACCACAAGCGTCCTCTTTTCGAATCGTCGTGTGGACTGTATGTAAACCTATTAATGTTAAGTGATTAACCCGGCAACAATTTGTACGACTCGGCACGACCTTGACGGTTCTGCTCTTCCACATCTGGGATAGATAGGATTTCTATCATTCGAGTAGTTCCTGGCCAAGCAATTTTGTTTTCTGCAAATGCTCCACCCTGACGTTGACTCCTGCCTTTTCTATTTGTCAGTTGCTCTCTATTATGCGCAATTGCTAAAAATGCGTTCATAACTGTGAGGATCATAGCTTCACTTGACACCGGACATGATTGTTGTTGAAAAGAGAAATAAATGTTGTAAAATAATAGATTTTGCAAAACCATTTGAAGGTAGTAAAATACCAGGATCTAGCAAGAGAATAGAGGAAGTTATGGAAAATGAAAACAATGGTAATTCCTAATGTAATCGGAACATTTGAAACAGTTCCAAAGGATTTAAAGAGGAGACTAGAGAATATTGGTATAGAGACCAAGATAGACGGGCTTCACAAAAGTGTGATTCTGAACACGGCAAGGATTCTTAGGAAGGTCCTAGAAGTTTGAGGAGACTTGTTGTCACCAAGCTTCCTGGAGTACTGAAGTTCCATTGGAAAGCCAATGTGCGAAAACAAGATAATAATAATAATAATAATAATAATAATAATAATAATAATAATATTATTATTATTATTATTATTTTTTTTTTTTTTATTATTATTAATAACAATAACAATAACAATAATAATAATATTAATAATAATAAAAGTTCGTAAAAACGAATTCTCCATAAGATGTCTCAATGCGTTTGACAACTAAAAGAAAGAGCTCTTGCAAAACAGATACGTTTTCAAAGCACTTTTAAAACCATCAACACAGTTGCTGTCTAATAACGGGCGGTAGGTGATTTTATAAGTTCCGAGCAATTACCGCAAAATATCTATCACCGCGTAAGTACCGGTAGAAGTTTTGCAAGTAACTAGGAGATCGGAATCACCAGAACGAAGAGAGCGACAGAGAGTGTAATGATGTAACAGCTCATTAATGTATACCGGGGTAAGGACATTAAGAGACTTGTAGGAGTAATCAGCAGTAACTGAAAAATGATTCTGTCTTTAACAGGAAGCCAGTGCACCATTTCTAAAACAGGAGTAATGTGATCAGTCTTTCTCATACAAACAGTTAATCTTGCCGCAGTATTCTGCAATCTTTAAAGTTTCTCAATTTTGCGTGAGGGAACTCCATCGATCAAACTATTACAATAATCTAAAATAAAATAAAATTTTAAAAAAGGCATGGACAATACGCTCAGTATCCGCTTGTGAAATATATTTTCTGATTCTGCCAATAGAATGAAACGATCGCGAGAGCACGCTACAGGTATTTTTAACGTGGGAAACAAAGGTGAGGTGTGAATCAAAACTAACACCAAGGTCTCTAACAACACCAGTAGGCAGAACGTAGTGATCACCGACTTTATTCTGATTCTGGCAATAGAATGAAACGATCGCGAGAGACATCGCCCAAACCCCGTTGAAGACCTGAATTTTTCAGACTTCTCGACGCAATTGCTAAAATTGCTTTCATAACTGCGAGAATCATAGCTTCACTTGATATTATTATTATTATTATTATTATTATTATTAGACTTTGCCACCATCGTTATTATCATTATCACTGTCAATAATATTAACATTTAAACATTTAAACCCACAAATGACCAGCTCCCAACATCAGTGGCTTCATAGTTCATTTGGTTAGAGGGTCGCCCCGGCATCGAGTGGTCACGTGTTCAAACGCCCTTGAAGTCCTGAAATTTTCAGGCTTCTCCTCGCAATTGCTAAAAATTGCGTTCATAACTGCGAGGATCATAGCTTCACTTGATATTATTATTATTATAATTATATTTTGTCACCTTCGTTATTATCATTACCATTGTCAATAATATTCATTTCATTGATTTTTGTTGGTTTCTTTGTTAGTATTAAGGAAGGATG
>BLFP01000329.1:23707-28318 GCA_014634505.1 Montipora efflorescens
TTTTGTATTTAATTCTTAATTTGACTGGTAGCCAGTGTAGTTTGAACATCAACAGCGTGATACGACAAAACCGTGTAGAGCTGCATATAAGTCTAGCAGCCATAGTTTGCAAACGCTGGAAGCATTTTAATTTGACCATCAGAGCATCCATAAAGAAGACTGTTGCAATAATCCAATCGGGCTATTATCGTTGCCTGTGTAAGTGTACGAGCTGACTCATATGTAAGATGTTTCCTTATTCTCCCTATGTTGTATAGATAGAAATGTCCCATAGCGCACATTTTTATTATATTGGTATCAAATTTCATATTACGATCGAACCATACTCCAAGGCTCCTCGCTGTAGTAGCTGCTTTAACTTTAGTATGTCCAATTGTCATTTCATCAAGGGATACTTTGTCTAGTTGTTGTCGCGTCCCGATTACCAAGAATTCCGTTTTTTCTTCGTTCACTTTAAGTTTATCTTTAAACATCGATGCTCTGACTGCTTTGATACAACGCTCCATCGATGTTATAGCGTAACACTGTATCACGTAACCCACTGTCTGGCTGAAAAGACAAGTACAGCTGAGAGTCATCTACATAAGCGTGTGCAATTGGTAACCAGGTTTTGTTTTGACAACCTAAAAGAGCTTGCTAGCATATATGATAAACAGCAGCGGCTAACAGGACACCTGCGGTACTCCATGAGATAATTCAGTACTATCAGAGTATGCACCATCTACGATAATATGTTGCGAACGATCGGACAGATATGGCTTAAGCTACATTAGCGCAGAATCTGTATTCCAAATGTTTTTTCAAGTCTCTGTAGTAAGATCTTGTGGTCTACTGTATCGAATGCTACGCTTAAGTCAAGCAGGACTAATAATGTAACATGTCTACAATTCATGTTATGGAAGATGTCATTTACAACTTTTAAAAGTGCCTTTTTCGTGCTGTGTTGCTTTTTGTATGCGGACTGCAGTAGGGAATACAATCATTCTTAGCCAGGTGACTATGTAATTGGTCAAAAACTGCTTTCTCTGTTACTTTTGGTAGAAACTTAGATTCTTATAAGCCGTACCAAGACAAGGTTTTTTGAGAAGAGGCTTGACGAGCGCGTCCTTCCACGCTTCAGGGAAAACATCCTGTGATAGTGAACAATTAACGATGGTGGTAATAATAGGTGGCAGTTGGCCAAGACAGTCGACAACCAATTGGGTTGGCATTGGATCTAAATTACATAATTTTTTGGCGGATTTCTTTATGATTGCGCTAATATCACCTTCAGACAACAGCTTAAATGATCGTAAAACTTTCGCACATTCCACTTTACGGTCTGGCGGTACTTCGTGCAAATCTGATGAAATCGCACATGTCGACGATTCTATGTTGTTTCGGTTGTCATCAATCTTCTTCACAAAGAACCTTGCAATGTCATTTGCCAGTAAAGTTTTATTCACTTGATCCGGGAATGTAGAAACTAAGTTCTCTTTAATGCCAAGGATCTCATTTGCAGCTCTGAAAAGTTTGCATTGATCAACACTGCATGTTCTCCTCCATAAACTCAGAATATAATTCACGTCTTGCCTTATTCAACAGGAAAGTCACATAGTTTCTTCTAGTTTTAAATACTTGTAGATCTTTCATTGTTCTAGTTCACCTCCATTTTCTCTCAGCGTTCCTCCGCAACCTTCTTGCACACACAATAGACTCATTATACCATGGGACAGTAGGTCTTAGAGTCTTAGTAAAACTATTAAGGGAGCATGATCTCAGGCCTCAAGGCCATAGCATTCAAATCTGTTCCACTCTTATCTTCTACATACAAACGATTAACCGCAACCAGGTCGGAATCTTTCAAATCACTTTTCATTTGATTCATATCAATCGATCTTAGCTTTCTGTAGGCGATGGACTTAAAAGAAAGGTCAGGTTTGTATGATGATAACCAGCATAAAATGGCAGCATGATCAGAGATTTTTCGATCAATTTGGGGTGATCCATGTACAAGTTTCTCAGGCATGCGAGTGATGATAAGATCTAAAATTTCACTTTGGAGGTGCGTAGGCATAATAACATGTTGCTGTAGATTGAATGATTGAAGTAACTTAAGAAACATCTACGAAATCGGATCCTGATGACCTTTGTCAGTATGAATATTAAAATCTGCTGTGATTAGCAGCTGCTCTTTGCACAGTAAAAGAGGTTCCAGATAATCAAAGAACTCGTCAAAGAATACAGATGTAGAGACTTTATGATCATTGGAATACGGCAGTCGGTAAACAATAACGATGCGCGCATTATGGGATGATGATGTCAAAATCCACTCTGAGAATAAAATGGCAGCATGATCAGAGATATAGCGATCAATTTGAGGTGATCCATGTACAAGTTTCTCATACATACGAGTGATGATAAGATCTAAAATGTGACTTCATAGGTGCGTAGGCATAATGGCCAACTGGAAAATATAGACTGGACTCTGGACTGGACTTTGGACTGGACCATGGACTGGACTTTATTAAACGAAGTTAATATTTAACCAATAATATAACGATTAACCACTTCTATTTAATTATTAACCAGCGAGAATGAGAATAAGAATGGATGTTTTTTTTCAAAGGAAACATAAACGAAAAATCGAACAATGCTGCCCAGAAAATTTAAATCAAGTCAAGTTACCATTACGTGAATGTGACGACAATATATCTCATCCGTGCGCTGTCTAAAGAATGTTAGGAATGTAGTCCAATTCAATATATTCGATATGTTAAGCGCAATCTCTTTGCGCACTATTTCTACAATTGAACCAGCCAGGAAACTGCAAACTAAGCACTTCAGTTGTTTAAAGCGGTAAATTAACGTTACAAACCCCGCCACTTATACGCTTTGCTATGATTGCGTGAACGCTGTGAAAGTTTGAAGTCATCAGGTGACAATAATGTCGTCACGCGATCCTATCTCGTGCGTGTGCTATTTTAGGAATGTAGCGGACCACCCCTATAGTGAACATTTTTATCACGTTCCAGTTCTTATCACACAAACGTTCATTTCACACGAAACCACGCTGATGTAATTGTACCGATAACACTAAAAAGGTTGATGACAGTTCGTTTTTTTCGGCGTATGTTAGCTTGTACTCCAGTACCGATGGTAATTTGTGAAAGACGTAACTGCAAAAATATTCGAAAAAGAAAAGAAAGTGACGAAGGTACTATACATTTAATTTGTGGGTTGTATGGAATGGGAATAAAGTAGCGTACGAAAAAGGACGATTGTCTAATAAAGGCTAAAGGATTGCCTAACAAAGGCTACTTATTCCGAAACGAAAAGATATTCCTGATAAGATATTTCAAAGCAAGATAATTTTAAGGCGTTGTGGCTCCCTCCCTGTAGCATAGTTTTAGTTCACGTCGTATCGAATATATTGAATTGGACTACATTCCTTATATTCTTTAGACAGCGCACGCATGAGATATATCGTCGTCACAGTATTCACGTAATAGTAGCTTGACTTGATCGAAAGTTACTGGGCAGCATTGTTAGATTTTTCGTTTCTGTTCCCTTTGAAAAAAACATCCATTCTCATTCTCATTCTCGGTGGTTAATAATTATATAGAAACGGTTAATCGTTATATTATTGGTTAAATATTAGCTGCGTTTAATAAAGTCCAGTCCAGGGTCCAGTCCAGAGTCCAGTCCAAAGTCCAGTCCAGAGTCCAGTCCATATTTTCCAGTTGGCCTAGGCATAATAACATCTTGCTGTAGATTGAATGATTTAAGTAAACAATAACGATGTGGGCATTATGGGACGATGGTGTCACAATCCACTCTGAGAATTCAAACCAATCTTTTTGACCACCATCCCCTTTTTTTACACGAAATATAAGAGCAGTCCCACCACCAGTACGTCCAGTTCGTGGATGATCTATTATTTTATATCCATTAGAGCATAACTCCACTTTGACAGCTGAGCTATTTTTAATAAGCCAAGTCTCTGTAATAGCAATGAGATCTGTTTTACTTTCGCAAATAAAATAAAAAAAATTATCCACTGTCGTATTCCTAACTGAGCAATCATTAAGAGTAGTCAACACCATCTTTTGTTTGCATAACCCAGTCAATCCATCATTTTGATCCACATTGTTCGTAATCATCCTTTTTGGAGGCTCTTGTTTATCTGGATGAATAGTTATTAAATTGGACGAGTTTCTGTTGTTGGAGGAAGTCCTTGAAGAGTTTGTCGCATTAGAATTATGCAGATTATGCAAAATTTGATGGTGTAACTTTGTTGAGTACCTCGATAAAATACGAACTTGCATACGACGCTTTTCTGTCATTTTAGATCCCTGTATGGATCTTCCTACTCTGGATCCTTAATATCTCAAGATATTAAAAGAGGCCATGGTAGACAAGAGAGTAGCATTCAAACGACAATACCCAGTCATCCATGAAGCTGACTACGATTGTACACTATAGATAGTTGGACGGCCGAATTTTGAGTGTTAAGCTTATAGTTGTTGGTTTGAAACACGATGTTTTCGGTTTAGTAATTTCCGCGGGCTTTTGTTTCGGTAATGTTATCGTATTATTATCATTTTCTAGCTATGCGTTGTTATTTTTTAA
>BLFP01000331.1:20614-35614 GCA_014634505.1 Montipora efflorescens
ATATATATGCAAAGTGATATGAAGTGATAAGATCAAAAGGGAAGGTGCGAACGGGACGCAAGGACCCATGGGAGGCACTGCCCATGATATAATTAAAACACGGTTAAATGAATGATGATGGAGTAAACGTCCTGTCTAAACATATTTTAATCTGTCATAGAAACTACAATATACTTGGGGATGGACTAGTAGACTTTTGATACTTTTGACAACAAAAATATCCAGCAAGCATACTTGCACCAAAACAAAATCATGTCCATTATTCCTAGTGCCTGAAAGGGTTAAAAACAAAATTCATACCTTCACCAAATCATCCACAACCCCCTCCCTCAAAAGTCAAATGGTCCACTCCTTAGTAAAGCAACTCTGTTTAAATTCAATTAAATTAAGTAATGGTAAAATAAGGGTTCTTTTTGTATGTGATGCCTCTACTCATTTCTCCAGCAAGTTGGACAAAACCATTTTCCTTTTGGTGCAACGTCCAGTTTGAGACAAGCCATATGGAACCACTGTATTGCACATTCAGGGTTGTCACATCCAATCAGATTGCTGTCTTCTATGTCAGTCTGGCAGTAACACCAAGGACCTTCCTCTTCATCGCCATCAACATCATCAACCAATTCTTCATCACCATGTAGCTGAGTTGGAGGTGTTGATGGTCGTGTGTACCATTTTCCAAAGAGCTCTGGGAGAATGCACAGAGAAAAAAACTTTTTGGCTTTTGTAAGAGCTAATTCCCAGAATTCAACATCAGGATTTATTCTCTCAATGTGCATATCTCTTTCCGTCCACACTATGAAATCACAGCAGTCAACATCAACAATAAATATCTGACCCTGAACCGAGAAGAGAGGGAAAAAAATGACCTGTGCTTCTTTAACAATTTTAAAAGTGGGATATTTTTTCTTACTAGACAAGAAAAGGCATATGTCTCTCAAACTGTAAACTTTCATTAAATAATTAGAGAATTGCAGTGCAGTGCACAAATATCAATATATGTGCATAAATGTTAGCATGCTGATTGACTGAGAGCACATCAATTGATCTCCAACAATGCGGAGAGCTGAAAATAGTCCAAAAAGTTCAAGTTGACTGTAGAAAGTTGAAATTAAATTGTATCTATATTATTAACAAGTAATCAAATGATTTTTCTCCTACAATTTGAAATAACGAAGCACTTGTAATTTTACCACTTACCCTACAGGCCTGTGCAATTTTTTTTTTTATTCTTCGAAACATTTTCTTGTACTTACTGTTGTGTATGTTGAAAATTACACTCAAAATCGTTTGATCACCCATATGAAATAGGTTGCTTTCTAGAATTACCTGATAGAAATAGGCATGCCTGTGGTCCAAGGCAGGTCCAAGTGGTCCATCTACAAGACAACTGTTGTTTTTGCTGCTTAAAGAATCCAGCATTGAGTCTTTGTGACAGAATGGACACTGTAAACAAAGTAAACTGCACTCTATATGTAATCTGTTCTTTCAAAAAACTATAGTAAAAAGGGTCCTTGGACCCTTCTAACATCATAAAAATCCTGGTCCTTCTTAATTTCCATAAATTATTGGCATTATATGGTTACCTTAATTTCACACAGCCCAATTCCACAACAGTCACAGCTTACAATCCCATCCGGTGAGGCACCAAGGTAGGTTAATCCACAGGCCACTGTCAAAAATCTGAAAGTTCTCATGAACAGATTCCATTTTTTTTTCTATAAGCTTCCCTTGCTTTTTTTTTTCATCCTCACATCCCCACCTATAAGCAAGGAAATGCACGGTGTTTTAGACAGCTTCTTTGATGGAAAAAATTTATGTAACTGGAAGTATCAAGGCTATAACATATTAAGCTAGTGTAGAGTAGACCTGAAGTAATATAGAATATGAACTCATTTGAGAGCCATACTTTGTTGCTGTTGAGGAAAACTTATGAGCTTCGGGGTAACAGATGGTCTTAATTAAGCTCTTTGAGGGCTTTGCTGGGTCAGTGTGGCAAGCTGCTTTTAAACTGGAGGCTGTGATTCTCCCTGCTCGCAGAGAGAACCATAGCCTACAGTGGGCTTGATCCCTTGTCTCGACTTCTACAGCCTTGCATTCTTCTGGGGAGATTGCCATTGTTACTTCAGCACACGCACTCAGCAATTCTATATATGAAAGCTTCATATTTGTTTCAACAAAAAGCTCTGTCAGTGGTTTTGGCAAATTGAAAGAAGGCTGTCGTGGCACATAAGCATTGTTGTGTTCTGGTATGAAGGAAAGCACAGCTGGCTTTGTTTTCCCTTTTGCAAGCTGTTTATAGAATTCTTCTTTCTCATTAAGAGTTATTATTTATTACTGGCATTACAAATTACCAATAACAGACTAATAACAAATTACTGATAACAGACACAATACATAAGCGATCAAATTACTAATAACAAACACAATACATACCTTAATTAATTACATAGTGTTTCCTTTTCTTTTACTTCTCATTAAGAGTTGGTGCTGCTGTCCTGGCCCTACTTATAACAATCACTCTTTGGGCTTGAGGCACATTTCCCTTCTCCAAGAGATCCCTCCTTTTCTTCTTTGCAGACGTCCATTTGTACGGTGGTCCACAACTGTCACGGCAAAATAAAATTCAGAACAACAAATTGAAATTACTCCCGACAAACTACAAACACCGCAAAAACAAAAACAGTCGACACTATCCAGAATTCGTCATAACAAGAGGAAATTGCTCACGGCAATCGCTCCACCCGATTCACTCGATCCCTATGGGTGATAGCCGCTGAAAATGCACCATCGTACGCGGCTATCAGCCGTCAAATCGTATACCATATGACATTACCCACAACAACCCCGGAACCTCAATCGTATACGACATCCGTACCGGTTAATATTAGTGAGGAGTAATTTCAATAACTTGGGTTTTTCTACACGTTTCAACTTTAACAGATTCATCCTACTTAATTGCCATTTTCTTTATTTTTCGGCGAAATAGCGATCAAATACTCTCAGAATCAAGGAAACTCGGACGCCCTCGTATACCATGACTGGCTACACTTATATTGGTTAATATTCATTGAAAAGTGATTCCAATATGTTGGGTTTTTCTGGCCGTTTCAACTTTAACACACATTTATGCTCCCAAAAATTTCCATTTTCACTATTTTTTTGGCGAAATAGTTTGTATTTTAAAGCTTTTTTACAAATATTATTCATAAGTTATCTTGGAAAAATGCGTGGTTACCCCCAATTTTCTTTTTGTATTTCAATGACACTTGTCAAGATCTACATTTCCGTCATAATCATAAACCTTTGAATTAGTAGGCACCGTCCTTAAAAGGTTTTGCGGATCCAATTTTATGGCCTCTAACCAATGAATGTCATTTACTGGTTCCTTACGTCTAATTAAAGAATGCCTCTGTATTGAGTTTTGAACTTACTACTTGCCTTAATTCCTTTAAGGTTGGAACCTATGTTGCAACAACTCAAACAGGAGCATGGTGTAATGCAACGATGGAAGCCTGATGATGAACCTTTCCAGCTTGCAAGGGATGAAGCTAATGACAGACAGAAACGGGCCTGTCTTCAAAAAGTTTACCCTAAGGTGGTAGAGCGATGGTTTTTGTTGAGTTTAAAAGCCAAATATGCAGGTATGGTTTTCATATTTCAAAAGGATCATTCGTTCACTACCGTCACAGTAGTATATACTAATTAAATCAGCAAATCAGCACTTAATAATAATAATATTAAAAGTACATAACATAAGCAATGTCAGAAAATTTGAGCCAGTTACCTACATGTATATAATCCTGGTGGAAAATTTTTTTGTTTTTTTTTTGTTTTTTTTTTTGAGACCCTAAATTTTTCTAAGAATAAGTGGACTCATCAGCTCTTTTCAGTTGGCGAGGGCTGATATTTTACTTAGTACTCAGAAGTACATAGATAACTTAAGTTTATCAATTTCTTTGAATTTTGAAGCACAACTGTAGCATGATTTTTCCCATAAACAATGTCATAAAATGTGAACAACGACTTGATGATAGTATTCCGGTATTACATTTGGAATGCAAGAAGTCCTACTGCTGGTAGCTGGTAGCTACCACTGTTTTGCAAATGAACTGCAAGGAAACAATGTTAAGTGCATAAATTAGGTGGTAGGGAATATATGAAAGGCATATATTTGAACTGCGGAGATGTAACATATGCCGTTTTCTGAGATCATCGTATTTATGAGCGGTACTTTTAATAGCAGTAGCGAAATCAAAACCTTGAGAACTTCAGGTTTGAACTGGATTTGAACCCATGACCTCAGCATTGCCAGTGCAGTGCTCTACCAATTGAGCTATTAAGCCAACTGGGATATGGTCATATTGTGACTGAGTTCGCAATAACTCTAAGTAAACAAGTGTCTTGGAGAATACATGAAAGTCTCTGCTGCTAACGTAGCGCTCATAATAGCGCTCATAACTGCGATGGTGTCAGGAAACAGCGTATGTTAATTGCAAACGTTATGGTTTCTATATCTACTTAGTTATGCTATCCGATTATCCAATGATTAGATAAAGGTCTGTGTCAAGTGCGGTGTGAAAGTTTGAAATCCACTTTCACTTTAGTTTTCATGTTAAAACCTTGATATATTTCTTTGCACAGAGGGTCACGAACTTGCGAAACGGTTGTCGAAGCAGATTGCCAAAGCCACTAAAGGGTTGAACGTCTCTGTGGAGGACTACAACAAAACAGCCTGTAGTACCACTTGTTCCTTGCAACACACGTTGGAATTCGACTATGTGAAGGATCCTGATTCACCTGTTTGGAGACAGGGTGATGACCTTCAAGGTTCAAGAAACGAGATTCGCATATCCATCACGAGAAAGGCAGTTGACTTGTACCATTTGGAAAATCGCTGTCGAGAGATCACTTTGCTACGTAGTGAAATGAACAACGCTTTTGAGCACTTCTCTCACAATCATCAACTTCTTAAAGCATGCCTGCAAGACGAGAATCCTCTGGAGAATTGTTCCACTGAGAATAGGGGAAGAGACCTTTTGATTTGAAGAAAACTTTTGAGCATCGAAGGCTACCTTTTGGCTCATCCTCGGTGTAAAAACCTGTGAAACTCACAGATGGCGTAACACAAAGGAAAACAAAAGAGCAAAAAAACATCAAACAATAACCTAACCCTACCGCGAGCTAACAAAACAATGAAAAAGTTTCACAGGTTTTTACACCGAGGTAAACCCTACCTTTTGCAATTGAAAGGCCTATTTGGAAACCACGTTGAAGATCTGTCCCTACCTGATCTGGCATTTCAAGGGGAGATACATTCGGTCCGGTATGTAGATGAAAATGCTCTGGGTGCTATCAGTGAAGTACCGTGCGTTCTCAGCCTTTCTGAGAGAGAATTATGCAGCGAAAGCGAAAGTGACGATGAAGATGACGTTGTTGATGACTTTGCAGAAGACTACGAAATTACGAGACTGTTGATAAACACTTCAGATTTCTAATCTGTGTAGTCAGTGGCAGCTACATGCCGCTATACCTATATGTTTTTGTATCACTATCATTTTAATTTTTTTCCTAAGAATTTGAGAAATTTAAGCGAAGAAAGCTTCGAGAGAAGCAGAGGAAAGAGGAGAAGAAAAAATTACAATGAAAATCACCGTAAAGCTGAGAGAAATAGAGCGAGAGATAACACGCTTATTTATAACGGTTAGTTTTCAGGTAATGTTTTCCTTCTTAATATATAAGCTTATGCCTCGCTGCCTCCCCTAAAAAACGAAGAAGGTCTGAAAACGTTTGCAATTCTGTATTGACAGAGATTGACATATTTCAACAATCTCATTTGGAGGCTTTTTGTGTGAAATGGTGTCCAGTCGTGAGCGCCTTTGTTTGAGGCTGTGAAATTGCAGTCGAGTATGCGAATTTACTACGCTTTAGGTTGACGTTTAAATTAGTAAGATTTTTGCTGTTGTTGTGAACTGAAGAGAGAGGGAGTAAAGGTTGATAGTCAAACGGAAAATGTGGTGAAAGAGATCACTGTGCATGTTATTTCAGTTTTATTTGATTAAAATTGTTGGTTATTGTTTGCAAGGCTTGTTTGTTTACTGCTGTCAGCTCAGAGGTGTTTGATCTCTTTGATCACTGTAAACTGTATACAGTAATGACCATTAATTTTGTACTTTATGCAGAAGAATAATTATTTCCATGTACGCTATATTGCTTTCTGGGGTTAGAAACGGGAACTCCGCTTTTAGGCTTGGCTAAATCTGATCTAAATAAAGGTCAATTAGCAGGTCAGATATTATTTATTTATTTGTCGTGGTCGATGATACGCAGTCTGAATGGACTCCCGCGAGTTCAGGCGTTCCTCAAGGAACTGTGCTAGGCGTTGCTCTCTTTAACCTCTGTATTGATGATATGGCAAGCGATTGATTCTATCCGTCGTTTTGTTGTCGACTACATGCCTACTATTTTTCGCTGTTTAATGAATATGCGGGAAAAGCAGACCTTAACTGGTGTTATTGAGATCCAAAAAGAAAATTGGGAGTGACCACGCATGTTTCGAAGATAATTTATCAACATTATTTGTAAAAAGCTCTGCAATACAGAGCAATGTATGGGGTTCTTTTCCAAATCGAAGCTTAATTATCTCTGAAAAATGCATGGTTACCCCTTAGGGGTTAGGGGGTCACAGCTCCTTTCCTGGGGGTTGCTACCACGTGAGAACAAGGCCGTTCAGGCCGTTCTCCTATATGCAGAGCATTCCCCAGGGACGATGAAGACTAACCACCTCATTACACATGCATATCTTTGGGTTAGGGGGTTTAGCTCAAAATCGGGGAGAGCTAGAGCCAAATGACAGGTTTTTCTCAAATGTGTAGAGCATTCCCTAGAGACGATCAAGAGTAACCAATGTCATATTTGCATGTAACTTTTCACTTGCCCAATGCATTTCAAGGGCTTAGAGGGTCCCAACTCCTTTCCAGAGTGGCTGCTACCAACGTGAGAACAGGCTGTTCTCCCATGTGCGGAGCATTCCCCAGGGACGAGGAAGACTAGCCAATGGTACCACAAGATGCGCCATCTGATGGCGAATGCATTTCTTGCCCTCCATACATGTCCAATACACTCGACCTGAGTCGGGTTGTCTTCACTCGCAGGCGGATAGAGTCCGATCGCGACCGGAACCGGAATTGGGTGCATGGCGCTTGATCAGTGGTACCGGAAGTGAGGGTTAACAGGAGCGAGGGGGGTTGAAAAAGTTGGCAAACAGACTCGATCGGATCCGATGGAGACAGCTCTTCCTGGCAAGAGTCAATCGGACTCTCGGAAGTCAGTTCGCGCGTGACAGAAAATATCTCTCAGCCATGACGCGAAACAAGCACACGCTACACGTGAAATATACGTCGTTCTTAAAGCCATGAGGCGATACAAGCGCGCTACACAAGGAACATTAGTCGTTCTTTAAGACATGAGGCGAAAGTCAACATCACAAAACATTGTACTCCACACTATACTTCGTTCTTTAAAGCATGAAGCTGAACAAGATTTTCACAAATCCAGGTCATTGAATTTCCAATTGCGACAGAAATTCTTGTCATCCAATCTCCGACAAAATAAATTATTGGCTTTTCAGTCAAATCCACTGATTTCAGTGACGCAGACAAAGAAACTCTGCGTGAAAGAGAGCGTTTCCCTGGATGAAAACTTTCATTTGTTTTTCTAATTGAAATTGTGATTAATTCCATAAGACATTAGAAACTTCTATAGCATTCTGGAACTGTTCTAGTTAGAGGAGCTCTATATTGATTATATGTGAAATATAGAATGGTCAAGGTTATGACATTAGAAAGTTCTATAGCATTCTAGAACTGCTCTAGTTTGAAGAGCTCTATAGAAAGTTCTATATCATTCTAGAACCGCTCTAGTAAAATGGTCGTATGTGCAAACTTCTAAAGTTCTAATTAAAGTCAAAATTCGCAGTTCTAGAGTTCCGATTTCTAGAGTTCTAAGTTCTAGAATTCTCAATTGTTATATGTTACCCTCTGTGGGCTCTACAATGTCTAGAGTTCTAGAATAGCCAGACTCTCTAAGTGAGTTCCAGAAAGTCTAAACTGCACACTAGGCTTGGTTGATTTCACTGATTACCATTCACTAGTTTAAATACTAAGCACTCATTTAAGAAAAAACAAATCCCCATGAATACCATGTAACCACGTCATACCTCGACCGTATCCAAGCACCTTAAGTGAGCTAAAACGTTCCGCCGTTTTCCAAAACGAATTGAAAATGGACATGAAAACTTGACTAAACCAGGTATCGCTCTTTAGCTTTCACTTTGCGGTTCGGTTAATTACACTTTTCCCGAGATTATGTGAAGAAGAGAGCACTCGTTTACTGATTAAGCCTAAGAGCTCCTTTCAGTTATTAGGCCCCAGCAAGCACTCTCGCAAAAGTTTAGCTTTCATTTTGCGGTTCGGTCAACTACACTTTTCACACAATCTCCGACAACAAAAAATTATTAGCTGTTCAGTCAAATCAGTGTAGAAGACAAAGATAATCTGAACGAGAGCCTTTCCCTGGATTAAAACTTCCATTTGATTTTCTAATTGAAATTGTGATTAATTCGGAATAACTGATATGTTCTTTATTTATGAAAATAAGTAAGTGAAAACAACATTGAACGATGTTTAACAAACCCAAAAAATTATTACTACCCCAGCAAGAACTTGTTCGCCGAACGTCCGGCTCGGTGTGGGCTTGCAATGTCACTGAACCACCGAAGCCATCGGAGATATGTCCAGAAATGCACGCAACAACCAAAAATGGCAAAAACGAGAAAATGTTGGCGAATTTGGCAACTATGGCGAAATTTAATTAAATGACAATTTTGCCGCAATCGCCAACAAGGTAAAGCACAAAGCAGAGAGTGCTTAGACCTAATCACTGAAAGGAGCGCTTAGGCGTAATCAGAAAACGACTGCTTTTTTCGAACCGTAAAATGAAAGCTAAAATTTTACAATAGTGCGTAGGCCTAATCACTGAAACGAGCACTTACACTTTTGAAATATCGCTATAATGAACTGCCATCGCGGTCCGCAATCCCGTAGTCGAGGAATAAAATTGTTCAAGGGCAAGACGATCTCGTGAAAAGTGTAGTGAACCGAACAACAAAATGAAAGCTAATATTTCAAGAGAGTGCTTTGGACTAATCACGGAAGCGAGCGCTTCGGCGTAATCAGTAAACGAGTGCTTTCTTCCTCACAAGATCTCGTGAAAAGTGTATTTAAGTGTCTGCAGTGCTTTCTTCTTCACACGCACTCGTGAATAGTGTAGTAAACCGAAGTACAAAATGAAAGCTACAATTTTACGAGAGTGCTTAGGCCTAATCACTGAAACGAGCGCTCAGTCTTAAACAGGAATCGAGTGCTATTTCCTGTGGTTAACCGAACCGTAAAATGAAAGTTAACCGAATTGTAAAATAATTCGATCAACGCACTATAAGAACGAGAGATACATATCAACAAGGGGATTGATCGCGCTTTAAGAAACATTACTGTTTTTCACTCGATCATCGTGCTTTATGAACGGGAAATACATATACATCAACGGTCCTTCGCTCTTTTTGTTTGGCGCCTCGGGAAGGAGAAATACTGCGTATCGGGCACCCAACGTCAATTTTCGGAAAATATTTGTTCGGAAGACGATTTGAGATTTATAATTTTCGGAACATTTGTTGTAAAATTTCTTGCTTTCCTGCCTCTCCTAGGATTTTCGAACATCTGAAAAATGGTATAATTGCTCATTTTTAACCCTAAAAAGGTCACCTAGAATTTACGGGAGCCTTTTTTCTGGCTAAAATTTTCGAAAAGGTACGTTTTGATCCCTATAATTTTCGGATCACTAAACTTTTAGCTAGGAAATCCGAACAGATGAAAATTTTTTAGGGGATAAAAATATGCCTATAGCTACCGTTTAAATACCAAAATAAGTTTAACAATGCTATGTTTAAGTGGTTTTGAGCTATATTCTCTTTGTGTGCCCCTGGCGTATCCACTAAGCTCGGTGTCTCCAGTGCGTATCTCCGTATCAGCGTATCCACGCAATTTAGGGTAAAGCTTCGAGGTGGCAGGGTATTGCAGTTAAGCCGTTGACTTCACCGATAGGGTTCTTTTCTCTTGTAATTTATTCACACAATTTGTGATTTTCACTCCTCTTTTCTCTGAAGAAATTATTTCTGTATGAAAAGTGGAGAAGCGGAAGCCACCAAGTGTGTTAGATGAGAGGGAAAACAAAGCTGAAAAGCCTTTTCAAATCCTCATGACATTCAACAGTTGCACCGGAAGTAACTGGGTGAAACACGAAATTAAACAGGTCTGTTGGAAGCGTGCTTGAATTTCGACAAATGAGCCCCAAAATCAGCAATAATTTGTGACGCTGATGAATGAAAACTATTAAAGGGCAAGCAGTATAAAGAGCAGCCACCGCGGTCCGCAATCCCGTAGTCGATGAATGGAAATTGTTCAAGGGCAAGACAATCTCGTGATAGGTATAGTTAACCGAACCACAAAATGAAAGCTAAAATTTACGAGAGTGCTTAATTAGGCCTAATCACTGAAAGGAGCGCTTAGGCGTAATCAGTAAACGATTGTTTTCTTCGAACCGTAAAATGAAAGCTAAAATTTTACAATAGTGCTTAGGCCTAATCACTGAAACGAGCGCTTACACTTTTGAAATATCGCTATAACTGCCGATTTTGTCAAATTCGCAAAAGTCACCAAAAACGCCAATGCTCACCGAAGTGGTGTCAATACCAATGGATGAACTAATTTGGCGAAATTGGCAAAAAATCGCCAAAATTGCCAAATTTGGCAAAACCGCCAAGGTTCACCCAAGTGGTGTCAATACCAATGGATGAACTAATTTGACGAAATTGGCCAAATATCGCCAAAATCGCTAATTTTGCCAACTTGCCAATCGTGGAGCTCTTTCGCTAAATCTGCCATTTTTGTCATCGCGTGCATTTCTGGACATAAGTGAGCCATCGTCAACTTTTGGAAGTAAAATTAGGATATTTGATAAATAGAACGTTTTCTTTTCACTCGGTCACACAATTACTCGCCAAAAATCTACTCGGTTGAATCGCCTGAATAACAAAGTATGGCGGCGATTATATGGAAACTGTGATCGAGATAGAACGATCGCCGCAGAGTAATTTTCATATAATAGTATTACTGACTCGCGGCAGTCCAATGGATTCTTGAAACGGCAACCCGTCTCCGTCGGATCCGATGGAGTCCGTTTGCCGACATTTTCCACCCCCTCCTCAACTATACTTTGCTGTATATCTACTAAGTCTCTCGCGAACTGACTCGCGGCAGTCCGATGGATTCTTGCCACGGCAACCCGTCTCCATCGGATCCGATGGAGTCCGTTTGCCGACATTTTTCACCCCCTCCTCAACTATACTTTGCTGTATATTTACTAAGTGTCTCTCGAACTGACTCGCGGCAGTCCGATGGATTCTTGCCACGGCAACCCGTCTCCTTCGGATCCGATGGAGTCGGTTTGCCGACATTTTCCACCCCCTCCTCAACTATACTTTGCTGTATATTTACTAAGTGTCTCGCGAACTGACTCGCGGCAGTCCGATGGATTCTTGCCACGGCAACCCGTCTCCATCGGATCCGATGGAGTCCGTTTGCCGACATTTTCCACCCCCTCCTCAACTATACTTTGCTGTATATTTACTAAGTCTCTCGCGAACTGACTTCCGGTGAGTCTGGTTGCTCATAGCCTTCGTCCATCGGACTCTGTTTGGGTGTATTGGACAACCCTCATTTCTTGGGGTAAGGGGGGCCCAGCACCAAACCGGGGGGAGATAGCCGAAAAACAGTTTTCTCTGTGGTATGTAGAGTATTTCAAAGAGGCGATAGAAAGTAACTAATAGCATATTTGCATGTAACTTTCCATGGCCAATGCATTTCTTGGGGCTAGGGTGTGTCCCAGCTCCTTTCCAGAGGGTATGTGGGGGGTGCTACCACGTGGAAACGGGCCGTTCTCCCATATGCAGAGCCTTCCCCAGGGACGATATAAACTAACCAGGGTTACCACAAGATGCGCATTTCCATGGCGAATGCATATCTTGGGGTTAGGGGGACCCAGGTCAAAACCGGGGGGATATATGGCAAAATAACAGGCTTTTCTCACATGTGTACAGCATTCCCTGGGGACGATGGAGACAAACCAATATCATATTCGCATGTAACTTTACATGGGGAATGCATTTCTTGGGGTTAGGGGGTCTCAGCTCTTTTCCGGGGGGTGCTACCAACTGAAATCAAGCGGTTCTCTCATGTGTACATGATGGAGACTAACCAATGGTATCACGTGATAGCCCCTTCGATGGTGCATGTATATCTGTTACTAAGGGGGTTACAGCACCAAACCGGGGGGAGCTAGATGCCAATGACCACTTCGCCCCAAGGTGTTCCTGCATGCTCAGCCGAAGGTGGTACGGTCAAACCAACAAAACCAAGGGATGCGTCGTGCGACACTGATTCGCTCTGACGTAGTTAAAAGGGCGCAGCTCTTAAGGGGGGGAAATGGCAAGGTCCCAAAGATCGCAACTTTGCAGTGCTGTCGATTATTCTGCGGGGGAACAAAAACAAAACCAACCCAACCAAGGGATTGCCCGTAACAAGACCTATCCTCATGGTCCAATCTCGCGCTCTCCGATCAAATCCGGGGGGAGTTAGACCCAGAAAACCGAAAACCAGTTTTTCAAGTATAACTCCCCCGAGATTTAGAATCCGGCCAATCCGAGAGGAACCGTCGGGGAGCTTTTGGTGCGTCACGTGACCAAAGGAGGAGTTCGGTGGGGCACTTTTGTCTCAAAATAAGGGTGTTCTCGGGCCTCTGGCACGTACAGGTCGATTCGCCCTGGGGCGAAACGGTGCCAAAAGTTGTTGGGCAAAGAGCTCTTGGCGCATGGGCAGTGGGGTCTCAAGGGAATAAAACGCAGGAATGTTACAGACATAAAACGGTGCACAGGATACCCAATGTAACACAGGGTGCCCAAACTTCGTCACGTGATAGATCTAGCCGAGACAGGAGATTCAGCTCGTGAAATAAGGGGGGATTACACAAAACCGGGGGGAGTTTTGGCCCATAAACCCGTTTCTCTATCGTATGCAGGGTGTTCCCTATGGACGACAGAGTAGCCAATAGCATATCTGGATGTAACTTCCCATGGGAAATGCATTTCTTGGGGTTAGGGGGTTAGGGTTTTGGGCGTCAGGTTCTTGGCAAGGATAAGCCTGGCAGCGCTCAGCGTGGAGGTCTCTTGTGCGCTTATTATCTCCACTATTCTGCCTAGTGGTCTGCTTTCTTTTCCTGCGCGCTGGATTGCTGTCCACGCTGGAGGACGGTACGTTGGATGTCTGTAGAGTTGGTCCTTCCACAGAGGAGCTGCTGGTAGTGGTAGATGATATCGGTAACATCATTGAAGGAGAGCTGATGGTTGCAGTAGAGAAAGGTTGGTGTTGCTCGCACCGATGACGAGGTACTTGTGGTGGTAGACTCCAGTATCGTTACTGCCAACGATAAGGAGCTTCTGGTGGCAGCGGAGGGTGACACTGTTACTGGCATCAATGGGTAGCTACTAACGGCGGTAGAAATCGGCACCTTCAATGTTGGGGAGCTCTGAGTTACGGTAGAGGTCGTTACCGTTACTGGGGGCAGTTATAATGTGTTACGAGTAGCGCGGTAGACACCGTCGCTGGCACCGATAGCGAGCTACTGTTGGCGGTATTGCTCGGTAACGTTACTGTCACTGATAGAAAGCTCTCAGTAGCGAAGGAGGACGACGCTGTTACTGAGGAACTCGGAGTAGCTGTGGAGAGCGAAACCGTTACTGGCACCGATAGAGAGTTACTGCTGGCGGTGGATACGGGTACCGTTTCTCGCAACGACTGACAATTACTGGTAGACGTGGAGGATGGTACAAATGTCAGCGGAGAGCTATCAGTGGTGGTAATGCATAGCATTTCTGCGGTGGAGCCGATGGTGCCTGAGCTAGCGGGTAGTGCCACTGCAGAGCTAGTTGAGGACGTGTTGCCGTTATCAAGCTGAAAGACTAAATTGTCCTTTGAGGCCAGAATTTGGCGTAAGTTCCCTACTCCGTAGTTAGAAGGGTGTTTAAAATCTATTCCCCCTGGCATGTTGGTGACTCTCAGGCGAGACTGATTACGTTTGACGTCTTTATATGGGACTTTTGTAGATCTTCCAAGTACCTCGCCTGCCATGAAAAAAACACCAAATATTTAAGGCAAAACGTTCTCAAGCACTTATTT
Organism: Montipora efflorescens; assembly: GCA_014634505.1. Lineage (NCBI taxonomy): Eukaryota > Metazoa > Cnidaria > Anthozoa > Scleractinia > Acroporidae > Montipora > Montipora efflorescens. The sequence continues at coordinate 34,960 of BLFP01000331.1, forward strand.
TCTCTTCAGGAAATCTGAGTCGTCGGAGGCACTGGCTTCCCAGTGCTTCTCTTATTTAGCTTATTTGTTCGATTTACATGGTATAACGTTCACATGAAACTTAAATAATAGGAGAAGAATATCAGGGTTTAGGGAGCTCCGACCTGAGCGGACTGCTTGATGATGAGGGGGATCTAGATATTTCAGTAGCGCCAGGCGGCCATAACATTAATATGTTACTCACTGTATTTTTTGTTGAAAAGCTCTTGGACTTGGCGCCGCAACAGCACTTTTTCTTCCTCTCGAGATTATCTTTGTTGCAGTCCCCTTCCTGCAAAATACGTTTAAGCACATGATGTAGGATACTGGATCTAGAAAGACATCTGCACTGGACGGATCTGAGCCGCACATTCAGGTAGCTCCAGAAGGAGAGGGGAGTGAATTAATGTGCCATTACTACACAAGTGAATTGGAACCATAATTTTAGACGGCAAATACCTCCGTTAACAAAGGAAAAGAATTTTCCTGCCAACTGGGACGTTTCTGCAAACTGCACTGCAGTAGGATGGCCGTACACATCCATGGTCCCAGTACCATCGTTGTCTGATATAAAGAGGCACCTAACCCCTAGATCTTTCAGATTATCTCACTACGAATAGAAACAAGATTTGAAATG
>BLFP01000331.1:40614-51240 GCA_014634505.1 Montipora efflorescens
AAAAGACTAGAATTAAATTTCCAAAAGGAAGGTCCCCGTCCCGTTTCTTCAATTCCGTTTATGTGCATTGTAATAGCGGAGTGATCCGTTCTTATTGCAGGAATAATATCTACATCTTCTACCTCTTCTTGAACACTACTGCTTATTAGCCAAAAGTCCAAACGTCGCTGTATTGTAGGGTTTTTTTGTCTCCATGTAAAGCGCTTAGTATCTGGATTTCTTATTCTCCAGATATCAGTCAGATCATAAGATGAACACAAATCTTCAATTTTTTTACAGGATTCTCTTACTTGAGGTTTGCCTCCAGCTCCATCCAACTCAGCATCGAAAATAACATTGAAATCGCCTCCAATAATAACTTCACAATTATCCTCTAATTCTAATTTATCGAGCTGTTTTTGAATTTCCTCGAAGAAGATGCATTGATCTTTGGTCTTATTTGGGGAATAAATATTGACAAAAACAAAACTATATCCCTGAATGACACCTTTCAAAATAATAAATCTTCCTTGTTCATCTTCTTGGCGTTCTTCAATATCACAATCGAATTTCTCCTTAACCAAAATCATAACCCCCCTACTGTGCTCCGAACCATGACTAAAGAAAATGTCGCCCCTCCACTGCGACTTCCAAAACTTTTCGACGTCTGGAGTACTGTAAGTTTCTTGTAAAAAGATAATATCGGATCTCTCTTTTGTTAACCAGTAAAAAAGTGCCTTTCTTTTGTCAAAAGAGCGAATCCCCCGAACATTTAGAGATAGAATTCTAAAATTTAAATTCCGTTTTGTGAAGATTTCAAAGTTTCATTTCAGTGAAGAGAACGGAACAATAAATACGTCAAGAGGCATCTGCATACGTGAAGCTCAAGCCATGGGTGCACTGCATGTCCCTCACACAAGAACAATATAAAGTTAGCCCGCTAAAATGCGAAAAAGAAAACAAAAGGCACAAAGCAAAACTACGACACACAATTACATAGTTAAAAAAGTAGCCAGCGAAAGCTGTTAAATATAGAGCTACTAACACAAAGGGTCTTGCAATCCTCATAACACCTAGTAACAATGGAAACAAAAAAAACCCAGTTCTTGGAAAAAAATAATGCAAATTTGGTAAAGAAATAGTTTTATACATGACCTGAAGTTTTAGATTTTACGTTTTTATATTTGAACACCGTCAATAAACAACTTATCAGGCTCCGCCCTACTAAAGTAGACGGTCTTACCCTCTTCTTTTGCCTTTTTAAAACGATGCATCTTCTTCTTTCTACGCTCTAGAATTTCTTTTGGAAGGTCCGGTGAGATTCCAAAGTTTTTACCTTTCAATTTCTTCGCCTTTGACATGACCTCCTCACGATCAGGGTATCTTAAAAAACGCGCAATTATTTGTCTAGGCTTTCCAACAGAGGAAGTCCGCTTCCCAACTCGGTGCACCCTGTGAAATTCTATATTATCAGCATCTTCCACGCCGAGTTCGGTTTTTAAAAAATCAACCAAAACCTCCCTCGTGTCTTCGTTTACATCTTTTTCTTCTTTAATTCCAAAGAAACGAAGATTCTCACGCCGCTGATAAACCTCCATATACAGTTTCTCGTCTCTGAGAAGGTGAACTTGACTCTGTATTTCTTGAAAATTCTTCTTGAACGACTCTCTTTCTGCATTAGCGAAGTTCAAACCGTCCTCAAGCTCTTTAATCTTCGTTTCTGTCTCCTTCTTAAACACCTCGAAACTTTCGACCTTGACTTGAAGGCTACTTACTTTCTCGTCCACTGATTGAATTTGATCTTCTAATTTTTGTAGCTTTTCTAACACTTGGTCTAGTTTTGGCATTACCGTCTCCGCCATTTTCAGCAAAGTGAGCACCTCATCCGACTCGCTACTACGCTCAGAATCTGTGAATGATACGTTATGTTTTATCCTTTTGTCATCGGGCGAGAAGTTTTCTTCAGTAGAGGATGTTGAGGAGCTTTTCCACGTTTTTCTTTTAATATTTTTGGCCATGTGCCATATCCAAGAACGGAGCTAACACAAACACGTCTACACCAACATCTTGCCCGACCCAATCTCCCCACACTTGTTATTGATACCCCATGACATTCCTAGGACGAAATGTCAAACGATAAAATCTCACATAAGAGCGGCTGAAAAGGAAATTAAACAGCCTCAACCTGAAAAACGATATTCTTACAAAAAAGACTCTATTTTAGCCCTAACTTAAAAACCATAAATTTATCCGTGCAACTGTCGTGTACTACGGCATCCCACAATCGAACGAAGCGTTTCAACGTTTATTTGATTGCTTTCATGGGAAAATAGCTTTAATAAGAGTTTATAAGCAGGATACTATTCAATTAAAGTGCTGCCACGACTTGAATTTTTAGGTTCCAGGTGTTAAACAAAGGTGAAATGTAAATGAGATGGAAATGGGCTAGAAGAACCAGAAGAACCAGGACCAGAAGAGGACCAGGTAAACTAAATGGGATGGGAAAACCACACCCACCTAAATTTATATTACAACCTGTAAAAGTGTACATAGCCATAGTTTTCAATGTCATTCGATGATTCCTTAATCCTCGAAATATTTGATCGCTCTTTCATCAGAAAGTTGTGAAAATGGCACTTTAAGAAATATAAACGTGTGTTAACGGTCAAAAGGCCAACAAAAATCCCCCAAAAATTGAGACTACCGACCGACAAATAGTAAAAAAAGGCGATTTTGAGGAGGATAAATGTGTGTTAAACTTGAAACAGCTAGAGAAACCCAAAATATTGAAATAACTTCCTAGTGATCATTAACCAGTGTAAGTGTAGCCAGCCATCGTATACGATGGCATCCGGTATTCCATGATTCTGGGTGTATTTGATCCCCGATTTGATCGCTACTTCGCCGAAAAATAGTGAAAACGGCAATGTTAAGGAAGCACAAATGTATCTTAAAGTTGAAATGGCTAGAAAAACCGAGAATATTAAGATCATTTCTCAGTGATTATTAACCAGTATAAGTGTAGTCAGCCATCGTATACGATGACATCCCCGATTCCTTGACTCTGGCTGTATTTCATCACTACTTCGCCAAAAAAATAATTAAAATGGCAATTTTAATGAAGAATAAATATGTGTTACAGTTTAAACGGCCAGAAAAAACGAAAATATTGAAATCACTTCTCAGTGATTATTAGCCAGTATAGGTGTAGCCAGCCATCGTATACGATGGCATCGGGTATTCCTTGATTCTGAATGTATTTGATCGCTACTTCGCCGAAAAATAATTAAAATGGCAATTTCAAGGAAGCAAAAATGTGTGTTAAAGTTGAAACGGCTAGAAAACCCAAAATATTACTGAAGATCATTTCTCAGTGATTATTAACCAGTATAAGTGTAGTCAGCCATCGTATACGATGGCGTCTAGTATTCATTGATTCTGGCTGTATTTGATCGCTATTTCGCCGAAAAATAATTAAAATGGCAATTTTAAGGAAGAATAAATGTGTGTTAAAGTTGAAACGGCCAGAAAAAACGAATATATTGAAATCATTTCCCAGTGATTATTAGCCGGTATAAGTGTAGCCAGCCATCGTATACGATGGCGTCCCGTATGCCTTGATTCTGGGTGTAACTGAGTGCTATTTCGCGGCAAAATAGTAAAAATGGCGATTTTAAGGAAGAACCAATGTGTGTTAAAGTTAACAGCTAGAAAAACGCAAAATATTGAGATCACTTCTCAGTTATTATTAGCCAGTATAGGTGTAGCCAGCCATAGTATACGATGGCATCCGGTATTCATTGATTCTAAATGTATTTGATCGCTACTTCGCCGAAAAATAATGAAAATGGCAATTTTAAGGAAGAACCAATGTGTGTTAAAGTTGAAACGGCTCGAAAAACCGAAAATATTGAAATAACTTCTCAGTGATTACTAGCCGGTATAAGTGTAGCCAGCCATCGTATACGATGGCATCCGGTATTCCATGATTCTGGGTGTATTTGATCGCTACTTCGCCGAAAAATAATTAAAATGGCAATTTTAAGCAAGCAAAAATGTGTGTTAAAGTTGAAACGGCTAGAATAACCGAAAATATTGAAACCACTTCTCCTTGAGCATTAGCCAGTATAAGAGTACCCAGCCATCGTATACGATGGCGTCGGGTACTACTGGGTTCTGGGAGTAATTGACCACTATTTCGCCCAAAAATGGCGAAAATGGCAATTTTGAGAAGGATAAATATGTGTTAAAGTTGAAACAGCTAGAAAAATCCAAAATATTGAAATAATTTCTTAGTGATCATTATCCAGTATAAGTGTAGCCAGCCATCGTATACGATGGCGTGCAGTATTCACGTACAGTATTCAGTATTTATTTGATCGCTATTTCGCCGAAAAAGAATGAAAATGGCAATTTTAAGGCAAAATAAATGTGTGTTAAAGTTGAAATGGCCAGAAAAACCGAAAACGTTGAAATCATTTCCCAGTGATCATTAGCCGGTATAAAGGTAGCCAGCCATCTTATACGATGGCGTCCCGTATGCCTTGATTCTGGGTGTAATTGATTGCTATTTCGCAGAAAAATAGTAAAAATGGCGATTTTGAGGAGGAACAATATGTGTTTAAGTTGAAATAGCTAGAAAAACCCAAAATATTGAGATCACTTCTCAGTGATTATTAACCAGTATAAGTGTAGCCAGCCATCGTATACGATGATGTCCGGTATTCATTGATTCTGAGTGTATTTGATCGCTACTTCGCCGAAAAATGATGAAAATGGCAATTTTAAGGAAGAACCAATATGTGTTAAAGTTCAAACGGCTAGAAAAACCGAAATAGTTGAAATCATTTCTCAGTGATTATTATTAGCCAGTGTAAGTGTAGCCAGCCATCGTATACGATGATGTCCGGTATTCATTGATTCTGAGTGTATTTGATCGCTACTTCGCCGAAAAATGATGAAAATGGCAATTTTAAGGAAGAACCAATGTGTGTTAAAGTTCGAACGGCTAGAAAAACCGAAAATGTTGAAATCATTTCTCAGTGATTATTATTAGCCAGTGTAAGTGTAGCCAACCATCGTATCCTTGGTTCTGGGTGTAATTGATCACTTAAGCAATGTATGGCGTTCTTTCTCAAATTGAAGCTTAATTATCTCTCAAAAATGCATGGTTACCCCATTTTTCCTTTTTGGATACCAAGAGTACTTACTAAGATCTACTTTATCCGGATAGTTTTAAACCGCGCAAAAATATCCTTGTATTAGTGAGCATCACCGACAGGAAAATCGAGTATCTCGAGATGCGCAGAACGTATGCGCAATAACAATAGTAGGCAGCGTCCTTATAAGGCTATATCATTACATATCACCTTTTAAATTGTGAAAGAAAGCCGAGACAATATCATTCATAGACTTGATTTCTTCTACCTCTTTTCCTAAACCATTATGAATAATATTAAACTTTTCTCTTGCACTAACATTGAATGGCAAGTATTGTAGAGCCGTTTTAATTGAGTGTTGAATGTAAATTTGCGCAATAGGTTCCACTGAAATGCGACTTGAATATTCTCTTTTTCCCGTGCTTCAAAAGAAAGGTGAAAGCTGCCTTTCATTCCTTAGCATTCTGGCCCAGGTTTGCTGAAGCATGGATTGCCCTATCCGACATTAAATACCATAGAAACCTATAAGTTTTGATACTCACCAATGATTAACACTTATAACCATGCTTTGAGCAACTGGCCCCGGATTGGCTCGTGAATAACTCTGATTTGTGTTTAGCTAGAGGGTGCATTTTCTTAAGAATGTTGATTGTCCTGTCAGTACTATATATTTGGGTATTTTAATGGTCAATTAAGACGGATCTAATTGGATGCAGATTACTTTGTCACTTTCAAAATGAACCCGAAGGGAAATAAGATCAACCATGATTTAATTCAACATCCCAGAGCTTGATCAAAGAGCTTGATTAGTCAAAGTAATATTATTTCATTTTGGTTTTATACTACGCTCAATTTAAACACACTTAAGGATGAGAAAAAAACCAATACCAAAGTGAACTGTGCAAGTACTCGTCCAAATAGGATGATTTCATTGGAAATCTGCTTTACATGTGATCCCAATCTACACCGTACATGTAAAAGTGTGCTAATACAACTACTTACTTGTTCATCTGCCCATACAGCTGTTGGAGCTTCTCTGGATCACATCCATCTTCCCACTTAGCTTGAATATCATAGAACATTTTTAGGTAAATGATGTAAGTATGTGTCCAAGACGATGGTGCAACCTGGGAATGGAGACCAGTGGGCAGCTCGGCTTCCTGATTAGCCCATTCAGCAACATCCTCTCTGCTTATGGAAACTGTATAAACACCAACATAATGTAGAAACAGAATATGGCCCGCTTTGCACTTACTATATACACAGTCTGGTTTTCATGGTTACCAATAAACATATTGACTCTTCACTTGTACATTACAGACTCAGTCCTGTTGTAGTGTCCAAAACTTTGAATAGCTCCTCACCTCTCACCTGCTTCCTTCAGGGTCACAATTGCCCTCTTCATACGGTCACAAAGGAGATTGCCTAATTGTTACCAGCAGAGAAAAGTATTGAATTGACAAGGTCTGTCAGACAACAAACTCAGGATTACACATACCAACACAGTAGTAACCATAAAAATTAATTCAAAATTTCTTGTTGCTCATGCACTAGCTAGTCTCCACAAGGAAAATTCGCAAATCGCAGCTTTGAGGAATTTTAAAATCTTTTTTCTAGAATTTGGATCTTAAATATTATTATTATTAACAGACATTTCGACCAAATCCATCAGTCTTCATCAGTGAAGTGTGTCACGTGGTAGTTCACTATCGCGTGACAAATGTTGAGGGACAGAGACAAGGGCCCAGTCCCAAGAGTGAGACAGAGAGAACCGGAGCCCCCCCTTTCTGTTCATGGTTGGGTCCTCCACCCTTTCCCATATCGCTTCCTTTATCCCCCTCCTTCGCCAATCTCATTCTTTATCTAGGATCTTCACTCCCTTCGAATCCAACATGTGTCCGTGTCCTCCCAGTGACAATAAACTGCTGAATTTTGAGCAGGATTGGAGTTTGGCCGTTGATGTTGTTTCATCCTGGCTCTGGCCCTCGTCTCCGTCCCTCGAAGTTTGTCACGTGATAGTGAACTAGCTACCACGTGACAAACTTCACTGATGAAGACTAATGGTTTCAGTCCAAACGTCTGTTAATAATTAAGATCAAAATTTCCTGAAAAAAGATTTAAAAATTCCTCACTTGAATTGAATCTGGATGAATAACAACATTCACTTTCAAATCATACAATGTAGCTTTAATTTTATACCTAGACAAGCAGCTCGCTTTCTGGCACAAAAAAGGAGAGCATCAGTCAAAACATCAACTCTATGATTAGGCCTCATTTTCTTGGTCATTCAGCCAAACCACCTCAAAAATGACCAAAGACATTCAAGCACCTCACCATCAGCAAGCCCGAAGCCAGGGACCCTCCGAGGACTCAATTTTATCTGAAAGATATTTAGTACAACAACCAACTGAGCTTCATACATGTACATGTATACTTAGGTTTAGCATATAGTTCAATAATACTTTAAAAACCAAAAAAGTGTCTGTCTCATGCCCTTCATCTCTGTAACAAAATAACTATAAAAATAACTATAAACCGTAGCAAAATAACCGTGTACTGTATAATAAATTAAAATACATAAGTATGCGGGCAATTGTGACACTGAAAGAATGAAATTAATCATTCCTTGAAAATATTTCCAGAATCACAAGTCATTGTTTTACCAATACAGAGAGTAAAAACTATCCTAAACGTTCATAAAACCTTAACCTAAGGCATTAAAACATTTGTTTAGGCCTAATTAGGCCTAGGGTTAGTTTTTATGAATGTTTAGGATAATTTTTACTCTCTGTATTGGTAAAACAATGACCTGTGATTCCGGATTCCGGATTGTAGGGTTGCCCTAATATTATATAATAACACCTAAATCCTTTGATTTCTAGATTTTGCAACAACAATCAGGTTACATAATTTGCAAATTCCTATGATGATTCTCTACTTTTGATCAGACTTGAAGATTGTAAACTAATCAACTAATTCATCCAAACAATGTGGGAAGATTCATAATAAATAATTTTTGATCATTAGCAACTCTCGAGGATCTTGCTTTCCCAGCTTCATGTGCCTAAACTATGGAATGAGTTACAGTACCATCCAACATACGAATGGCTGGTAGTACAGCTGTAGTACTGTTGAGGGTTTTAAAAGGCTTTTGAAGAGCACGCAACTTTTTTAAGTTGGCTTTTTCTAGCTACTGTAAATATATTTCAATTTTAGTTTGTACAGATAATTACATGTACGCTTTTTAAAATGTTTATTGCATTTTACTCTATTGTTCTTATCTATGTAAATTTATTTTTATTAGTTATAGAAAATTTAATGTAGTGCACAATTGAACATTCTTATGGAAACTGTGCAATAGGAGTAATAAACTATTCTCATCAGTAACAACGAGCTTCAGGCATCCACACCAACAGCCATTAATGCAATGCACATTTTGAACTTATGTCACATACATGTAGGTAGTTGCAGATTATAATTCTTGCATGAAACCAAAACAGAGAGTGTGCAGTATGGACTGAAATACACCTTTAAACTTCTACAATTTTCTAAATATTCCTCCTAAAGAAGGCCAAAAGCTGACAAATATCGGTTGTACAATATACGAGAAGTTACTGTTATGGCATATACATGTAAATGCATGTTCAATAAATTAACACTAAGTAAATCTTGCAGTCATGCTCATGTCTTGATATTTACAAATTACCTGAATTCTTTAAAACTGTCAATTATTACAGGGTATAACTTGCGTTGATTCTGCAGAAATTTAATGACAAAAGGTAATAAAAAAATAATGCACTTGACTCAAGTATACAAAAAGTGAGTTGACTTTACATTAGTCTTCAAAGAATTAAGCCAGCTCAGTGAAGATAATAATATTTATTATTCAAAGCACAAAATCAATTGACCCTAAATATTCAAATGGTGCTTTAATTAATACGAAAAACCCAGTAGGAGACTGCCCCGCTAATAAAGCATATAGTTTGTAGTCCCTGGGTATTATCATTTAAAAATTAACTGACCAGTGGTACTGTAGGGCCAGTTAATAATTACATGAGTAGGACATTTCATTATAAGAAATTATTGATTGATGGCTGTTTACATAAGTCACAAAGAAAACTTTAATTTGGTTTGCTAAATAGTGCACTTCCTATAATTTCAGACTTTCCTTATGTTATATCAATGTTAGCTGCCTTTGATTCTTTGCTCATGGATAATTATCATGCATATATTTTAACACTTGAACTTTACACAGTAGCAATATACTGTCTGCCTAATGGGAGGTGTAAAATTTTTTACTCTCATGGCAGAGATTTATTAGGTATGGGACCCATTTGCAACATGTACTTCAATTGAAGTAGATTCATTAATGAATTTGGTACAACATTTTCAGAATATATGTGCACAAACATCTGTTACTTATGAGATTAAAATGTGTTAACATTATTAAAATGTAAAGCAACAGTGGAAGCAGTGTTCATTAATTATATGTTCAAAACCAAAATTTTAGACCTTAGGAGCACTTAAATGATGTTTATCTTTGTTCTTGCAAAGAATGTTCTGCTGTGTCATTTTATTCTATTTTGTTTTTCCACCTCAAAAGTCTTGTAACAATTGCACCTCTCAAACAGTTGATAGTATCATTGAGAATGGAAGAGCAATTTATCAGAAATATTACTCCAGCAAAATATGTTTTTATTTCTGATTTTCTAAAGAAATTAGACGTAGGCCGCTGGCCATGTAAAAGTTATTCATAGAGCAAGATGTCAGGAAAATTTATCTTGTGATGTGGTTCCCAGTAAACAACAGCTTAAAACTGTCATTTTGGATAATAAGGAAAGCAGCACAGGCTTTTTGATGTGAATTTCTAGCTACTGCATCAGTTGTGTTTTCCAGTGGTATGCAAAGCAAAAGATGCGTTACCACGTTTTTGTATACAATGGTTCTGAACCAAAAAATGTAACAATAGTATTTTCAAATGTAGATTCTGTTATTGATCTCTTTTGTTCTATTATACAAAGTAAATTTAATTGTTTTGAAACAAACTATGAGGTTGCATTTCTTAGATGTTTCTCTGAATTATCAAATATAGAAAGGAAACAAATAATAAGAAAGCATGAATCTGCTTCAGAAATTGCAGAGAGAGAAATTTACAGCCCAATGGACCCAGAGAAAAAATAAGAACTTCCTTCAAATTGTTTTGAAAAGTACAGGACCCATCAAAAAAACAGACTCTTCCAAATAAAAATGAAACGTATAGGTCAATGAACTCACACGATAAAGAGCAACTTCTCTCAAATAGATTCTTGTAACACCTATATACCTTTTTTTGTAGTGTACAATAAAGTTATTATTATTATTATTATTATTATTATTATTATTATTATTATTATTATTATTATTATTATTATTATTATTATTATTATTAAACTGTCAATAAAAGTACAAATAACCTGGCAGTGCATGAGTATAGGCTACTTAGAGCCTC
>BLFP01000331.1:79847-84847 GCA_014634505.1 Montipora efflorescens
AATGCACCAGAGACGAACACGCCGGAGGGCAAACGAAATTTTGATGTATTCAAACGTCCAGAATTTTATTACTGGGTTGCCATATGGTAATCCAGTCGGAAAATGGGTCGATTTCTCGTTTTTTGTCCCTTGTCGGGAAAATGGAAACCTGTCGCTCCCCTGCTTAGTATTGGTTTTGTGCCTAGAGAATCCTTTGCGTATCTTTGGTAGGTTTAAGGGAGTAGTGGAAATGCATAACTTTTATCAGCGGACACAGTCCAAACAATGGCGACGATGCCGATTTAACGCGAATGGTGTTTTATTGGATCTCTAAAAAAATATACCCTTTTGGAGCTCAATAATGGAATGTCAATTCGATAAACAACACAAGCTGTGAGAAATGAATGTCTGGAATCTTATAGACCAATTTTCATGTATTAAAATTCAGTCCTAAACAAAAGGCATAATTTCGAGGCTCTGGAAAAAAAAAAACTCATACAAATCATAATATTCATTCCCCAGAGCCGCGAGATGATGCCTTTGTTTAGGACTGAATGTTAATTTATCGAGATTGGTCTATTGCATCTTTCGCCGTCGCATCTCAATATTTTGTTAACTGTACTGTTGTGCAAAGATTGCTTACATTACTCATGTTTTTTGGGAATTTTGAGTGTCATGAAATTACAACATTTTGCGTGACATAGCCCCTTTAACACTAACATTTTTCAACAATAGATCGCTTTAATCTAACCCAAAAACATTCAGATAGTAAAAAAACTTAATATTTATTAACCATTTCCTTCGCTTTTGTGCTTGTCAGCATTGTAATTTGCGATAAATTTGTTCAGTTGTATCTCATAGATGTTTAGATTTTCGCTTACAAACTCTGTTTTGATTGGCCTCTTAACCTCATGATTGTGTAAATAGTTCACCCTGAAGTCAAACTAGTTACGTTTCTCAGGAACCCGACAAAGAAGGCTTCCATACCCGACAGATGAAATGTAAATATTCAGTTACATACTAGTCGTTCTCAATGAGAAGGGAAATTCTTGATTAGGGGGAGACCTGATCAATGCAGGCAGCCCTAAAGAGGGGAGATTTTGTAAGACCAAACGCCTTGTAGTAGTCGATGGTGATGGTAGCCATTGACATAACATGCGACTGCCCTCGTTCCAAACTCGACCAACAATGCGAAGAATCTGAAGAGAAGTGTTTTTCAAACCAGAGAACGACACAGTTTGAAAGCTCTGACAACTTTCAATAATATATCTAGGTCCATTCGTGAAAACAACGGGGAAATCAACGGGGGAATCCAGAGAAAAATCCGCCACTACACAAATCCGCCACAACTCAAAGAAACGAATATTATGGTTTTTTTTCTGCCATGTGATTAGCCGAGCATTCGTTCGGTGGCGCTGAAGACTGTAACTCGAAGGCCAGAAGAAATGCCGGGTGTACCTCAGAACCTAATGCGCAAGGCATAGCATTTACAGTCGGGCGAACTCAGGCATGCAATGTCGAAATTTATTGCGCGAAAGCCCCGAGATGAATTGCAAGATTAGTGTTGCTCTCGCGCGCTGCGATCGCTCGAGTACGTTGCTTTACTCTGAAAAGGACGAACGATTAACATTCCTTCCCGTAGTTCATTCAGTTGACATAACGTGCACCTTTATGGTTTCCTAGCACGTGATCAATTTATTCATTTTCAAAGGAAATCATGACCTTTCCCTTGATTCATAGAAGTCAGAGACGGCAGAATTCTTAGTGTTTTTACGATCGATTGTCATTAATCTTTCGATGAGAATTAGATTTAGAGTTATCTACAATAACTGTTATTTTTTCTTCATGTCTTTTGGCTTGCCTTGTACTATTAACTCGCGGCTTTTACGGTATTTTTTGGTACTAACGTAAACCCAAAAAAAGGTTAGGGTTAGGGTTTTGAAGCGGAAACAACATCTTCAGTCCTTCCTTAGTGTGCGCAATAAACGTTTGCTTAGTGCAACTGCAAGACATGAAGGAAAATGTCCGTCAGAGTAATTTGCAGTTAGTTTTTTGCAGACTATTTAAAGAAGAAATGAGTGAGTTTTACTCAAGAGCGTGTTTTGTTATCTTTGAACTGAATTTATTACCAAGGCGTAAGAAAACTAAAAGACCTCAAAAATGGGACAGGACATTGCACAGGCCCAGCTTACCAGAACAACATCAGCAGCAAAAGACCTCGGCCTAATAATTAGTGTACCTAAGACAGAATAAATTGTCACCCTACGCCACCACTGCAAGTCTATGGTCAAGCCATCAACCATTGACGGATTTTAAGTATGTCGGGTCCCAAATGGCATCTGAAAGTGACTTTCAAAGACGCAAAGGCGCTAGCATGGGGTGCTCTCTGGAAGCTCGAACGATTTTGGAGAAGTTAGCAACTACCCATTTTAACTAAAGTCAAATTGTTTTACACAACCTGTGTGACGGTCCTTCTCTATGGCTGCGAATCCTCAGTAGGTGCTATCTCAAGTATGGTATGAGGCTCCAGCACTTGGCTAAGTAACCTGACTTCTGGCTGTTATACACAATTGTGGTCTCATTCACACAGAAGCCCTTCAAGCTAATTCTTCCAAGCCGACCACATGCTGGAAAGGTCAGACTACAACACCGGGAACTCTGTGCCCTACTCTTTTCGAATAGTGTGTGTGATCTTTAACGTCCCACAGAGTTAATGAACAAGGGCTGTGAGATGGGACCTCCGGCCTATCGTCCTTATCCGAGAAGGCTTGAAAGTCTAACCATTTGCAGATGTAGTTACAAAGGTAGCACTTTCTCCTCAGTTGTTTAAAGACCCTGAGTGTTGGTCCGACCTCCCGCGTGACAGCCCGGTATTCAACCAACTGAGCCACGGGCATTTGCCATTTCGTGCTACAGGATGATGCTGGATATTAAACAGAAAGACCGTGTATCCAACTCTGCCGTATACTCTATGACCAACGCAAAGCCTCTTGTCCACCAGGTAAGGAAGCGACAGCTGAGTTTTCTTGGGCATGTCCTTGGTCTGCCAGAACAAGAGCCCGCCAGGAGATATGCGCTCTACATACCACCACATGGCAAAAGGAAACCTGGACGTCCTCGTTCGTCTTACTTATCTTACATTCAACGCGTATTGGGGTATGATGAAGATGAGACGTCGGCCGTTACAATCGCTGCACTTGCTCAATGTTGACGTGCCTGGAGAAATCTTGTAATCGCCTGCTCCGCAGCCGAATGATGATGATGATTACAAAATAATTAAACGGGTGAGCCAAAGGGCCTTTGCTGGCACGACTTCTCGGTGACCCCTCAGATGGTCTTAATGACCCCCCACTTGAAAAAATTAACTGGAACGCTGCAGTTCAATGCCACCCAACTCATTGCCTTCTGTTTTTGTGTAACACGTACCACATGTACCCCAGAGTACGCTCATGGAGCGTCTAGTTTACCATGACATTTCATAACATAATTATTGTTCGTTGAGTATGAGATCTGTCTTAGCGAACTCCTATCCAACGTTAGCTCATGAATTATAATTAAATACAGATATTTCTGAATACACAGATAACCCACCAATCTGCACGAGGCCCTCTTGCTTGCGCGATTCTCAAAAAAACATTGTCCTTACATCATTCGCGCTTAATTTCTAATTTGACCATACTTAAGAGTCGCTTGATAGGCGACACCTGTCAGTATTCTAGCAAGCAACCTTCTCCGATGTATGTGGAACAGCTGAAGTCCATGGATACGAAGCTGGCGCCATTGGTGACCCATCCCGCAATGCGCATCTGATTCTGTTTCTTGAACTACTTTACAAAGGGACTTTGTCTAAGAACCCATATTGTGTCAACTGTTGTAATAAAATCTCACGAATACGCTGCCGCTTAATAGCCCATTTCCGAGTTGCTGCATGCCTCAGTCTCAAAGCGAATCCTGGTGCACAACCATTCAAATGGAAATGAGTTGCGAATTGTTATGCAAATCAAACTCATTTCCCTTACAATAGTTGAGCACCAAGACTCGCTTCGAAACCGAGACAAACAGCAACTCGGAAATGGCCCATTTTCAATACAGTGGCTATCTTCAACTGACTGTAGTCTCCACTACAGACAATGGGTATTTAGAACATGTAAGTCAAGGTTTCGAAGCCTCATCGAGAACTACTGTGCTATTCAGCCGTTCTCTTCTGCGAGTTTCATTGGATAACAACCGTTCATCTCAGGCCGTGCATATCAATGACATCAAATTTGACGTTCTTTGTTTGCACCAGTAACTGGAACTGGACTTCAGCACAAGGCGCATCATAACAGCTTTTTGGTCAGAATCTCGTACACCATTCTACGTCTGAAATAAGGTATGTGTCTCTACCCCAAGAAAAAAAAGAAGAACCAACAAGATTAAAGTTCTCTTACGAAGTGTATTTTAGAAAAGTAGCAAAAAGGAGTCCAAGTGTGAGGTCTTCATTCTTGTGAAAAATAGCCTTTGTTCCACTGAAGTCTTAAACTCGCTCGAAAAAAACGCTAAGCGGACCTTCTGTTATTATGACATCCCTTACATTGTGGCCATAGCAATATATACAAAAGATCAAAACGAACCAATCACAGCTCAAAGCAAGTACAAGTACCTACAATAGCGTAACTCGTCGGAAAAAAAGTGCAATTACCTCTGGTTGGTTGAGAGTAAAACGCAACGTTTTTCGTGCAAAACGCTTAGCAAAGTGCAACTATGATAATTACCGAAAGTGTTCTGATACCTGATAAGGGGTCATAATACACATATGGAGCCTATCACGCCATTTTGGCGAGAATAAGTGTCGGTATAGGGATCACTGTAAAATCCGCAAAAAGACGTTTGCAGTTAATTATTGACACTTTCAGGAAGTAGGTAAATTTCTCAGGGATCACCGTTTTTACGAATAAAATTTGACGTTAAATCCACCTACAAACAATAAATTCCTTCCGTGTCTATTGAAAATCACAGAGGCCTCATACCTGGTTAAAATC
>BLFP01000337.1:0-20602 GCA_014634505.1 Montipora efflorescens
CGACACTTCCTAAAAGTTCCTTCTGCTCTCCTTAAAAACTACATATTAATATTTATTTACTTTTGCGTCAATATTTGTTTTGCATAGAGCAGGCTAGCAAAATCTATACCTTCCTTAGTTCGCATTTTTGAGCATTAAAAATAGAATTTTTGGTCGTATGTTCCTGACAGCTAGTCGCATATTTTGACGTCCCCCATCCAGATACTACTAGTAACTTTAGTAACATTGGTCTTGGAAAGCTGTCAGAAGCTCAGAGTACACGCTTAAGCTTGTGGTGAAAAAGAAGTTGTAAATGGTCAACATGTCAGCCTTGAAACCAAATGTTTCTCAATTTCCTTTTATTTTCTTCAAGCGTCCTGGGTTTAGTATTTTACTGAACCACATGTCTTCTCAGGGGGTATCTAGCAAAGATGTCTACCATAGCACCGTAATGAGTTACGATACCAAACAGGATGATAATTTATTGAACTGTGATTTGTAGTAAGCTTTTCGGATGATGTAAGGCTGATCTTGTAATTTTTGGATGAACGGAGTTAAGGAAGCAAGCAAAACTGTAGGATTTGAATAAAGTCTCCTTCCAAAAAATAAATAAATAAAAAATCCCGTATCCTGATAACCTGCTAATAGGGCTTCGTTGTTTGCATTTGCAAATTTAGTAACATTAATAATGAGTTTTTACAACAAACAACTTCAAGTTATATTACAGATTTATCTTTCTGGTAATCTCTCGCCATTTTCCGAAGTTTACCTGTACTTGACGTTGACTGTAACTGGACAATTTGTGTTAACTGTTTGCGCATTCCACGAATACGGCCTTGAAGGCGGCTTGTTCTTCTAAAGTTTCTGTAGTCCCGATTTTGTCAGAAATTGACCCATTCCTCTCATCCGCTCAGGCATGGGATCATTCGCCAATCTCCCAATTTTGTCAACTGCACATAATACAAAGTTAATTTTTGGGTGGAAGAACTTTAGTTTTGTGTGAAGGGTTTTTGGGAGATGGATGGTCTTAACAGACTGTTAACCGAGAATGAGTGTACCCTTGATTACACATAAACAAAACTGATGTTAACTTAAAACCTTTAGTTAGGGGCTTAAGGTGGCTTACTACAGTTTTCCGAAGAAAAAGATCAAGATTTTGAAATCTGTGAAATTAAAGCAACAAATAAATGCAAATCAAGGGAAAAATTTTCCCCTTAGAGGCGTCGATTATAAACAGGATTCTTCGATGTCGAATTAAGAGTTCCACTGTTTTAATAGATCAGGCTCGCTTCACGTTTAGCCAAACTTAAACCCATCCGTTCCCAAACGGGGTATTTTATTTATTTAGCTTCGCCTAACTGGAATACAATATAAATATAGAGGTAAAAATAGAAAAAATAATACAAGGAGAAAAAAAAAAATATATTATTAGGCGGGGAGACCACTACAGCATAGCCAATTACAGTGGATCCCTCGTTAATTATTTATATAAAATACTTAATAACTAAAGCTACTAATATGTAAGCATGAAACTTGAGAGGAAACAAAGCGGAAGTCCAAATTGCTAGAAGCAGCACGTTAGCGGGCATAGGAGAGACCTCGCTGTGTTACACCTAGGACAGATTGTTCTCCAGGTTCTAATGTCGTCAACGTCGTACAAGTTCAGAGCCTTTTTATAATATTGAAGTAATAAACTTTTAAGTGAAGCTAGAGAGATGTGCCTTGTGCGTAGCTCAGCGGGAAGAACATTCCATGCGCGGCACGCGCGTATGAAAAATGAACGTTGATAGGTAAGCAATTTGTTTGGAAATTTAGACGATCCGTACGAATTTCAAGATCGTGCGTTCCAACAATCATGCAAACCGTTTGAACATTTTAGCAATTCGTTCGAACGATTTTAAAAATCGTTTGTTATCCGTGTAGTGTGCGAGCGTTTTCAGTCGTTTAACAGAATCCAAAGTGTCCGTTTTGCCTTTTGTGACCGAACTCCTCAAGGGGGGAATGGAAACTAGACATTGTTGCAATAAATAAAGCATGAGAAGAATTAACTGAATTAGAAAATTGTTCATATTTTAGCTCTAACCAACTGAGCTATGAAGCCACTGACGTTGGATATATTTTTATATCATTTCATCGTTGATTCATTGCTCACGGGAACATTAGAACCCACAAATGACCAGCTCCCAACGTCAGTGGCTTCATAGCTCAGTTGGTTAGAGCGTCGCACCGGTAACGCGAGGTCACGGGTTCAAATCCGGTTGAAGTCCTGCAATTGCGTTCACAACTGCGAAGATCATAGCTTCACTTGATTATTATTATTATTATTATTATTATTATTATTATTATTATTATTATTATTAAGTTATATTACCTATTTACAGTTACTGCGCATTTTTAGACAACCGCAAAGTTTCATCTTTGACTGTGAGTATATTTTTTAGGTCTTTCTTTAGATAACTTTAAATTGAACATTACTAAAGCTGTGACTCGGGGAAAAGCAGCGGAACTCGCCAAAGAAAAGAAAGTAGAAGGGAAGAAGGTCAACAAAGACAAACGTAACTTGTACCTTGCGAAGGAGGGTCTGATTTTAGCAGGGTCATCTGCAGCTCAAGGATTGTCAAAGGGTGATTTGCTGAAAAGACAAAATGCTGAAAAGGAAAAGAAAGCTAAGCTTGCAGATCCAAACTATTTTGTCTCTCCAACCAGGCAAGTAACATCATCCCTTATTCAGAATGATTTTACAATAAAATGGTACACAAATTGAAATTGAGCCCTTTCGTCCTGACTTGAAAGGAGCCTGCTATCATCTTCGAAAATATTAGCTTGGTTACAAAGCTAAAATAGTTTGGCATTCGGGGAAAATTAGGGTGCGTTCGATTGACCGTATTCCGAAATAGGAATACATGGAATAGAAGTTAGAAATCCTTCGTTTTAACGGAGATTCACATTAAAATTGTCAAACACCTGCTAAATTGCTATTTTAAACATATTTTTATTATCCTTTTTGCTTCAAAACGCCAGACATACCGTTTTAAATTATTACTCCAAGTGTTCATATCCGGAATAGGGTCAATCGAACGCGCCCTTAGTTTCTCCGTTGTGTGTGAGTGTTTGTACCCTCTCACTTCGCGTTTAACCCAAAGAGTCTTCGGACGGGGTCATCTGGATGGCCACTCCGTTACCTGAGGAAACGTACAATGAATTCCAACAACTTCGTCTTGTCAAAGACAAATTTTTTAATAACGAACCTAGTTTAATGGCCTGACCCCCACGCATCTCCTGTAGCTCAGTCGTAGCGCATCTGAACGAACAAGTCATCGGAAGGTCATACCTCTGTCCAGGAGCACTCGCATTTTTCCGAGCATCCCCGAGTGACCATCTACAAAAAATTACATTGTTTCACGAATTTTCGAATTTCAAACGTAAAATTCCATTTGTAGCAGTGTGCAAGATGGCTGTTATCTGAACCACTGGAGTTCAATGGCCTACATTTACACCGGTTTTTTCTAGCTTCGTGGTAGGTTAATTGCTAGGTCAGGTTCAACTCCAAGGAGCGCTAAAATTTTCCGCGTATTCCCGAGTTGTCATTGATTATTACAGTGAGAGTGCCGAGGGCAGGTCTCGCAAGGACTAATCGAGCCCTCCCCACTCACGTTCACCCACGCTTAGAACCGGCTGCATGCAAATTATTATGTCGTGACAATTCTTTTTTTTTTTTTTTTTAGACTTTGCGTTCGAAACCTTCCACTTAACGTTGGCGATAATAAGCTCAAGGAAATCGTCAGCACTTCCACAGGAAGGAAGCTGCACGTAAATAGTGTTCTCATCGTTAGAAGCAAGGATCGTATGGATAGCGCGGGCCGGGCGCGATCTTTGGGATTCGGATTTGTGGAATTTAACAACCATAACGATGCGTTAGCGGCTCTACGAGCAACCAATAACAATCCAGATATCTTTGGCGCGGATCGCAGGCCGATCGTGGAGTTCTCTTTGGAAAACAACAATGTTGTTAAAGCGAAGAAGCGCCGACTAGACAAGGGTCGTCACCAGCAGCGGCAGGGTGAGGAAGAGCATGCGAACACTGAGAAACCTAAGACGAATAAGGAGAAAAGACTGGAGAAGAATATGAAGCGAAGAGAGGCGCGGCAACGAAAGAGAGAAGCGAAAAAGAAACGAAAGTCGGAAGGTCAGAAAGCTGCTGATGAAGACAGCGCGGTAAAACATTTTAACAAGGATGGAGAAGGAAGTAGTGCAAAAAGAAATTCGTGGAAAGCGAAAAGAGGAAAAAATAATATTTCCACCGAGTTGCCAGGGCCACGAAAACTCGGTAAAAATGATCGTCAAAGCAGAAAACAGTTCTCTTCTATCCCTTCAAGCCCACCAAGCAAAGTGAAAGAAAGCTCACACAAGCAGAAAAATATGCAGACAACTGGCTGGTCATCTCTTTCCTCGAGTGGTGTTGAGACATTCAGCTCGGTGAGTAAAAAGAGGAAAGGAAGGAGACGAAAAGAACAGGACAAGATAGAAGAATCGAATTTCTCAGACTTGGTAAACAAATATAAGAAAAAGCTGTTTGGGGAGAACGATGGCGAGTCTCCTGCGAAACGCCCTCGTTGGTTTGATGATTGACCCAGTGACTATGACTGATTTATGTCGATTATTCCCCAAAGCGCGATTCCTTTTTAATTACGTAACTTGTTCCTGCATTTGATGCAGAAGAGTGTGCAAAAAACGTATGAAAGTTATATGAAGCTTTGCACCTTCTAAGCAAACAAGAAATGGAAAAATGGGTCACCTGATTTTCGAGCGAATTAAAATTATTCAGCTACGCCTTAATTCCTTCATTGCTTTTCTGGCACACTCTAAAATTGTAAGGCATTTTGGTAAAACGGTCTTGTAAAAAACACTGCATTTATTCATAAATGTGAGACAATCCGATCATTGACCATGGCATCTTTATTTTCGATTAAACTTTTAACTCTTGTCACATTTTTCTGGTGAAATGAACAAGTCGTTTTCCCTAGAGAACAACTAATTTCACTACATCTAATGCAATCCAAAACTTATTTTCCGGTATAATTCTTCTTTGGAGCCTCTGTTCACAGAATCTTGAAATTTCGGTAGTAAATCACGTTTTTGTAGCCATTGGCAACCAAAACACCTCCGTGTTTTTTGATTGGGTAGCGTGGGTTGAATGAAGTCACCAAGGTGCCTTTCAAGTACACCTTGACCTCCCCAGCAGGGGTGTCGTTGGACACTACCACCTTGGCAGTGAACCATTCTGCTCCTTTGGGAGGACCAGTAGGGCATGATGATGATTTAGCACTGTCAAATTTAGGTTGGCCCTTGAAGAGGTATCCAGTCTGGAAACATCCCCCGGCGCTGTGAGGCCTGACAAAAAGAAGAACGAAATTGATTATTTCCTAAATACTACAAATAATCGTTTCAGTTCCAATAACAGCAAACGCCAGTCTATTTTAGTCCTCAACTGGGAACACTTTGGGAATGAAAGAGTGACCAATCTCTGCATCGGTTTGAAAACAAGTGATTTTTGACGAAAGTTTCTGCCTCTGCAGTTTTTGACTCGGTGGATGTGAAATTTCCACTGAAACAGGGTTAGTGTGCGAGTGAGGATGAACTTGCTTTTGTTTTTTAAGAAACTCTTGCGTTATGAGTGACAGCAACATGGAATCTATTAGATCGGCGTAGCACCGAAATGAAGAATTAGTCTAATGCTGAACCACTACTACAGATAATTTCATGTGGAGGTTAATTTCAGGGTATGGATGGAATTAACTGATAGCTAAGATTCGGCCCAAATTTTAACTGTTAGCTGAGAAACGATGTGTTTTTTTAACTGATAGCTGAGAATTTTTTAAATTTCAAAACGCCTCTTTTCCGGTGATCGTTATCGAGTTCTCAAGTGCGTTAGTAGGTTAGCCCCGTATTCAGGTGGCAGAAATCCTACGTTATTGGGTTCGACTAAAAGTCGATTGTGCGAACTAAATAACAACTAAGACGCCTTTGTAAACCTGAAGTAGACGAAATCATAGTTGTCCTCATCTTCTGCATTAAAAAACAGCCCCAGGTGTCCGAAGTTGACATTGTTGTTTCCTATGAAGTTGTACAAGTCTGCTGTAATCTCGTAAGTCGTGTTTCTACCATCGCTTTCAAAGGCCACTTGACAGAAGGCATCTTGTGGCCAATTTCCATCGCCAGCATCCATTTTGACATAACCAGGAAACTCAACCACCTGAAAAATACTCTTTGATGATCGGCCTTTTCATAACGAGTAAATGGGATAAAAGTTAGAAGCACCACTAAATTAACAAAAACTGACGGAATCTCTGAAAAAACTGCTACCGTGGAGTGTAATTATAGTCGTTCTTAAAAACCGGAATTAATGTTCTTGATTTTTCTTTGCTGCATCACAGACCTAAAAAATATTAATTTGTATAACCACGAGTCAGTTTTCAGACCAATAAACCTTACTCCACCATAACCGCTTCATTTGAAATGCTGCTGTGTATGAGTTCAAATGAGGCATTTTTACCTCTCTCATTACCGGGTAAATAATTCCTCAGTCTGTGGAGTTTTAGAGACTTAGAGTTAAGAGACAAGATGGGCTAATTTAAATCGATGCCAAATTTGAGGATAATTTTGGAATAAACGAAAAAGGAGTGACTTGCGAAAAAATACTATGAAACATTTTTAAGGGAACATGATATATATTGGGGATGATCATTGTCAGCCAGCCTTTTTATTCTTCAGTTTATTTAGTGCTTTGAAGATTTCAACTAAAGGGGACTTTACCTCCTTGCATCTTTTGGTAAAGGAAAGTTGACGTGCAGTTTGGAACTTCCGGAAGAGTATCACGTTTTTGTAACCATGGAAAATGAGCACTCCTCCTCGTTACCTCGAAGCGAAATACGGCTTGAATGTGGCCACCAGGACCCCACTGTGATACACTCGGGCGGTTTGGTCGTTGACCGTAACTGAAAATGGGAACCACACACCGCCCTTCGGGGGACCATTAGGGCAGGCTTTGGACTCTACAAAGTTCGACTTTCCACCGGACATGTAGCCTGTCTGATAGCAACTAGACGCATGGTGGGGCCTGGAGTTGAAATTGTAGAAGAAATACTTGCTTAATGATGGATGGACGTTTACGCGCTATTATTTGTCTTTCACGGTCAATGGTTTTTGGTTGAATTGGTGTTCTTGTACAGCGGCTTATATGTATGCACATGCGCATTGCAGGCCATTTCAAGTGCATTATTTCTAAGTTCTTTTGCAGTTTACCGTAGGGAAACGCAATGTTCCTCTCCGTTGTATCAGTTATTACGAGGTTTCGGTTGAGTGAACAATTAATAATTATTCCATGAGCCTGTTGGATATGAGATGGTAAATAGCCAACGAGGCATGTATCGCCGAGTTGGCTATCACCAATCTCGTATCCAATAAGGGCGAATGGAATAATTGTTTTATTAAATTCTCAACCTTTAGTTTTGCTAAATTTTATTTTTAAGTTTAAGAAACGACCGGAAAGTGATTTTATGCTGAGCGACATTTGCCACAATCATTTCCATATGGGGTCAAACGCAGGTATAATGGCTGATAACCGATATCCAATGAACCAATGAGAAAGCTAGAATTGCATTATCCGAGGTTGAGAATATAGTAAAAAGAACTATCCGGGTTTCCCGGCAGTTACAGGGCACTGATTGGTAAATCGGATCAGAATAAATTCAGTGGTCCGAAAAAAGGGCAGATTTTTGCAATACATGGTTAGCACTAAGCCCCTTTCAAATCGGATCCTAACAATTACAGGCCAATTTCTGTAATTCCAATAGTTTCTAAAGGTTTTGAAAAAATTATTTATAACCAACTTTATCATTATCTAAATGATAACAAATTGCTGTTAAGCTGCCAATCAGAGTTCTGCTCCTTACATAGTACTTTATCAAAATTAAGCCTTTAAATTCAAGATATGGACTGCGATCTAACGACGGAATACTGCTATCTCATCCGAATTTTAAAACTTTAACAACCCTGGGCGACCGTGCTTTCGTTGCTTCGGCGCCAAAACTTTGGAACAATTTATCTTCAGATATTAGAATGGCCAAATCTGTTGACACTTTTAAAAAACTTTTAAAGACGCATCTTTTTAGTAAGGCTTTTTATTCTTAGTTAGCTTGGCTTTTTATATTTTATACAACACATGATGTAATTAGTATTTATTATTTGTTATTTTATTCCATGTATTGTTGTAATGCGCAGTTGATCATCTCGCCATGGAAACTGCGCAATATAAATTCGTAATTTATTATTATTATTATTATTATTATTATTATTATTACTTTTTCGGATCATTTTGCTTGAGGCGACAGATGATTGGTCAGTTAACATCGACAATGTTTTTTTTTTTAATGGCGTTGTCTTCACTGACCCCACTAAGGCATTCGACACCATTGATCTCGAGATTATTTTGCATAAGATATGTTGCAGTTATGTATTGACCAGGTAGCTATTAGGTGGTCCCTGTCGTACTTAAAAGCCGACCCCAATGGCAAACTATCAATTGCCCTGACTCTCAGTTGCGGCGTACCGCAGCCGGGGCAGCATACTGCTTCCTTTACTATTTTTAATTTGTATTAACGATCTCCCCAACTGCCAGCGGGACGCTGCATTAAGGATGTTTGCTACGATACTAATTTTATTATCTGCTAAGACTTTAATGGAGCGTAAGCTAGCTTTAACTCACTGAACTTAATAACCTCAGCTGTTGGCTGAAAGCCAATAAACTTAGTTTAAATGTTGCTAAAATGGAGCTAATGATAATTGGATCACGGCAGAGACTGAATGCTCAATGTGATGACGTTGAGATCAGAATCGATGACATTATCAAGAGAGTTGATCATACTAAATCCTTGAGTCTTACCATCGATTCTCAACTTTCATCAAGCAAACACGTTGAAGAGATATGCAAGAAAGTCTCTTCAGCTATTGGCGCCCTTAAACGTGTGCGACCCTTTATATCAATGGAAACGCTTTAATTCTACCTCCTCGTTTGCATATTCGAGATAGTAAAGATCATATTCGATGCGTAGTAAAGATCATTACAGCGTTGTGATTCACTTGAGATCGTCCGCAGATTTTTTACTCGTAGTAAAATCCACAGAAATCTTCTGCATCGTTTACCGGAGGTACCTTCTGATTACAAACGAAAGTTTGTACATGGTTACGGTGTGTATTGTGATTGAAAGTTTAGCTGAACAGATTTGTAATCTTGTTTATGGCGGTCATGTCATTAGACCATGCGACCGCCGTTACAACTGCCGACGAAAACTGCATTGTTGTACAAGTTGATGTACATGATACAGCATCACCTGCTGGTGCAGCAGGGGAAAAACAAACCCGAAAGGGAAAAACGGCTGAAAAGCGCTCTAGTTCGGCCAGTAGCGTCAGTAAACAGGCTGGAGGGAAATCCTCGAAAGGTCTACACGATGAGGCGGGAAATGTCTTGCCGACACAGTCAGGTGCTGTCGCTCACTGAGGATGAATTAGCGGCTAATTCATCCTCAGTGTTGGACGATATCTTTGACATAAAGCAACAATTGAAAGAGCTCACTGGTTCTCTAGCACAAATAACAATTACAACCAGGCTGTTGATTTGTGACGGCCATGACAGTTGGGACAATGAGTCCGTGCTAGACCCGACAGCAGCTGCTCCTCCACAAAAGCAGTTCAAGACACTCCTGACGACGACGAACCGCCGAGGAAAAAGCAAAGGAGGATTCTGGTGTGCTAAATAGTATGGCCAAAGTGGTAAACAAGCCACAACAGGATGGGGAGCTTGTGAAACAATTTCTCAGTAAGGGCGTGAGTAAAGAAGCCAGCGATGAATTGCTGGATAAAAATCTAACACCTGGCAACTGCACCCGCCTAGAGGTTGTACGAGTCAACCCAGAGATATTTAACTCAGTCAGAAAAGAGATCGAAATGGAGGACGTGATGCTCCAGAAAGCCCAAAAAAACCCTATTAAAGGGAATAACTGCAATTACCAGACTTTTAGATGATTATATGAAGGCTGAAAAAGGCCAGAATCCTTTGCCCACCATGGAAGCATTTCACTCTCATGTGATGCTTCACATGAAATAGACCTCAGAAGGAGGACTTAAGGGTGACATTAAAACAGAATACCGACTACTCTGCATTGACCAAAAGCCAGTTGAGGATGGCCTGTTGTTTGGCACTGAGCTTGGTAAGTCAGTGAAAGATTTGACAGAAGCCAGTAAAGTTACTTCTAAAGTAACAATCAAGCAGAAGCGACCTCATGGTAGTGGTCAGAACTTTCTTGGGAGGTCAGAACAAAGAAGACATTTCCCTTTTTTAGGCCGGGGCAGAGGCTCTGTTGGCAAACAGAGGGGCGGCTACAAACATCCGCCACAGCAAAGTCAACCCCAGTACCAGCCTCGACGATAGTCAGAAAGACAAAGGAAATGTCTGTAAATAGTCTTCAGGTAAGACCAATTACTAGTGGTAAACCTAGGTTGCAAGGTGGAAAAACACTGGTCAATGAACAAATTGTGCAAATGGAATGGACAAAGATCACATCTGACAAAGTAATTTTGGACATTGTCAAGGGTTACCACATTGATTGTATTTCAGTACCCTTTCAGGATCATCCACCTAAGCAAGCAACACTTGACAAACATGAGGAAATAGTTTTACATGCACTCCTCACAAAGCTCATACAAAAAGGAGATAAATTATTGAAAGATGTGCTCATGAAGATAGGGAGTTTATCTCCCCAGTTTTTCTGCGCCCTAAGAAGAATGAGAAATATCGATTGATATTGAATCTCAAATTTGCCACATATCCATTTCAAGGTGGATACCCTTCAATCATGCATCAATCTAATGAAGCAAAACTGCTTTATGGGATCCCTTGATTTAACAGATGCATATTATTCAGTTTCCATTAGCCCAGAATCACAAAAGTACTTGAAATTTCAAGTACAAGATCAGTTATGTAAATGTGTTACCTTGCCTAATGGTCTTAGCTCTGCACCGCGAATTTTTACCAAACTTATGAAAACAGTGTACTCCACTTTGCGAACTAGAAGTCATGTTTCTAGCGGCTATCTTGATGACAGTTTTGTTCTTGGCGATACATTTGCTTAATGTCAAACAAATATCAATGACAGATATGCCCTTTTTAATGACCTAGGCTTTACTGCCTCAGGGGAAAAATCAGTCACTCTACCAACTCAAGTTATAGTACACCTAGGGTTTGTGTTGAACTCAATCTCTGACTGTTAGTCTCACTAAAGACAAAATTGATGACATTACTTGTTTCGGACAAGATATTATAAGCAGACGGTCATGCTCGATTAGAGAAGCTGCTCAACTGATTGGTACTTTCCTGTTCATCTGGTGTAGAATATGGACCCTTGTTCTACAAACAGCTTGAAATTGAGAAAATTGATGCTCTTAAAAAACATCAGGGTTCCTTTGAAGCTCAGATGCAGCTTTCAGAGCTTGCTAAATCAGATAATCGGTGGTGGATAGAGAAAAGCTTCCAATTCCCAAAAGAAATTTCTCACGGTAATCCCTATTTTACACTGACAACTGATGCCTCCCTGGAAGGATGGGGGGCACACCGAGGCAGATGGCTTCCTGAAGAAATTGCTGAAAATAAGCATATCAATTGTCTTGAACTTGAGGCAGCTAAACTAGGCCTCCGGGCACTCTGTGCTAAAGATGAAGGTGTACACATTCTTTTACAGCTTGATAATGTTACTGCAGTGACATTTATTAATAATATGGGTGGTACCCATTCTAAACCATGCAATAATGTAGCACGAGAAATTTGGCTTTGGTGCCTCGAGAGGAGGATTTGGCTCACTGCCACCCATATTCCAGGAATTCAAAATGAAACTGCTGATAGGGTAAGTCGCAAATTTGAAGATAGGACTGAATCAATGGCAGAAATCCCAGTATTTTCAAACTGCTAGTAAAACGTTGGGGAAGACCAGAAATATATTTATTTGCTTCTAGACACAATTATCAGTTAAAACCTTTTGTGTCCTGGCATGCAGATCCTGATGCCTTTGCAACTGATGCAATGTCCTTAAGTTGGAAACATAAATTTGTGTATATTTTCCCTCCTTTCAGCATGTTGTCCAGGGTCCTCCAAAAGTTGCAGGAGGATCAAGGCCGAGCCTTAGTCATAGCCCCACTATAGAGAACACAAGTTTGGTTTCCCAAGATGAGTCGGATGTTAATCAGCAAACCAGAACTTCTACCCAAGGAGGAATCCCTTCTACGGTTGCCACACGACCAGACCAAGCTCCACCCACTATGGCCCAAACTTCAAATGATGGCATGTCTCTTGTCCAGGCGAGACTGCGACAGCAAAACATTTCAAAACGAGCTTGTGATATCATCATGGAATCTTGGAGATCGGGGACCACCAAACAGTACCGAGTGTATCTGGAGAAGTGGAGAAACTTTGCAACAGGAAGAAATGAGAATCCCATTCATCCATCCGTAGCCAGTGCTATTGACTTTTTGACACAATTGCATGACACTGGGAGTAGTTACGCAGCAATTAACACTGCCAGATCTGCATTGTCTGGTGCTGTGGAATTGACTGATAGCCCTTACACAGGGGTGAACACCCCTTGATCAAGAGACTTGTTAAAGCAACTTTCCAGTCCAGGCCACCTCTTCCACGATATGTCTACAGTTTTGAGTTTGCTTAAGACTTGGAGTCCTGCTAAGGAACTGAACTTGAAACTATTAACTTTTAACTTAGTTATGTTGTGTATATTAGTTACTGGACAGAGATGCCAATCGGTATACTTAATGAACATGAAACATACGACTAAAGGGAAATCATCATACATTTCACCTTGAGAAACTAGTTAAACAGTCCAAGCCAGGGAAGCCACAACCAGTTTTGGTTCTGTCTGCATATTCTGCTGACCGGAGATTATGTGTAATGACATACTTAGAAGAGTATGTCGTAAGAACGGCTTCACTTAGAAGCTCTGACCATACTAGACTTTTCCTTAGCTATAGCGAACCACATCACCCTATTTGTCAAAGTACTATTTCTAGATGGGTCAAAACAGTAATGAAGAAAGCAGGTATAGATACTGAGAGTTTCAAGCCACACAATACCAGAGCGGCTTCAACTTCAGCTGCTCTTAGGAAGGGAATATCCCTAGAAACAATCATGGCTGCTGCAGGGTGGTCTGCAGAATGTACTTTTGCCACTTATTATAAGAAAGATGTCAAAGAGGATGGTACATTTGGACAATCTATACTAAGCTGTTAGCTGTAATATTGTCTTTCATGTCCATGTATGTTATTGGAGGTCCCAATAAACCTATCCCTGTTGTCGTTATGGATAGTTTGTCCGGTTGTTGGTTTGTGCAAGGCTCATGTGCTTTAAAGTCTCACGAGATCTCGAATATGCAAATGAGGAGGTAGAATTAAAAAATTAAACAAGCCTTACCTGTAAGGTGAGGTTTGATTGGAATTCTACCTCCTCATTGCTGCATAGAGAGGTCACGTGCCCACCCTAAAATTGGGACTCTACCCGCCCATTCAACATGGGCCAATGTCTTTAAAGGATGATCTTCACTACGCATGCGCTCTCTCACGTGATCTCTCTTTGCAGCAATGAGGAGGTAGAATTCTAATCAAATCTCACCTTACAGGTGAGGCTTGTTTAATTTTTTAATTTTGCCACATCTTGACAATTGCAGCCCGGTCTGGGACTATTTGAGTGGCCACGTCTTGAGTGACAAGCTCCAAAAATCCGACATTCCAGAGTCGTGCAGCTCGATTCATTACTATCTTTTGATACGATCTCAAACCAGGCACCTCTTGTCCACCCTTAACTGGGAGAGGCTATCTATCTCTTCGAAGAAGAAACAGGAAGCCTTGATAATGTACAAAACAGTGAATGAACTTGCCCCGCCGGGAATATCTTTAACATATTTTTGCTCAGTGTTAATCTGATTACAACTTGAGAAACTGAGGAAACACTTGCTTTGCCGAAACCAAACACTAATTACTTAAAACGAAGCTTTTCTCATAGTGGGCCGGGTAATTTGAAAGCGAAAATTCTGCTATTCCGCAGTTCATTTATTTTAAATATCGGAGCAACTTCAGAATACCCCGCCACAGCTAACCACTATTGTTTCCCCTATGCGGCATCTTTTGAAGAACGAGACGTAATACAATAGAGCCTATTCTTATTCAATATTAAAACAAATTTGCCTGTAGGCATTATTTCTGGTGGCTTTAAGTTGTCTTATTGTTGGAGCAAACGTTCCTTCTAAGCTTCCTAAACGTTCCTTCTCACAAGCTGCTGAGTTGACTTGAATTTTTGCATTCTATATACGGCCCCCAAAACTATCAGCATGTATAAATGTAGACTCTTTACTTGGGCTAATTGCCAATAACGAATTTTAACCAGTCAGACAGAGACCGAAAACAAGATATCAATGTTTAATACAAGGTTTACGGTTTACCTTAAGTAAACAAAGTCGAAGTTGTTTTCATCAACCACGTTGAAAAGCAATCTCGGATGTCCACTGTTTACCCCTTTCCATCCTGCCTGGTTTAGAATCTCTGCTGACACACTGTATGCCTGTGATGCATCAATGGCCTGGCCGAGTGCGCGACATATGATACCACCTTGAAGGTCCAGAGCAGCCATTTTGTAATGTTGGTTTGGAGGTGGGGACTCTACCAGGCTTGTGCATTGTACCACTGCAGTCAGTGAAAATTTGCTGCCATCTAGGTTGAAATGGATTCAAGAGAAACAATTTCAAGTTATAAAAACGCTGTTACATTAAACGTAATTATAACTGCTATTCTATTTTTTGTAGTTGGGATTCTAAAGTTACCCAGAGAAGAAGAGAGCGTTTACACGAACGTGGTTTCGATCACATCGACACGCTGTAATGACTTCGAAACCGCGTCAAAATCGATGCGGTTTGGAAATGTTTACACGGAATCGTTTTCGCCAGGAAATCTAAGTCATAATGGTATAATCGAGCGCTGCACTACCTGCTAAATTCACCATTTTGAATCGGGCCGAATGCAAATTTCGCGCCAAATAGTAACCGTATTTAAATCGCTGTAGTTTCGCCGTTTACACAACAGACTGGAACCGTATCGTTCTGAAAACACTCAACTTTTGGAAGAGTTTTCAAATCGACCCGGGATTAACTCGTGTCACAGTACTGACCTTTTATGGGCACTTATTGAAAACATTCTCGATCCTGAAAAGTCGGACCTATAAGATTGTTCTTACCTTTGCTTTCCAAGAGACTGTCGAAGGATGCACTTGAATAATCCAAGATTACTACTAATGTAACTCATTGCCAAACATACTTAAAACGATACTGATTTGTATGCAGCAACAAATGAATTTTATCACTTTGAAATGATCTTAAAAAAATGGACTTAAATTTGTGCTTCATCTTCATAACATTATTATTATTATTATTATTATTATCATTATTATTATTATTATTATTATTATTATTTAACAGTAAATCGTTAATTTGACATGAAGACCAGGCCACCGACAGTAATTAAAAGGGTGCACGTGAGTGGACTAGACTGTGTTTGTGTTGGATAAAAAAGGTTTCAGCTTTAGCCAACCGAATTATTTCGCGATAAATTGGAAATCAGTCCTACACACTCTCGGATCATTACTATTTCAAATCGTTGGTAATTTATTTCATTTTAGAATAACAACATTTCACATTTCACAACCCTGTCAAATATCATAAGGTCTCATTGCCCTGAGTATGATTGAAAACACAGTAGCTTTGTAAAGTGTTCAGGTTTTGCCCTGACAAAGTGCTCATTTGCACAGATGTCCTTGTTAATTGATTTGTAGACTAAAGGCCACGCAAATAAGCTAAATACGTGTCGCAATCTAAACTAGACGCTCCATTAGCGTAAACTGGGCTGCCTGTGGTACGTGTTACACAAAAACAGAAGGCACTGAGTTGGGTGATATTGGACTGCAGCGTTCCAATAATTTTTTTTTAAAGTGGGGGAGGGGGGAGGGGAGGGAGTGATTTAGACCATTTGTGGGGTCACCTAGTCGTCATGCCAGCAATGGCCCTTTGGCTCACACGTTGAATTATTTTGTAATGTCGTGTCCAGTTTTGAGGTCTTTTACTTTTTTAAGCTTTGGGAATAAATTCAGTTCAACGATAACAAAACACGGGGGCTATGTCACTCAAAATGATATAATCCATGATTGGGGTGCAGGGACGGCACAGTGATGAGAGCACTCGATTTGATTTGCGTTAATTGTTAATTTCAGTTTACAGTGTCCCCAATTAGTGCTCCAGCGCCAGAACGACTAGACACTCATTAAGTTGCTTTCCTTTCCTTTTTGTTTCCTAAAATGCCCAGAAACAGGATGGAACATTGCAAGAACCACTTAAAACTGTTGAACAACTTAAAAGAAATACTGCAAAAGGAAAAAGAGGCATGGATGGACATAAATGTACAAGATTGAAAGAGGATTACATTTGAATAATCTTGAAAAAAGTCGGCTCGACGTTTTTCAAAATTATGACAAATCGCCTCGATAAAGGTCGTTTTTTTCTCAGAATCATTTCGTTTGTGATGTAACTATAATTTTATCGGTAAAGGATTCCACATTACCATTTTCGAATTTTTCAACTCGTGATTAACTAAAGATTTTCTCGAAACACCCTGAAATAACGTGACATAGCCCCTTTAAGTAAAATTAGTCTGCAAAAAAACTAACTGCAAATTGCTCTGACGGACGTTTTCCTGGAGGTCATGCATATCTAGAGTTGCACTAAGCAAACGTTTATGCCACACTCAGGACTGAACATGTTGTTTCCCCTTGATAATTTCTCTTCCTTTCAGTCTAATCTGATGAAAGGTCAATTTCTTTTTTGGTTTACGGTTGCACCAAATGGTATCGCAAACCCAGGAGTTACGGTGTAGCACTTTTATTTCGCGGAGTTTAATTTTTGCGGATAGTACTTGATCCGCAAAAATAAGTTCCAGAAGAAAAAAACCACAACAAAATTAAAAACCGTAAAAATTTACTTCCGTTAATATAACTAAAAATGGCTTTTAATCCACATACAGTGGGGTCAAAAAGATCGTTTATTTTGATATTTTCATTGAGAAAAAGCAACTGGAGCTTGCTACAAACAAAACGAAATGATTTAAGGTTAAGTCAATACTTCAGTTTCCAGTCTCTGGAGCGTCAATCAAAAGGTCACGTTAACCATTTTCTAAGGCCTCCAGGATGCCACATTTTTGCCACCCGTTCTCGATGATTGAGGGGTTTTTTTACCAAAGAGTAATAGAAGTTGAAAATAGTCTCGCTGCTTGAAAAGAAAACCGCAAAAATTAGTTCCCGCAAACTTCAAAAAATCGCCAATCCCCAAATTAAAAGTCTTGCAAAATTTCATGCTACACGGTAACAGTAAAAGGCAGGCCAAAAGACAGATGAAGAAAAAATAAGATAGTTTTTATACGAAACACTGAATTTCGAATTCTCGGCGAAAGATTAATGACAAGCGATCGTATAAAACACTAAAATTCCTGGGGAAGGACACGATGTTCTGTCAGAAGAAGAGGCAACCACAAAGGTGCACGTGATCACCTTGAGTCAAGGTTCTTGTTTATAATTAATGAAGAATGTTCGTCGCTTTTAGAGTTAAACAACGTCACGGTACTTGTTAGCCAAGAAACTTACGTCATTCGTTTTTTAATTTTGTCGTAATATTTAACTGAATATTTATATTTAATCTGTCGGGTCGGGAAGCCTGTTTCGTCGGGTTATTGACCCGTGACCGGAAACTTATCTGGAAAATTGTTGATCAATCTCTTCACTGAAGAACCATCTGTTTCAATAATGAAGCAAAAAATGGAGAACAAGCTTTCTTTCAAATAATTTTTGACTGACAAGAATTAAAAATATCGAGGATCCGTTACCAGGATTAATCATAGTAAAGTTGAATGGGCGTTCTCCGAGAACTGGCCAAGACGCAAGGCGTTCTCTGAACAATTATTTTGTCTTCAATGATAAACAAATCCATGGATGTGCTATGGGTAGTCCTGTCAGCCCCGTAGTGGTCAACTTGTGTATGGAGGAAATCGAAGAAACATTAATCGATTCAACTCCTGTTCCACCGAAAGTTTGGAAGCGTTATGTGGACGACAGTTTCTCCATTATCGATATCAGGGTTCGTGCTCGATTTTGTCTGTAAAATTCCAGGAGTATTCAAGGAGTTTTCAAGAAGAAGAAATCGAGTTTTCAAGGAGTCTTTATAAGAAGATTTCTATGCCATACATAGTGTTTCAGTGTTTTCTTTGCTGAAAAAGCCTCCCTTGATATTCCTTACCACATCCTGCAAGTTGAGTGCACGCATGGACATTTTAATTTTAGGTTTTAATGTTTCCCTAATAGTCAATTTTGGGCTCAGTTTTTGAAATGTCTCTTTTAAACTTAGCATGATGCAACCTCAACAATTTTAACCCAAGCAAAAATTCAAGGAGTTTTCAAGCAGTTTTCCGTAAAATCCTTTTTTTCAAGGGCTTTTCAAGTGCCCTTGAAGTCTAAAATTAAATTCCAGGGCTTTTCAAGGACTTCAAGGGGCTGCACGAACCCTGATATTAAAAAGGGTGCAGTTTCCTCCTTCCACAATTCACTGAATTCTATTGACCCCCATATTTCCTTCGCCATCGAACATGAATCCAATAACCAGTTGTCATTCCTTGACACCCTCGTCTCTCGCGATTCTGGGAAACTCAATGTTGACGTTTATCGGAAACCTACACATGCAGATAGATATCTCGATTTCGACTCTCACCACGACTATAAACATTAAATGAGCGCTGCTGCGACACTTCTACTCAGGGCTTTAAACCTCCCCAACTCTGAATCTGGTAAAGCCCGTGAAAATGCTCGAATTAGCGTCGCACTACAGTCTAATGGTTACCCGCCAAAAATCACTACTGATATTATAAGAAAGAAATCTTCAACACCGACAACACCAGCACCTGAGGAATTAGCCAATATGTTCTTCAAATGGGCTGACCCATCCAATCGACAGAACTTTGCGATCCTTCCCTACATTAAAGGTATCACTGCGCCACTCACGCGAATTCTAAGAGTCACGACATTCAAGTCACCAACAAACCAATTAAAACTCTCCAACGGGATTCCCTGCCCCTAAGTTTCGACCTCCTAAAGACGATCAACGAAATATTGTTTACAAAATCCCCGGGTGTTACGAAAACTAAGACCCTCGAAAACTAAGAACTAAGACCTAAGACCCCGGGGTCTTAAGACCCTTTGTTGATAGTGGTAATTAAGGGAAAGAAACCTGGGAAAACTTACCGCTAGTCAGAGATTTGAGCGCTGGATGTTGTCTCCCTACAAGGTTTAACTTGACGACGCCAGGATCTCTTTGAGTGTTGTGTGACAGAAAACACAGTGACATTCGTCGGTGTTTACTTATTGGCACGGAAACTCTAATATAGTGAAGTGAAGCTATTAGTCTCTCCCCTCGGGGCTTTTCAGGACTAATTTACAATGTTTTTCGGGGGACTTTAGCCAGACTGCTTATTACATAGTTTACAACTTATTTTAGGAAGTGAAAGATGCCCCCGTCCAGACAAGCTCAGACCACAACACCGGGGACTACGTCCCCTATTCTTATCGAATAATGAGTGGGTTCTTTAACGTCCCATACTATTTAATTTCCAACAAGCGTGATGAGACGGGACCTCCGGTTTACAATCCTTATCCGAGAATACTTGAAAGTCTAACCATTTGCAGATGTAATTACAAAGGCAGCACATTTTCCTCTGTTATTTTAAGACCCTGAGTGTTGGTCCGGCCGGAGTCGAACTCACGACCTCCTGCGTGACAGCTCAACCAACTGAGCCATCGGTCCGGTATAGTAAGATAGAGTCTTTCCAATGATGAAAAACCCATGTGATACCCCGGGGTAAATTTGTCAGCACATATTTGTTATCCAGTATCAAAACAAGTCCAGCGCGTATCATTGTAGAGCTTTTGGGCGCGCATTCACAATTTAGCCGTAAGTCACGTCCGACAATGAACGAATGCCTTAGTATGATATGTCTGACGGGGGACTGAAATAGTTTCACATGTAGGACACAAGTGATTTTCTGCTAGTTTCGACGCATTTGCCGCACTCACATGGTTATTACTTAGCCTATGCCGGTGAGGATATCAAGTGCTGTTGATTGGTGGGGAGGGGGGGGAGTGGTTGGGGGTTTTCTGAGGTTCCTTGACAGCAAATCCCAGGAGCATTGGTCAGAAGACTTAACTTTAAGAGTGTAATGTGAAGTGCTAGTTTTCTACCCCATTTGAACCATGTGAGCGTTAGCCCTAAGGACAGTGACCTGACATGTTTGTCCCGGGGTATCACATTTTTAGTGGTTACATCATTGAAAAGACCTTATCTTACTACAGTCAAAGCTCTCGTAAGCGGACACCCTCGGGACGGGATAAAAATGTCCGTAACTGGAGCTGGCCGCTTACGAGAATGGTTCT
>BLFP01000337.1:46596-53093 GCA_014634505.1 Montipora efflorescens
AGTTTGGGTTCTATTAAATCAACTCAACACCATTACCATGTCCCTTCTTTATATCTATATGTGTATATTCTACCCAACTCCCCCCTCTCCCAGGTTAGGCGTTACCTTATAAAACGTTGTTTATCGATTTTTATGCCCCCTTTTTCCCCTCGGATGACCTTCTCAAAGGGAAGCTCACTTTCCCTCTCGGATAACCGGGGCTGAGTTTGTCATTCCCTGGGCCCATATAACTTCCAATTTCTCCTTTTCTTTTCACTTAAACTCGTTAACCCTTGCTTTCAAGAATGCAAAAAGTGTCCTTGTTTCAACCCCAACGCGGTTAGCATTAATGAATTGCAATGGATAAACATCGATGGATCTGTTATTGATGGCGCCCAGGGGATGGCGAACAATGCCCATATCTCTAATGACGATATCGCCCAAGTCTTGCAAGGAAATGTTTTGGCGGATACGTACCTCCTTGTTTTCCGAGATCCAGATAATTTTGTTGTCTGCAGACTGTTCAGCGACGTCGGCTCTAACAGAGAACTACATGGAAATCAACCATCTAAAACCTTTGTATCCGCCTTTCCACACACTTCCTAATCATTCTGCGTCATGTTGGGATTTTTAGGATGGGGCCTTGAGTTTGGGAGACTGAGAACGGGACTGTCCTCTGGTCCTGTGGTTTGGGACTTAAGGACACGCTTTAACATAGAGACTGTCGGTGCCCAATCTCAAGCAAGCGTGAGAGAAAGAACGGTGAGAATAGAATACTAAGTACTGTAAGTGACATTAAAATTAAATCAATTAAAATGGTCAATAAAAATATGTCGTCTGTTTCAATAAATTTTTTGGCTGTGAACGGTTTTGGTGGGATTTTTCTGTCCATGTGGATTGATGGTGTTCGAAAAGATTCTGACTTAACTAATTTGCATATGTGGGTTGATATTTGATATGCATTTGATAGCCATTTTGTATTTCAAGTGTTCTGTCGTCCACATGATTAATAGGCAGTCATAGTTTGCACGTTTGTTTAGTGATTCTAGTGTAAAATGAAGTTTATCTGGGAAGCCAACAATATTTCTTTAAGTTTATCTGCTGCGCATTTCGGTGAATTTTTGCGTTCTTGAGCAAATTTAATTTATGCAACAATTATTTACAAACAAGAAGCTATTTCAACAAGGAGCTATTTGAAAAAAAGAAATAATGTTTCACTGAAAAGATTAACGGTAAAAAACGACGTTTCGACCGTGCTTCGGTCATTATCAAGTAAGTATGAGAATAAAATATTGACATACATTTAAAGAGAGAGAAACAAATGTAAAAAGTATGCAAACCATTCGGAAAAGGGGGGCGTTAAAGAAAATAGAAACATGCAGAAAGTCAAAGTGTAAAAAAGGGGGCATTAAAAACAATAAAAATATGCAGGGACTATTTAAAAACCTTAGCACGAATTGAATCAGGCTGTACATTGAGACTTGGTCTCAGTTCATTAATAAAAATCATTTCATAAACGAGGCAGTCGAACTTGTTTGTGCATTTCTTGAACACACTAAGATTCTTGCTAAGGTCCTTTGGGGCTAAAAGGTGTTCGTCGCGGAAATGCTTGCCACTAGATGAGGACGAGCCTTTATGCTCAGCAACACATGATGCAGGTGCCGGCGTGTGAAATCAACATAACCTGCATCGCACACGTCACATTCAAACAAAGGCACTGTTGGTTCACCACTGGTGGCTTAAATTCCCGCAGTTTAAGAACACGTTCAATCTTGTGACTCACAAAAACAGGCTGAACGGTGATGTCAATTTTCTGGCTCAGGTCTTTAAGTTGACTCCGAAGATTATCAGCCGAGGGTTGCTTTTTAAATGGAAGAACAATGCGAACAGGGTCTGATTCGTTGGGGTGTTACTAAAACGAGGAACCGCGGACTGCGGAAAAACTTCAATTGAAACGCTTTTTTCCCCGAAACAACGCTATACTATTGTTTGACAAAATTGCACATTTTTCAAATTCCTCTTGTTTGTCGTTATTTGCTGATCGTCGCAGCGGATAGCCTGCGAAAGCGCGGTGGACTGAACCTGGTCGCATGGTGACCTCTCGTCATGGCCAAATAGTGAAAAGCATTCATTTGCAGAGGGAGCAAGATTAGCAGCCGTTTACATTGCTTTAATGACGCTAACTGTAAGTTGAAACCACCTGTTT
The DNA here is from genome assembly GCA_014634505.1 of Montipora efflorescens. Taxonomy (NCBI): domain Eukaryota; kingdom Metazoa; phylum Cnidaria; class Anthozoa; order Scleractinia; family Acroporidae; genus Montipora; species Montipora efflorescens. Next base: position 48,782 of record BLFP01000337.1, read on the forward strand.
AAAGAAGAAAGGAACAGGCGTATATGTTGAATCTGCTAGGTTTGCGTTCCAGTTGGAATTTCAACGAACATTTTCCATACCTTCCTGTTAGATTTATATGTGCAATGTGGTGATCTACCCTTGAACATGACGAGTAACTAACCAAGAAAACAGTATTCCAGTTTGTAATTGTACTATTTCGGGGCTGAAAACCGTAAACAACCAAAAGCCCGCTATTTCTAAAACCTAGGCGTCAATGGACAGGGCCCAAAATAAGTGGCCTGAAACCTAATATATTACAGTAATTCTTTAACTTTTAGTTTGATTTATATATATTAAACGCGGTTTCAGTTGTTCAGTTGCTTTTCTGTCTTATTATTTAATTTGTTAACCTTTGATCTCTCTAACCAGGTTTAAAAGTCAGTGATATTATATATGTCGAAAGTTTTGCTTACCCTCGGACTTTAAAGGCCTTGTAAAACCTTCTATTGTACAACCTATACATAAAATAGGTGCTTTCAAGTTAACTGTTGTTAAAGCAATGCAAACAGCTGCTTACCTTGCTCCATCGGCAAAACCTTTCCGCCATTCGACCATGACGAGAGGTAACCATGTGATCAGGTCCAGTCTACCGCTCTTTCGTGCGCTATCCGTTGCAACGATCAGCCAGTTACAAACAATAACGATAAACAAGACAGACCAAAAAACTTTGCCATATTTTTCAAACTTCAAAGAAACAATAGTCTAGCGCTATTTCGGGGAAAAAAGAGCGTTTTTTTAACTGGTTCCGCAGGTTCTGCGGGTTCGGTGGTTCCTCATTTTAGTGACACCCTGCAATGTCTTACATAGCCACCTGTCCTGATAAGTGTGAGGATCACTTCTCTCTTCTTCATTATTCGTCACTACTATCCTTCCAGTTTTACGTCAACGTTAAACACAAATTTTGGGAAAAAGTAAAAAATGCATTGCAAACCATACCCTCAATACAATACAATACATACTTCTTTAAACGGACACGGTCAACGTTAGGACCGTGACGACCTGGACACTACTTAACTGATAGTTTTGAAAAGAGTCTACCTCGACCAGAAATCAAATTTTGCTCTCGGAGTTTATCGGCTTGATATCTGTTTCAATCCTCTCTCATACTCTTGTTCATCCTACGTGATTATTTAAAGGGGTGGTTCATTAGGGGTTAGACTAATTTGAAGAACTGCAGACCGCAGAACCGCGAAACCTGCGGAACCAAGAGAAAGAACTGTTTTTATTGAAACCCCATGATGAAAACGATGAGATGTTAAATATCGACTGTACCGGCCGATTATCGCGTTCCAGGTGCCATTTCGAGCTATGATCTGCGTATTTGCACCATCCGATTGGTATCAAAGTTCCCGTGAGGGGCCTGGAACAACAAAACTGAAACAACCCAAACCCATACAAAAATGCTAACCTTAGGCCTAAACATTATCTAAAGCATACTGTTTAGGCCTAAGGTTAGCATTTTTGTAAAGGTTTGGGTTGTTTCAGCTATTGTACCCTTCACCCCCTACCGCCACCCCAGGCTCCTCACGTCCAAGGGCACTTTGAGATATGGAAACAAGTCTTTACCCATCCGATTCAAGTTAGCCGATATATTTGATGGATTGCGTGACAAGTCACAATAACAATGACCACCTGCTCAATTCCCTGCTTCCGGCAATTTTTCGTTGTTGTTGTTGTTACGAAGGCATTCCGACGAAAGACTTGCCGTATTTACATGAACGGAAGAAGGAACGTATCGTTGCTTCGGCTACATGTTTTACCCTCTGTAGTAAAGTTGATAGTTTGAAAAATCGCTTTATTTGATTCTTCTCGGCGATGAATAAATATAGCGTATACGAATACGCTCACGATTCAAAAAAAGATTAGGAAAACTAGAAATATAAGAGACTAAAGAAACCGCGTAAAGGTACTAAGCCAGGCGCTAAACGAACGCTATAAAGCAAAATAATGACAACGAACAGCCAGCGAAATAGCATCACGTGACCTGCATGTCGAGAAAAATAATTCAGAGCTCTAAGACGGGATCGTCTTTTGAGGTTGTGAAATAGAACATTTCACGCTCTTGAGTGCATCATGGGTAATCAGGGCAACATGGCGGGAAATTCAAAGCAAAATTAACTGTACACGACTCTTATTTTGTAGACTTTCGCCTTCATAAACCAAACAAATAAGTCCAAGTTCACAACTGAGATGAACTGGACTTGGTATCTATTCTCTGTTATTCCTAAATATTGCTTTTTTTGTCTCCATACATTCTCTGTAATTTTGTGCCTCTGGAATTACAGGAAATGTATGGTACAAACTTTGTTTAATAAAACAATTTCTGCAATAGCCATTCTCTCCAACTTTCTTCTGTCGCACCTTTGAGAGCATATCTTCTGTTCTGGAAAATAAGAAAGCCCAAAATTCCATATCATGAATACTAGTCATCGTTTTGAACTTCCACACAAACCTAGATTTGTTATTGTGACTTGTCACGCAATCCACCAGCTAAAATTGGCTAACAGATGGTGCAAAGAGGCAGATCACAGCTAGATTGAATGGCACCTGGGACGCGATAATCGGCGGGTACAGTCGAGATTCAAAAAATGTAAACGTCATTGTCATCGTTTTTATCATGGGATTTCAATAAAAATAGGTCCGCAATGCGTGCTTGTGTGGGATTTCGGTCAAATAAACGTTGATGATTAACATTACAACAAATGTAAAACATTTTGTCATGTTATAGTGATAAATGTCGAGTAAAGATTCCGTAGAATCCCCGAGCTGCAGACGAGAAAACGGTTAGGGGAGGAACATGTTTGGACTTCTAGTTTCGAGGAAATTAGGGGTGTTTATCATTTGTCAGAAGAAACCGGTTGGGATGACCGGTGAATAATGGTAACAGTTTTTCCTATATCAGCAAACCAGCCCAACGAGATGGCGCTTACCATTTGCAATGGTTTTCGGCTGATGAGAGACTGGAAACTGGAAAATTTAGCAAATGGTAAGGAGATTTCCATTGCTCCTTTCGATGGGAAATGCCATTTACTGCGGTTTGTGTATTTCCCAGTCAGCGGGCAAAGCTGGACGTGGCCCCAAGTTATCACAGGGGAAGAGACGGGCGGTGATTGACAGAGTTAAGAGTCACTGAAGTAAACATTTTGCAGGTTTGGGCTTGTGACGCATTACAATTGGGTGCATTTGAACATACGAGTTTCTCAGCCACCAAATTAAATCTTTTGCAATTAACCTAAGGGAAATTGACTCAGAGAACCTTTCCCTGGGTAGGGATTTTGACATGTACAGTATGTGTTTCCCCAGGGTCGGGAATTTGACATGCCCGCCATCGTGGAACACCGAGAGAACCTGGAGATGAGTTATCCACAATCATAGTTTTCACGTGACTTCTCTGGTTTTCCAGTTTTTCCTTGACACCATGGGGTGAAAGAAAGTAAAGTGAGTTTGTCATTGTCTTTTTGAAATATGGACCATCACTTTTTTCTGTCTTTGCTGGAGTGTTCAGAATAACCGGAATGCTTTTTTTGTCGTGATTGCTTTTTGTATACTTCTTTTCCACTCTATCACTGTGCATGCTTGATTGATTTGAAAGCCTGGAAATAGTAAAAGAACTATTTACAAGGCTAAAAAATAATAACATTGTTCACATTATAATTTTTTTGCTCAATTTTAGGTTCTTGTTCAGTACCACAAGCACCGGAAAGGTTTCGTGTTACACAACAAATTTCTATCAGCTGTTAAATGTGAATGTAATGAAAAAAAATTACTTCAGGGCAGGAATGTGATGATCAGAAGGTACCCAGGGGTGGGGAATTTGACAGTCTGTAGGTGCCCGGGGGTGGGAAATTTCAATCTGAGGAAGGAAGGTTTTTTTTGCAGCAGACGCGTACGCGATCAATGGAGATCAACTATTCGCAATTATGCGTGAGAAAATTAAGATTTAATACCTAGCTTGCCATATTAACAAATAATTTTTTTTTTCGTTCACTTTTTAGTACACTTTTCTTAGTCGAGTCAGATAAGAATGTATTTTTTGAGTCCATTTTGAAATAAACAAAACTTCGCTGGTCGACGCCGCGGTACGTGACAGAAAATTATTCTTCAATGGCCCTTTTCAGGGTTACAAAAATTTGGTTTATCAACGGAGTTGATAATGTAAATTGGCCACCGTACAGAGATTCTAAAAGCTGACGTTTCGAGCGTTAGCCCTTCGTCAGAGCGAATCGAGGGATTATGGGTTACGTGTAGTTTTTATAGTAGAGTAGGAGCTACGCTATTGGTGGTAACATGG
>BLFP01000337.1:83057-112915 GCA_014634505.1 Montipora efflorescens
AGCTACACAACTCGGTAGATTCACTTTGTGGCAGAACGGCCGCCGAGCTACACAACTCGGTAGATTCACTTTGGGCAGAACGGCCGCCGAGCTACACAACTCGGTAGATTTAATTTGCGGCACAACGGCCGCCAAGCTACACAACTCGGTAGATTCACTTTGTGGCAGAACGGCCGCCGAGCTACACAACTCGGTAGATTCACTTTGTGGCACAACGGCCACCGAGCAAAACAAACCGGTTTGATGCAAGCGCGAGGAGTCGCACACATTTTCCAAGGACAGTGACGAACCATGCTTAATCCAAAGTAATGAGATCTAACAAGAGCTCTCAACCGCTCCACTCACAAATGGCTTAATACCGTGCAGATAAGTTTACCATGGCCATACCTGCCAACTATCCCAGTTTTCCCAGGAGTCTCCATTAGTTTTCATCAAAACTCATGGTCTCCTGATTAGAGCACCAAATCTCCCGGGAAATACCAACCATGGCCTTTTTCAAAAGGCAAAAAGGAAAATAAAACAAGAAGTGGATTTAGAGTTCTCATTTGAGCTGTTCTCAATAGACAAACTTAAAACAGAGCAATCAAATTGAGAATTATTTTTAATGAGTATCATAATTGGTTGGAAATCAACCAATCAAATTGCTCAATACATGGTAGAAAGCTGACATGGTTATGAGAACAAGAGCAATACAGTAAGTAAATGCTGTTTTAACCGAGAGACGTCTGGAACATTCAGAAAGCCTTCAGGTGATTTTTAGAGGGTATTCAGACATTGCCAAAAATGACATTCTTACAACCTAAAGATTAGTTTCTAGATATCTCCAGATTTTTGTACTCTGGGGGTTGGCAGGTATGAACAGCAGATGGACATGTACTGTAGAGTACAGTAAATAAACAAACTCATAGGTTTAATTCCCATCTACATTTGTACAATAAGCATGGATTTTTTCAGGTCTCTAATAAAACTGAAGCTCAAGTTGCTCCCTAAAATGTGATGACCATTGTGATTTCAGTTCCTTTCACAATATTGTATACCATGTGTGTACAAGGAACTTATTATTTAAAATACCTGCGAGAGGCAAAACTGTAATTAAAACTACGTAACTGTACATGTACCTTCCTCAGAATTGGACTCTGAAATCTTTCTTTTGCCTGACTTCTTTGCATTTTCCTTGCATGTGGTCACTTCACATTCCATCATACCAGCATGCTGTTCCATTATTTTTGGGTCAGCCTGGCAAACTGTGACTGGCAAACTGCTAACTGCAAAATGTTCATCTGAGTCATCTTCTGCTGTGGCTTGAAAAGTAGAGCTCTCTGACAAAGACACCAAAATAACGTGGAAATTGGATGATTCTGCCACCATCAACTGTGACGGATTAAATTTTTTAAAAGAAGCAGGAAAAAAAAATTGATCACACAATCCAGACTTGAGGTTCCTGTACATGACGCTCTAGGTTGGCCAAATAATGCACAAATCAACTTTCCTCAGGATTTGAGGACTTACAATGTTCTTGTTTTCAATGAAAACAATTCCTTATTCACCCACAATACATGCACTTTTTGGTTTGAATAACCAGGGCCCGGTTGTTCGAAGGCCGATTAACTTAATCCAGGGTTAGTGTAAACTTTTGTTTCATGTTTTCAACTTTTTGGTGAAAGTTTCTTTTGCTTATTTTTGTTTCTCAATATTAACTTCTTCTAATATAAAACTTTGACGAATATCGGCGTTGAACAGCATTTGGGAGTAGAGAAATAAACCCATTGGTTAATTTTTAATCTGTGATTAGCGTTAATCGGCTTTTGAACAACTGAGCCCAGTACTCTAGCTGTGGCTAATTAAATAAATGTAAGATGGTTTCACTCACTTTCTTCTTAAATTAAGCTGAAGTTACAAACAGTTTCTTTTGTTTCTCATTTAACAAACAGCGCTGCCGGAGAAAACAGAACTTTTTGCACACAATAATTCTTGAATATGAAACATGGAACACCCAGGAAAAAAAAAGGCATTCTTTGATTTTCGTTTCCAACACATCTGGAAATTAAAACAAAAATTCTAAAAATTCCAAAAATGTGTAGAACACTTTCCAGAAAATATCCAAACCCCCACCACGAAGGGAAAATCATATAGGACCCCCCCACCCCTTCGGATTTTCCATTAGCGAGGACACGGTAACCCCCCCTCCTCCCTGGAAATTATGTTCTTCACAGCAAACAACAAACAAGAGGCCATGTATCTAGCGTCAGGCACGTATTTGAGACGATATGGTAAACATTGCGTACATGCGTAAGTTAAAAGTCGTGAATTCCCCTAAATACATAACCTTAACTTTACTATTTTATGTATACAGAAGCTGGTCTAAAACGTAAAACACAGTATTGCCAGTATTCGAAGGGAGCTACTAGTTACAAATAAACAATTTTTTAGCTGTTTACAAAATGTGTGAAACATTTATTTCGTGTACTTGAAATGGACACAATCGCAAGCACATTTAATTTACAAAATAATTATTATGTAATGAAGAAGAGAAAAAGAGAGACTACAAGTTTTCTGTACTCATCTCGCCAAATGACAGCCTTGAATGTAAAAAAGATTCTTCATAAGTGCAGTGATTCTCGATAAGTATCGAGCAAGAACATTCATTGGCAAGCTACCAGTCCATCATGGACAACTACTACTAATCTTTGGAGACTGGTAATGAGTAATGGCGGCTCCTTTCCAAAATTGTCTTTATTTCACGGTTTTATTTGGTGCTGGTTTGCTTCCAAAGCACTATTGAGGAAAAGAAAAACCTTCTTTGGCAACAGCACTAATAGAAGTATCATAATTTAACTACTTAAAACTTCAGAACGTCCCACGAAAGTTGGTAAGCGGCACTTTCTAACGTATGAAGTGAGTCGATTGATTTCCTTCAAACTGGACATGAATTTTGCCTCAAACCCCCCTCCCCTCTGGAATTTCCTGGGCCTTTCCGCCTTGTTTATTAATAAAATTTGCTGACCTTCGCATTAGAGCTGAATTATAGTACTTGCTACTCACTTCTAGACACAAATAATTATTGTTAGCACCTGCTCTTTTCCCTCTTCATCCCAAAGGACCAGTAAAGCCCACTTTTCAGTAGGTAGGGTTAACAGAATTTATGCTAATTGTACTAAATAACAACTCAAAAGAACATAAAAATATGAAATACAAATAAAGTACAATACCATGAACCATTTTCCACCGTTTCTCCACAAGATTTCCACACTGTTCCTTCCAACAGAACTTTTCTTCATAAGATTCTCTAACATAGGTCATCTCACGCAGCCGCTTTTTATGTTTAGCTCTGACAACTTCAATTTTTTTTGCCCATTCAGCAGGATCATTTGAGCAAACTATGCATGTGTCTCCAAAGTCAATCTCTTCTAACGCTCTTGCAAATCCTGAATTACTTCCCACAAGAATTGGTAAACCAGCTGATAGTGCTTCAAGGGCTACAAGACCAAATCCCTCTGATTTTGAAGGCATGATGACAAGGTCAACTTCACAAAAGAGATCCTTCATTCCTGCACGGCTCTGTACAAATTTTCGAACTGTCAGCTGCTCATCAGTAATTCCACAGTCGAGAAGTCTTCTCCTGACCTCATCCTGCTTCCCATCAGGGGCACCCACAAACAAAAGATAATAACGTTTTCCTTTCAGGCGTTGATCAGCAAATGCCTTAACAGCTATGTCATATCCCTTCAGCTCAAAGTCCTCCTCATCTCCACGCCCACACAACAACACCTTGAAATCATCATCACTCTCAACTTTGGCCTGTTGCACTAAATCCCCAAATTCCCTATTAAATAGACCTGGAACTATTTCAAAAATATCCTCAACCTTCTTACACCCCTGCAAATAAGAAGAATAAGCCTTTTTAAGTCTTGGTCCCACTGGAACAACAAGGTCAGCATATTTGCAAAGATCAACCTCATCCCAGTGCTTCTGTTCACCTCTTGAAGTAGGATTATCATAACCCTTATATTTGCTGAGGTCTTCTGGAGCAGTATGCACCATGTGCACCCATTTACAATTTTGGAATTGTGGAGAACGTTTTATGATGTTAACCTGGCGGCCAAGTTTCACACCATGGCCAACAACAACATCTATTCTGTGATCTTGAGGTGGAAAGCACAACCAGTCAAGAGGTTCACTGAAGCCCAGTTGTTTCCCTGCATCAAGAACATTGATCCCAAAATTTTGGGCTTCTATTTTGTCTTCATCTTTACAAGAACCCTCTGGGACCAACAAAGAAACTCTGACATTTGGCTGTTGTGACAGATGAATTGCAAACTCTCTGTTTAATGTTGACAACCCCCCAGCCGATGAATTCCATTCACTCCCTAAAAGAGTAATGTCCAGTGCTTCCTTGCTTTGGACAAAAATGTCCTCTGCTTCTACAGATAGTCTTCCTTGTGCCATGATTCCAATTCCAATTGACAGACAACTGAAATGGTTTACAATATAAATACTAAGTATTAACAGTGCTTATTATATACTCAAAAAAATATCTTGTTTCTGATTGGCCAATGGCGAATGCATAGATAGGTTATAGAGTGCAATACGGAAGTTGCTATGGAAACACCAGGGAAGAGCCAAATTTGAACACCAAAGTGAAAAAAAATGGCTGACAGTGGGTTTGCTTTGTCAAACCAAAACATCGTTGAGCAACTTAAAGAAAATGCGAAAAACAAAAACATGTTGAAAGCTACACAGACCTGGTTGAATGTCTGGCAAACATGGGCGACTGTAAGAAAACTAAACCCAAAACTGGAAGAATATGAGCACGAACAAAGTAGCCTGTTTGTGTAACTTTTTTTGAGAATATAATAAATAAAAAATCGTATGAACCTGCTTGTGCATTTTGTGATTTACCGCTTGTGCAATTTTGAGAACTTTCAAAACATCCATAAATCACAAAATGCACTTGCGTTCATACGATTTCCTATACTTATCATACTGTACAGCCAAATCCTCATCCCGATATAAATTATGGTAATTTTGGCAACATTTAGGAAGTGGGTGCTTAGTGGTGCATGGGCAGTGGACAAGTTATGTTTGCACAAATTTCCCTAATATTTACTTTCTAGACTGCACAAGCAAAGAATTGAATAAAAATAATTTCATCACAAATCTGTCATTATCCAAATATGGCCCAACAGTTTACACTTGATACAACTGTATTAATGAGCACAGAAAGTCCAACTAACATTACATAAAAAATGTAGGTATCTCTTACCAAACCAGTAAGTGCCAGTACAGTAAAAACCTTTCTTTTCATCTAGGCAGTTATGTGCAGGCACTTACATGTAGATGCTGACTTGTTTGTACCAAACTAAAGAGATACGTATGTCTAGAAATGCACGCAATTGCAAAACTAACTAATAATTATACCAAAAAAATTGTTAAGCACTAATGAAACGTTGACATGTCAGAAGTGTGCAAGGAAACATTTTCCTGGCTGTGCCAATATGTGACATGTCACATGAATCAACACAGAACTCAGGAATAGAAAGGTGGAAAAGAAAAATAGGAAGGCAACTCTGTAAAAGACATTGCCATTTTTGTTGGTATAATGAACTGTAACTACTGATGGTCATTCAGATGTGTTATATGATTACAACGTAAATACAAATATTATAGTGCTTCCTGGTACTACATCTGGTTAAACCTTCAGTCTGATAGTATTATTGTTGTGAATCTACGTACATATGACGTACTCTGGGATTCAAGTCATACCAGTCTTTCTAGAGGTGAAATGATAAAAATGAACCCTTACAGGTAATGACTACATTTTGGGTTATTCTCCTATTCTTTTTTGCTAAAAATAACTTGTGTTTGACAATGTCAGCACATAATTTATGTTGTAAAATCAAGGCATGCCATGGTCTTACTGCCTGAGTAGAAAAGGTGGATGGGAGAATTCTGCTAGTTTTGCCTGTGTAGATGGCATGATTTGTGATTTGAATTTGCCCTTGTCTCTTTTGACAGCAGTGGGATTATGGTTGAATCGTAGAATGGTATATACCAATTTAAGATTTGTACTTATTTTACAATGAAAGTCTCCTTAAGATTCATTCGAAGTCATTCTCCAATTCTATGACTCCTCCGATTCTACCTTAAGATACTTTAAATAGAAATCGAATATTATTATATTGACAGTGGTATTTTGCATTGTGTTCATTAGGGCACAAACTCTTTTAGAATGAGTAATACATGTAATCAAGTATTAATGTGGAGTTCAGTATTTTAGTAATATTTTTAAATTAAAGCCCCTTTCCCTGCTCTCTTTCAGTGACTCGTTATACATATTTGCCAGTCTCGCTCCGTTGATTTGTTATTTTCATTATTTTTGCTATAATGATTGTTATTTTCCGTATTTTTGTTACATTTGTGAAGCCCTTTTCCCTGCACGCTCTCTCTCGATCTCTTTCAGTGATTTGTTATATTTGCCAGTGTCACTCCCTTGATTTGTCATTTTCGTTACATGTACTTTTGCTATAATAATAATTCTTATTTTCCCTGCTCTCTCTCTCTCTCACTCTCTCTCTCTCACTCTCTCTGGCTCATAACCTATGATGGCTTAGCCAATCAAAACTCTCGAATTGCTTTATCCAATGATCCAATTTAATAACAGCGGATTATCCAAATTGAACACCGTCCCATTTTCAAATCAAGACGGATAATATTTAACAATTATTCGCCAAAGGCGAAGTGATTATCGGTGAATATTCACCGAGACGAAGTCGAGGTGAATATTCACCGCTAATCACTGAGCCTGAGGAGAATAATAATATTTGTTTTAGTATAAATACACAGGTGATTATTTCAAAAATGAGAAGAAAAAAACACTTCAACGCGAAATCATCTTCACTTACAGTGGCAAAACGACTACTGGCAGCCATTTTGTCCGTCGAGGTGATTATCGGCTGATAATCCGAGATAGCGAGCCAATGAGAGCGCACGATTTTGTATAATCATCTGTGTATTTATACTAAAGAGAAATACACCATAGTCGCTTAATAGGATTTGGATTGGACTAGCACGAACGCTATGTTATAATAAAACTTATCCATTGGATAGTGATTTATCCGGTGGATAGCGCTATTCATTGTTTGAACAACTGGGGCCATGTCAATAATAGAATTGACAATGCAGATGTGTCACCTAATCCTACAGTGTATGTGTCAGAAGTGCGCCGAAAAAGAGGAAACGATGTGCTAACAACGAAATGTACAGTGTAAGAAACAAGCGCAAAAGGGGTATAAAACTACACTGTAAAGACTACACTGTAAAGTGGAGACATCACTGGAAACTTTGCCAGAAGTTGAAAAGTTACAAATACCAGCCATTTACATGTGTCCGCCTACCTTCCATTTCATTGAACTTCTCCTTCAAATGCTTGGGCATTTCTTTAGGAATAAAAGACACAGTTACTAAGCGAACTTTGAAAATACACTGTAGCTTTGCAGGAAAAAAAGGAAACGGTTCTTGCTACATCCCCTACCATTCAATTTGTCAATAAAATGCATCAACTTACCATGTGTCTCTTTTAGTGTATCTTTGCTGCTGCCTTCATCTGTTTTAAGCCTATTTGTCAGGATGCCTTAATCAAAACAAATTCATGGATTAATTAATCAATCAATTGAATAAAAGAGCACATTTTAATAAAGGGCACACTAATACAAACACTGAAAAACGCTGGCAGAAAAGGTACTTTACAGTAACTATAATTATAATCTCTTCGTTGAGAACTCTACGGTCTCTTAACAATTAAGATGGGTGAACTGGACTAGACATGAGAAAAGTTCAAACTCCTAGTTTTAATTTAAGACATATTATGTCTTCAGTTAAAACTAGGAGTTTCAGTGTGAAAGTGAGTGCTGGCGTGAAAACTGGGAGCAGTGACTGGTATTTTTTTTTAAACAGCTGTAAATTTTTGAAGCAAGAGGGTACCGGAAATGTGCGTGAAAGTGTTAAAAGAGCGAAGAAAGGTGTGCATATCTTTAGCCTGTGTGGGAGACGTTACTATTTTATAAACAAAGGGGTCTAGCTCGAGAAGTGATTTTCTCTTCGCTCAACGTTGAAGACGTTGAAGAAAAATTTGACTCGGTGGTCAAATGTAAGAGGTTCAAATACGGTTGTACAGTTCACGTACGGTTGAATGATGATCAATGACGTCCCATTGGAAAAGTACTCGACTCGAAGGCTGGGAGGTTGTAAGATTCCCTTCCACGTGCACGTGACGTCATCACGATAACACCACAATCGACTGTACATGCTTCCGATCTTACATTCCACAAATTTTGTTTGTTTGTTATTTGTTTGTTATTTATTTGTTTGAGCATGTTGAAGTTTTGGCAACTATTCAGCTGATGTGGACCTGCTATACCCACCCACCCATATACTCACAGAGGACAGCCACAACACCGGGAACTTCATCCCCTACTCTTCTCAAATAGTAGTAGAATTTTCATTGTAATGCTGCACCTCTATGGCACACGCAAAGATACTAAGATATGGGCGAAAATAATTTCCGCGCATGCGAAGAAGTGCAGCAGGATGGAGGTTTCCGTCGCTGAGGGGAGGTGGGTGGGACAAGGGTGCTCTGTAGCGACCTCTCGGGGCATGAACGCATAACAGGGCGATTACAAGTGTGGAGGTCGAATAAATACTCTGCTCAATACCCATGGGTATTACGAAGGTCTCTAGAGAAAACGCGTGCTAATTTACGTATCGCGCGTGGCCAATTCGGCGCAATCATATCAATGAAAATAGTAGTAGAATTTTCATTGTAATGCTGCACCTCTATGGCACACGCAAAGATACTGAGATATGGGCGAAAATAATTTCTTACTTAAGCACAAATTGCCGCAAATAAGCCAACATATACTTTAAGAGACTCACATTCCTCCCAATCTCAGAAGCTCAATTTATTCAAAAAGGGGGAAGATAGATACAATGTTTCAAGGGAAAGCGAGGGAAAGTCCTTCGAGATTATTACGAGCTCGAAACTCGACCCCCAACGATTCTGCAGGGGAAATATTGTCCCTCCCCCTAACAGAGCCCTGGGCAAGAAGAGAGGCTGGGAGCGACAACTCCATAACTTTGGGGACTTGAGAATAATATTGAGCCGTCTGCACGCTTTTCCATCCAACGTGTCTAGCCACTTGGTCATCTGAGGCACCAAGGAGGGATAGGGTTATGGAACAACCACTCCTATAACAGTTAACACGTTCTAAAACCAACGGGGATATTCTAAAACGTTAATTTTTGGCAAAATATTGATAGTTCCGATTAAAATGTGCCAAGAAAACTGAGAATTTTGGCACAAAGTAGATTATTTAAGGTTTAAAATTGCTAAGCCCGGATTGCCAAGCTTGGATTTGAAAAAAAAAAAATCAATGTACGGTTTTTTTGCCAACCTTCCACTCAGTTGTGTGTGGCAAATATACCAAGGAAGTATGCCGGAATTGCCGTTCCTGTGGAGGTGCACTGAAAAATGGAAAATTTTGCTTTAAAATATTTTTTTTTGCTAAAAGGACTTGGCAAGAAATTCAGAGGTTTCTTTTATTTATTGCCAGAAACATAAATTTATGTCAAGAATGAGAAGAACGGTTCAAAATATTTCCAATAGAAGAAGGTGGATTGATTTTTTTGTCTAAGAAAGGCAAATGAGTTTAAAATTAGTCCAATGCAATGCAAAATGACGACGGGAATTTCCAAAGTCAAATTTGCGAGAGGCACGACCATGGAAGTTTCCAACGTCAAACACAAACGACCATAGAAATCTTTAAGATCAAATTTGCACTTAATCAAAATGACGATGGAAATTTCCAGCCTCAAAATTTCGCGCATGTGCATACCCGAAATTGCCTCGGAAACTTACAAAGTCCTTTTTTTCCGCAAATGTTGAATGCCTAATTGCGCACTTCATAAGATCAGCTATTCCATATTCTAACTCTATTTCTTGAAAATATCTTTTATTTTATATTTAATCTTAAACTTCCAACAAAATAGCCGCCTCTTGAAGACGATTTTGTCTTGTTTACAGTTCACTTTTTCAAATTATCAAAAGCTGTTTATAATGTAGGCTTGTGTGGTTATTAACAACTGAAATTCAGTCTTCGTTCAATGTTAGGCTAAATTAAAAGATGAAGGGAATATATGCGCCTTTATCAGGTATATCATCCACCTGATCCGCAACGAGTTTTTTTCAATAGCAGTCTGCGCCCGACGATCTTTGAACAATCGTGGTGGAATCATGGCCTCTGCTAAATCGGTATCGACTGACCTTGTCTCGTGCTGTGTCTTCTTCATCACACCATCATATCGTCTAAAAGCTATGTGCTATTGTAGCTACTTCTCAGGGGGTTCGAATAACTTGCTCCCTTTTTGTCATCGGCCAACATTACTTATGACTTTGATTGAAACATTTTGAACCATAAAATTTTTGGATATCTTTCTTTAAGCTACTGTAGCTTCTTCAAATCAATCTTTCCGTTTGTCCACTTGAAGCGCAATAGCTGTAAGTCAATCATGGCAACTTACTTGCCATGCCATCTTCCGTCTTATCCCAATCTCCAAGGGGAACACATTCAACCGATATCATTACGTTCACTCGGCAAAGAAGTAACGCCTGAATTGGTTCCAGGGTTAATTCATAAGGGTTGTCTCTCTCGTGGTCTTCAAATAGTGTCTAAAAAAGTTCACTGGTATTTGGACTGAGATCACTCACCGTTTACGTTGACTCAGTGCGGCTTCAACCGGAGGTCATTTGTCGCTGGACTACTTGCAGACATGCAGACATGGCCGAATCTGCTCAGTTCTCCTCGCTAATTTCATCATCGAAATAAGGATCGAAAAAATCATTAGTAGCAAGGCTGGTACAGGACGATAAACGCAGTCTTTTTCCGTACTGTGCATTTGAAACTACTTCAACGTCCTGTTGTCCTATTTCGTTTAGGTTTCAATGTCGTGATGTGAAACCGGCCGGCAATGTGTGTCATGTGTCATGTGGTTTTTGAATGCGACAGTGCGGTTGATTATGAAAGCCGAGCACGACTCCAACAGTTCGCAAATGTTTTTAATAGCTCTGACCCAAATCTTTCTGTCGTGTAAACGGCCGTTAAAAGTTCTTGAGGGATTTTCCTCTTTTGCGAGAAAAAAGGGGGACCTCTTTGAATATCTTGTTGAGCGCTTGCTGACCTTGTATAAAGTGACCTGCGTTTTTAAGTGCGGGGAATTAATTTGTTATCCACGAAAGCAGCCTTAATGTGAAAGAAGCCTTTTACAGGTTAACAACCGAGCAAAAAACTAATGCAACTTGTCTTTTGCCTTTTCTGAAGGTTTGTTAAATAGCTGGGCTGGAGGCGCCAGTTTTAAATTTTTCTGTCACTTAAATCATTAATTTCCGGTCCTTTTCTGGTTTCTACTTGACAATTGAATTGACCGACGGAAGTTCATTCAGATAACATTTTAACAGAAATCTCACGAAAGGGGCGAATAGCACGCTAGCTAGTTAGTATAGTTTGGGGAAAAAGAACTCCCACCAACGAATTCATCTGCAAATCCATCCAGCCTAAATAGCTAGCACTTTGATTCTTTTGGCGACTCAAGACCTTCAGCTAATATAATAATTACTAACGGGCGTTTGGGGTCTTGTGAAACCAGTGGTATTGAAGATAACAAAATTGTTATTCATGACTCCGTGACCGTCCTCTCAAGCGGGATGGCAAAGAGCGTCGATATTTTCTGAACATTTCCCCTTCAAAAAGCGACAAGAAAGCCGAACGGTTGCAGGTAAGAGAGAGAATGTTTCATTAAAAAGAAAAAGAAAACTAATTGTCAGCCAAAAGTAGCTCTGATAAAATTTCTTTCATTTCATGTTCTTTTACAGATTGAATTTGGTGATTTGATACTGGTCGATGCAAAGCACGAATGTAGCATTATTAGCGTGTGCCGTTTGCAGCAAATAGAACTATTTGCAGATTTCAATGGGAGTGCCGATGTTTTGGGTCATTTCCAAAACGGAGAATTCCGATCATGGTTAGCGTGTACCATTTGTTCAACTCCTAATTTACCGAAGGGGACTAAGACGAGTTTGTCCACTTCAAGATTGCGGCGGACGGGCTTGGATGTGGTGAAGAACGGCAAATGGTGAACACAAGTCTCTTTCCGAAATTTCGGTTGGAAATTTTGGGCTACCTTTCCGGACGTTCTGGGAATTTTGAAAAATTTCCGATTGGGCTCACAAAAATAGTCTTAACATTTAAAATCTAACCTAAATTTTCGAAATTTCTTGTTAAATGGGAAAGAACCCTACGCAACCTCAGATTCGGTTTTTTCACGCCGTTGTCAAGACGACAACGGCAAAGAAAAAATAAAACGACGTGCTGGCTTTTTTGGGGGTGTTTCTTCTTCTTCTCTAGAGGCCTCTATAACCACTGCAAGGGACTCGAAGGTACACGTGATTTCGACATTCACCGAGCCTAAGGAGAATAATTGTTTTAGCATAATTACATGGGTGATTCTTTGAAAAGTATGCATTTTTGTTAAATCAATTAATTTCTTTGTCTGTCACCTCGACAAAACGACTTGCGGCTATTTTGAAAAAAACCGCTTAGGTGATTATCACGTAATAATCAGTTCAAGTGCAATCCATCAGCGCAGAGAATATTAATTTTCAATAATCACCTATGTAATTCTGTTAATGTTGTAATAAGAGTAGAGTTCGTAACCTAAAATTGCCTTTTGCCGATAACACACTCTGACCTGCATGAGCTTTCGTGGTGGTCTTGCTGATGGGATCGGCAATATTTGGAGTTCGACCCAATATTCGTCCCCTGTGGATAAATGACAAGAATTCAAGACCAATTAAATGGTCACAAATTTGCATATTTCGTGGGTAAAAACAATAGCTTTGCACGCTCTGCACGTGCGCTTTTCATTTTTGACGATTTTTTTGTCCATGTTCCTGTCAGCGCTTTCACAGACCGATTATAGCGTGTTTTCACTCACGTGATCAGTAACCTTGTTTTTCCACAGAAACAAAAGAAAACGTTTGCATGACAATAGAACTCAATTCCTGGAGGATTAATTGGGTACACTAACATGGCCGCCGTTCCATTGTTTAGGTACACCAAAATGGCCGCTGTGACGTCACGTGACAACACTCTATAGGAAGGGGATCGAAGGAAGTGTATACAAAATGCTGGATACTCACTGAACTTAAAATATCAACACAATGACCGTTTTCTAAACGACGATCACGTACACGAGAAGCGCCTCAAGTCATGCGCAAAAAATGCCATCACTGTCTTTTTGCTTTCGTCCTAGTGCCCTTAAAGCGCCTACAACCTCACGAAATTCTCTGCACTTGTCAACACCAATTCTTTGGTCGTATACGAAATTACAACCATTTTTTCCACTTTTAGGAGCCTCTAAAACAGTGACTTCGAAGGAAAGGGTTCATGAAGGACGTCAGCAATTGAGGATAAATTTTCATTTTCTTCCCTAAATAGAACGATTCGGCTAACTCAATGGTTGCGGTAACACTTGAGAGAAACACAGTGTAACACAAGTGTTGACACCACTCTAGCGTCAACTCTCTGGTGTTTTGAATCCCTTGGGGAACACTGAAAAATAGAACTTGATTTAACACTAGTGTTGACTCCCTCATGCGACCGCAACCAATGATGTACCCAATAGGTCATTTTCCAAATATCAACATTCAGCTTGATAGTGAGGCAGAGAGGGAAAAAAACAAAAGAAAAAAGTTGCAATTAGACTGCTCGCAGTCCCTTCTGAGTTAGTCGAAACTGCCCGCTTTGGTCACGCAAGCGAGCCGAGGGAGAATGGTAACTGAGCAGATCTTTGCTCAATCACCAAACTCCCCTCTGCTCGCTTGCGTGACCGAAGCGTGCGGTTCGACTAACGATCGACTAACTCAAAAGGGACTGCGAGCAGTCTAAGTTGCAATGAATGTGAAAGATATTAGCATATCATCACTTTCCTTTGTCTTTGTCCTCTAAACTTCTCTTTCAAGCTGAATTTTAATACATCGAAAGTGGCCTACTCAAATCTCTTGGGGTTGAGATTCTTTGTGTATTGTATTTGCATGATAACGTTCATTCAAATTTAAATGATATGGTAATACCTGGAACAAAACGTTTTATTCCCAAAAGGTTTGAAATCACGTCTCGAAATTCATTTCGTGATTTCTTTCGTTTTCCTTAGCTTCGCCCACTAATTGGTTTAAACACCTTACGCCATATTCTTAACTCTCAGCCAAGCAGAGGTTAAGGTAATTGGGACAAGTTCGCAAGCGTTTTCCCTCTGGGTGCATTTAAAATCTCTTTGCTTTCCAATATGATTGGTTCGTTTGACAGTATGCGTCTCTTGTGATTAGCTGAAGGAATTAGTTTCCTTATTGTTTTGTTGCGTTCAGTTCACTGAAACCCGACGACAAAGCCCAAGCTTAAAGTGCTACTACCACGAAAAAAAACAATTCTTCTTTTTCTTTGGACTTCAAAACTATGTTAACTAAACACTAAGTGACCCAAGTTTTAAGTTCTGATTTTAAAAAGGCACTTGTTTATTTTAACTGGAATTTTGTTTTTTATTGGTCCGCCATTACTAACTTTAAAATCTTGAGGTAGCTGGGTCGAGGAGAAAATGACGTCGAAGACTCACTGGTTTAAGAATGCATTGCATGTGTACGCAGCTGAATTAATATGCAGCACAGGAGTTTCGGGCTTTCAGATTTTTAAACTCGTGTTTTGCATAGATAATAAGTTGAGTTTACACGCTGAAATTTTAAGCTGGTGAGTAAATGACGTCACTTTTCCCTAGATCCAACCCTCCGGGGTCCAATCGGTCAGTTTTGATCGTGGGTAATGGCGGACGGTAAAATCCAAACCTTACACTCAAAATAAACAGCCTTTGGATAAAAATCAAAGCTCAAGATTTTGCCAGTCTGGTGTTAAGCGAACATACTTTCAAAATCTGAAGAAAAAAAGAAAATGATTCTTCTGATCATAGTAGCACTTTAAGACAAAGAATTTATAAAAATATCGATCATACCTCTTGCTTTGGGGTGCACCTGACAAAGAGAAGTGAAAAAAATAAAAGTAAAGAAATCAAAAGGGAAAAAGGAGCAAAAGCCTGAACATTGCGTTAGACGACAAATGCTTTGGCTATGCAGTGTGTTCCATTGGTGTTTGGAGGTGCATTTTCCAATGATGTGAGAATTAAATTGTAATCAAGAGAGAAAGACAGCTGCAGATATCTAGACGTCCAGCCCGGCGATAGGGCTGGCCAAGGACGATTATATTTCAGTCAAATAAAAATTCAAATTGAGAATACTTTGAACCCAGGAATGAAATAACTTAGTCGAATTTGATCCTCTTGCAAAAATTGGTGCGTATAGTCCTGAGAAGTACTGTTGTTGGAGACCGAGGTTTCGACAACCGAGGGGAAGTCATCTTCATGGTCATCGTCAGCGTCGAAACCTCTGTCAGCAATAAATCACTCGGAGGGTCAAATTTCATTAAGGTGACCCTAAAGACCCGGCCAAACGTCTTCAACATTTGCTTCAACATCCGTTCGATTTTGTTGAACAGCGATGTTGAAACCGTTTGCTCCCCCCCCCTCCCTCCCTTCAACTGTGTTGAAACATGTTGCATCAAAGTTGAATCGATGTTAAGGTGGCTGGAACCAGTTTCACTACTTTTAAGGACCTTTTAATTAGAAGGGTTGTCACTACAAAACTGTATCACGTAAAAGAAATGTTATGGTACCATATCAAACACCAATTATTGCTTAACAAAATGCGCTCACTATTTTGACGTAATAGGTTACCATGGCAACATGAAAGCTCTCCAAAATCACCCTATATATCGTCTTTACTTGCTTATATCTTAAAAATGAACTCGGTGACCCCCATTTTTTATTGTAGAATAGTAATTAGCATCTTGAGATAGAACTATCAGCAAAGTTTAAAAAAATTCTTGGGAGCTAATTCAGAGCTACCTTAAATTTTCGAAAATTTAAATTTTATTGTACTATTCTACAATAAAAAATGGGGGTCACCGAGTTCATTTTTAAGATATAAGCAAGTAAAGACGATATATAGGGTGATTTTGGAGAGCTTTCATGTTGCCATGGTAACCTATTACGTCAAAATAGTGAGCGCATTTTGTTAAGCAATAATTGGTGTTTGATATGGTACCATAACATTTCTTTTACGTGATACAGTTTTGTAGTGACAACCCTTCTAATAAGAAGGTCTCTAAAAGTGGTGAAACTGGTTCCAGCCACCTTAAACGAGCTTAGAAATGTTTAAACTTTTCTTCGACGAGCATTCAACATTTCTTTTGTTTTCGCGAATGTTGAATGAAGTTGAAGCCGTTTGCCCTCTTCTTTCAACATTGTTGGGTATGCGCCTGCGCACTAATCGGTCTCATAATGACGTATCCCTTATCCGTATTCATAGTAACAAGTCCGTATCCATAGTGACAACCACTGTTACAGCCTAGAACTGAATACCGTGCCTCCCGTGAAGCTTTGCTGGACTAGACGCTCGATGAGCGTACACTGGGTTGCCTGTGGTACGTGTTACGCAAAAACAGAAGGGACTGAGTTGGGTGGTATTGAACTGCAGCGTTCCAGTCAATCTTTTCAAGTCGGGGGTCATTAAGACCATTTAAGGGGTCACCCAGAAGTCGTGCCAGCAGAGGCCCTTTGCCTCACACGTTGATACGACGAAACAGATCTTTTTCTGAGATTAAAAACTTGGCAACCAGCCTATTAATCATTAATATTTTGTCAGAAAGAAAAACAACCTGTCATCTTTAGAAAAAATAGGCACGCATCGCGTACGCGTGGTAGTGCAGTAACACAGGACGTTATTCCATACAGGCCACTTTGGAAAATACCATAATAATCTTTGTCTGTCCCCCCAAATTTTGCAGTTGTTTCCAGTTTCTCTGGGAACTTACAATGGTCCAAGAGAAAACAAAAAGAATGCTCATGCAAAATTTGGGGGGACAAACAAAGGGTATTATGGTATTTTCCGAAGTGGCCTGGGGTCAACTGAGCTGCATTTTGTCTTCCAGGATATTCAAGTTCAATATGTAGCTCTAATAGTGCACGATAGGAGGCGAAGTGGCCTCATAGTTGGAGTGCTCGACTCCGGATCGAGTGCTCCGGGTTCAGGTCCTGGCTGGGGACATTGTGTTGTGTTCTTGGGCAAGACACTTTACTCTCACAGTGCCTCTCTCCACCCAGGTGTATAAATGGGTACCGACGAATTGCTGGGCATAACCCTGCGATGGACTAGCATTCCATCCAGGGAGGAGTAACAAATACTCCTGGTCGCTTCATGCTAATGAAACTGGAGATAAGTCCCGGCTTGATTGGGCCTTCTGGCTCGTAAGCAGAGACTACTTTACTTTTAATAGTACACCATATTGTTTTGGTATTGTGTATCATTGTTGTGTCATGGTAAAGGTCTTCAGTAAATAGCCCCCTGAGAAGACATGTGGTTACTCACAAAGTACTAAACTCAGAAAGATTGAAGAAAATAAAAGGGAATCGAGAAACATTGGCTTCTGGGCTGACATGTTGATCATTTTCAAGTTCCCTCACAACTTCTTTTCACCACAAGTGTAAGCGTGCATCTGACAGCTTTGTAAACAAAAGTTCACTGAAGTTATCCCTGTCCGACGGGTTTAGTATCTGGAAGGGTGACCTAAAAAATACACCACTCCGTAACAGAAGCAAAGGACCGAAAATTATATTTTAACGCCCAAAAGTGTGAACTAAGCAAGGTACAGATTTGTTAGCTTGCTTTATGAAAAACAAATATTGAAGCAAAAGTGAATAAATATTGATACACAGTTTTTAGGAAGAGCAGAAGGAAGTTTTCAGGATGGTCGATCGAGAATAAAATATTTTGCCATCAGCAACAACATTTACGACATGAAAAACAACATTAATTTTAAACCCCGAATATAAAAAGTTACGATCAGCGACAAACATTTTGGGAGATTTTTGCTATTGTACTTTTGGCTGCACAAGTAAAGCGCAAAATCGAAAGTGACATCGGATTCAGCTGGCGCCGTGATGACGTTACCGCGGCGTGTTTACTCGCGAAACAGTGAAGCATATGTGTCAAACGATGGCAAGATACATGGTTTTGTTTTTGTTAGTTTTCTTTTTTCTTTCAAGTGTTGTAAAGTTTGACAAGAAATGTGCGAATTCAACACAAAGATCACAATCGTCCAACTCCTGAGTTTGACCATTGTTTCTGCAAAGTCAAAAATTTACTCTCCAAGATGAGGTCACCAGGTAATTCCATCGTTTTGGAAATAGCAGCTACTTTATTATTCATCAGCATCACAACTTTTTGCTGATTTTGGGGCTCATTTTGTTGAAACTCAAGCACGCTTCCAACAGACCTGTTTATTTCCGTGAACCCTTCCTGCTTACAGAGCAATATCACATTTCAACCCAGGTATGCAAATTTGTTAAGCTCGAAAATTACACAACATGATATCAAAGTTTACAAAGGCTGGAAATATCTCCGCAAAATCCTTTTCCAGCGAAAAACCAATTGAAACAAACAACATATTTACTATTAGAGGCAAAAAAAAACCTTGCTATTTCAATTGCGTGCGTGCAAACAAGAGATACAATTAAATACATTTTTGACAGTTCACATCAAACCCTTTTCGACTCGGAACCTTGACGGTAAAAAATGAAGCACAAAAGCGACAACAACTTTCATTCAAATAATTCTTCACTGTCACATCTCCAAATATTTTACACCTTTGCAGAGTTGAGTACAAAATACCGGTAAATGTAAATAATATATTTGTCAGACAACTAAGATGCGACTTGAGTAAACACTGTGATGCATTCAAGGCGTTCGATTCCTTCAATGTTAATTTGTTAAATCCATAAAAAAATTGCTATTTGATTTCCCTGTTTTATATAATACCAAGTTAATAAAATATTAGAAACAAAGCTCACTTGATACCCAAAGGCGAAAAATGAAATTGTTGTATCGAAGACCATTACTCGTCGCTTAAAATCCAGATATTTATTTTTCAGCGCTGTCTTGCTCATCCAATTGACGATCCATTCTTAAGCTCCATGAGGGTATATTTTGTTTAAAGATCCACTAAAACGCCATTCACGTCAATGACTTATTAGTGAAATTTCCAATTGTTACCGGAAGACTGTGCAGAGTTGAGAACAGGTAAATACAAATAGCGAGACAGCTGAGATAACAGATCCACTTTATGGATTCCTTCTCTGTCTTTGTTGAACCCATACTGAGTTACCAGAGAACTGTTCATTTGGTTTCAGTATTGTACAAAACACCACACTTGGCAAAATATTAGGAAGACAGCTCACTTTGATTACGGCTCGACGGGCGACAGATTGTTGTCGAAGTCCATTACTCGTCGCTTTTAAGATTCCACCGCCTGTCTTGTTCAGTATCCGATTCGTTTGCCATTATTGAGCTTCATAAGGGTATATTTTGTTCAAAGATCCACTAAAACGCCATTCGCGTTAGGTGACTTTCGACGCCATTGCCGGTTAAGTTAATCGTTCTGCTGTGTCCACCAGAGAAATCTACGCGCAGAATGCTCTATGCACAAAGACACCACTTAGCAGGGGAGTGACAGTCAAGACTTTTACCGACACGGAAAAACAAAATAAAAATAATAAAATAACTAAAACGAACAAATCCCACCCACTTTCCGACTGGGTTTGTCATACTGGCAACCCAGTAATAAGTGTTGATGATGTATTGAAACCGCCTTTATATAATACCAAGTTAATAAAATATTAGAAACAAAGCTCACTTGATACCCAAAGGCCGCAACCCCGGCAGTCAACATCGTTCAACAAAATCGAACGTACGTTGAAGCAAATGTTGTAGTCTTTTGCCCGGGCCTTAACACTCATCGATAATAGAGGTGGACTCAGCATGGTGGTCTGGTCTCTGGAACATTCATATTGGCATATCAAAGATATTGCAATTGGGAAATTTAAACAAGAAGGAAGACGACAAAGGGCAAAAGGAAGATCAACTGAAATTGAATCAGTATAACTTCGTATTATAGGCCCTATGCAAAAATGGCTGCCTTTAAATTATTCTTTTGTTCATATTCAAAATAGCCCAACTAACCTCGTTCGGGATAACAAATTCTTTAGAATTTTTGTCTCAAAAACGAGGTTAGTTGGGCTATTTTGAATATGGACAAAAGAATAATTTAAAGGCAGCCATTTTTGCATAGGGTCTATTGCATTAATTTCTTCATCATTCTAGGTTTTTCACGTTGTGACTAGCAAATATCAAGGAAATGAACCGAAAGGTGAAGGAAACAACAGAGAAATTTGAAAACTTACCGTCCGGTGCTCCGTTCTTCACAGTCATTTACCTTATCATTTACATGTGAAAACCGGTTAATCGACGGTTTGTGCAAATGGTGAGAGTCAGTTACAAAACGGAGAATTCCGATGAGGGTTGACTTCGCGTTACCATTTCCTCAACTCCTAACTTACCGAAGGGGTCTAAGACGAGTTTGTCCACTTTTTAAAGTGCCCATAACCTAAAAAGTTTTATTTTCCTATTTGAAAGTCCATATTAAAAAATGAACTTTGGTGAAAGAATTTTTCAATTCCAGCGAGAGGCGAATTTTCTACGATTTTTTCAATCCTACTTTTATTTGGTACGCCCCTTCCGCTGGTCAGGACCTCACGGGCTCGCTGTGACGTAGATTAAGGAATGCTTGTTGGCGTGGGTCCTATCTTTTCTTACTAATCAACGCCAAGGTATCGCTCAGCGATCGTTTTTGGTATTTTTTCAGTAAACAAAAAAATCAATCGTGCCTACATTTATCATCAAGGAAAGTGCCTCTGAATCTGGAAGTGAATAAACTGGCGATTTAAAAAAAAGAATTTGAGGCGAGTAGTTGCCGGTCTCGACAAGTCAGCCAGCGGTAGCACTGAAACCCAGAACTACACGGAACCCTACGTGAAAGAACCATTGGCAGACGAGGAATGGAACTACACGGAACCCTACGTGAAAGAACCATTGGCAGACGAGGAATGGCTACAAAATTACAGAAAAGAACAAGAGGATAAGGAGGGTCTCGCGAGGGAATTAAAGTCAACGCTTATGTCTGTTCCTGTAAGCGAATCTCATCCGCCTTCAAAGATCTTTTCGTTTTGCTGTCCATACAATACTGAAAGTCATATTCTTTGAAGTGAAGAAGTTTTACCGGACTTCTTTTTACCAAGACAAAATCTGCAGCCATTTTTCCTTCTTTTTGGAGGTATTGCGTATGCTTATTCTTTTTTTAGGATCAGCTGTGTTGTTACATCGAGTGGTTACGCATCTTTTAGGCATTTTCAAGGGAATTATTCCTTCATATACTGTTTATATCGCTATTCCTTTTTCACTTGAAGTCACGTGTTCCTTAATCTACGTCACAGCAGTATTGTGACCTGGAAGAATCGATAGAAGACTAAGGCGAATGGTGCGCCAAAATGGCGGCAAATTTGAACGTTTTCTAATTTCATTTTCAAATCGCGTTTTGGGAAAATCGCAATTTTTTTTTTCGCGAAACGTCTGTGTGATATGTGTAGATTCAGATGACTAAGTGAGAAAAATTAGGTTATGGCACTTTAAAAAGGCTTGGAAGGGGTGAAGAACGGCAAATGGTGAACACATGTCTCTTTCGGTTGGAAATTTCGGACTACCTATTCCGACGTTCCAAGAATTTTGGCAATTTTCCGATTAGGTTCAACAAAAGAGCCTTACCATTTAAATCCAACCAAAATTTGCGAAATTACTTGTTAAATGGTAAACAACCCACAGAACCTCCCATTCGCTTTTTTTACGCCGTGGTCGTCAGGAACGACAACGGCAAAAGAAGAATTTAAAACGCACGAGCTGTTTTTTTTTGTGTTGTCCTGCTCTTCTCTTAAGGCCTCTACAACCACCGCAAGGTACTCGAAGGTATCCGTGGTATCGCAGTCTAAGAAAGAAAAATGTAAAACAAACGAGTTCGTAAGCTGGTAAGCTCGTCGTTCAATGTCGTACTTCGAGAACGACTACCAGCTCTCGAATTACCATAGACGCAATATTTAAAAGGGTTGCTGTTAAAACAATGTATAGGATCCGAAGTTATATACATGACTTCCGACGTAAAAAGATGCGTCCTTACATTTTTATTGTTCAGCATGCGAAATTCAGCCGAAAGCCCTGTTCCCATGGATCACGACAAACTCATTATTGGTTGTTCTAAGGGTACAGTTCGTAACCTAAAATTGCCTCTTGCCGATGACACACTTTGACCTGCATGAGCTTTCGTGGCGGTCTTATTTTATTTTATTTTATTTTATTTGACTTCGCCCCAACAAATGTGGGGCAGGGAGGCCACAACAGCATAACCAATTACTGTGGTCCCAAAAATAAATACTGAATTACAAAAATATTAAGCTTCATAGTTAAAAACAGCAAGTTATATCTTTAACAAGGTGTCGGGCCATATTACATTTAGGACAAACAGATTTCCATGTTTTAGGATTGTCCGGGTTGTAAATGTTCAAGAGAGCATTTGTATAATACTCAAAAAGTTTGTTTTTAAACGAAGCGAGTGAAAGAGAATTGTCTCTAATGTAGGAGGGTAGAGAATTCCAGATCCTGCTTGTACGTATAAAGAATGAACGCTGGTAAGTTTAAGTTCTACATCTCTTGGTAATATAGGTAGTAGCATTACTGGCATGACATGATCTTGTTACTCTAGCAGACCTGCGTATGGTTGGTAAAATGCTGCGGTCAATGTCTATAAGTCCATTTGTAGCTTTATATAAAAATGCTAGGTCCATCATCTCGTGCCAATAGCTTATCGGTAGTAATTTGCACTGTATAAGTCTATCCTGGTATGACCATTCAGTTTGGAAGGGTAACATTAAGATGTATTTAGTTGCTCTTCTCTGGACACGTTCTATGCTTACTAATGGGGATCGGCAATATTTGGCGGTTGACCCAATATTCACACTCTTCAGGTAAATGACAAGAAATCAAGGTTGTCTTAGCACACACAGATTAATATATAGGACACAAATATCTTTTACACATACCAATTTAAAAGCAAAGTTCCTTTTCGACGGCGACGTTGGCGGAAACACCACTAAAATAATAGGCACTCAATAGCCGGCCCCAAGAGAAACAGTGGGTTCTGTTTGCCCGAGACCTTCAACAGGAAACTTAAGCAACGACAACGTCGACGGCAACGAGAACGTCACAAATTTGCATATTTAGTGGGCAAAAAAATAGCTTTGCACGCTCTGCACGCGCGTTTTTCACTTTTGTCCATTTCTTTGCCGCCGTCTGCAAAATGACAACAGGAGACAGAGCGCAAAAACCGCTGATTGGCTAGAGAATAATGACGTAAAATGGCTTTTTTCGCGTAACTGCGCCTGCGCAAACTCTAAAGATTCGAAGTGATCGAGACAGTGATCGATCGAAGTGGAGAAGAACACTCTAGCATTTGTCAAATTTTGTGGAAAGTTAGACGACTCATACCCTGGGTGCCAGAGGAATTTTTTTCAAGGTCGGAGAGAACACTCAGCGATTCCAAATCAACGGTCGAGGACACACGATTGATTACACCCTTGACATGGGGTGTTGGTCTGCCCCCAGATTATTTAAAAATCTTACAGAAACCAGCGAACTGGCAACGAAATTCTTCTTTGTTCTCGGGAACTACAGGAGCAACTCGGTCTTGATGGACGAAAGGTTTTTAATTTGAAAATAAGTTTGGCTGGCCGTTGTACGTTATTGAGGACTGTAACGCGGTCATACAACTTTGATCGTATAAAATCGTCCACTGGGTTTCTTGCTGCAGATGAACTGTGAGTGAACTTCAGCCACAAAGTTGAATTTCCTTAACACCTGGGATTTACAATTTCCACGTCACGTAACCTTGACTGTTAAATGCCATCGATCTGTGCGAGGTTTTTGTTGCTGTTCCTCGCAAATATTTTTGCAGAAACCATTCCAGGAAATCTGCATCAAAGCGTCTTCCACTCAGTGTTTGGCAATATTGTCCTGATCAGTTGTGGAACAGCCCAGAAAAGTACATTACTGTAACAGAGTAACCATGTTGGTCAACTTTTTCATATTTATAAGTTTGCAAAACGGCTACAAAAACACATGTGCAGCAAAGCTTTGGAAGCATGCAAACACTTCAGGTACATTATATAATAATAATAATAATAATAATAATAATAATAATAATAATAATAATAATAATAATAATAATAATAAGCCTTACAGCTTTAGTTAGATGCGTACCCCTGACTGAAAGTTGTTTAACACTAAAAATTAGTATGAACACCAAATAATAATTATTAACAATTATTGTTTCGCCGAAGGCAAGGTGAATATCGGTTAATAAAAACCGAGATGAAGTTGAGGTTTTTATTCACCAACATTCATAAAGTCTGAGGGAATATCGGAAACAATAATTTAAATTTGCCTGACAATAGAAGCAACTCAATTTCTTAGTAAATGATGCCATCATGCAAATCGCCTATTACATAGTTGATTATTTGAATAATACACATTTTCTTTAAAACAATTAATTTATTCGTCTGTCACCTGAACAAAACAGCTTGTGGCTATTTTGAAAAAACCGCTTCGGTGATTATCACGTAATAATAATCATCTCAATGACAAGCAATCAGTGCAGAGAACTTTCAGTAATTATACTAATAAGCATATAATTCCTATAGCACAAGACAATAATGAACAATAATATTATAATTCCATGAGTGCATGTTGATATGAGATCAACAACTCAATCATATCCATTGATTATTGTTTTATTAAATTTTCATTTGATTCTTAACACTTGGACATATTTAAAGGCAATCAGTTTCCAGCGTGGTAACACTTGGCGCAATCAGTTTCCATATTATGTCATACTGTATAAGAGCTGTTAACTGAGAGTGAGTGAACCAATCAGAAAGCGAAAAACACAGTATCCGTGGTTCAA
Organism: Montipora efflorescens; assembly: GCA_014634505.1. Taxonomy (NCBI): domain Eukaryota; kingdom Metazoa; phylum Cnidaria; class Anthozoa; order Scleractinia; family Acroporidae; genus Montipora; species Montipora efflorescens. The sequence continues at coordinate 108,167 of BLFP01000337.1, forward strand.
AATTTCATAATGTAAGGTATTATCTTTCCCCTTGTGCTTACTGTGTCATTATTCACTTTCTGTGTAATGGTTTTATCATTGTTTTTGTTTGTAGGAAATGGTAGCCATACCTGATTTATGAAGAAACTGAAGTTGTGCAGTAGTACAGCAACCTACTTTTACTCTCTGCAGATTAGCTTTCTTGGTTCACGGAAAACCCTTTTCATTATTGTAAATACATTGTGGCATGGAAGATATTCTCAAACAGGTCTGGAGAATGTTCACCACCAAAATTTCCCATTTTGTCTGGATCATATAAGTTCTTTCCTCCTTTTGTTTAGTGGTTGACTAGTGACTTGTGAAATTGTATGGTGCACAAGAGAGCTAAATGCAGTGTCTCCTTTAGTTGTAAAACATATATTAAAGGAACACAAATAATATTGTCATTGTTGTTGAGTAATGTTAGGATTTAGTACTGCCAGTGGTATTACAAGTGTCTCTTTTGAGTGGATTCCCCAATTTTCTGCTAACTTGACCCAAACAGATATATATAGGTGGAGAACAAATTCGGGAAAATGAAAGGAAAAAATACTAAACATACATCAGTTGATTATTACAATACACTATTTGTTTTGTTCAATATTATTTGCACTAGAAAGAAAATTAACGACCATAAGAATTTAGTCTGTGATAAGGAAAAGTTTGTTCTGACTAAAACCTATATTGGAAATTTAGGCATTTGGGGTGCTTTTTCACAGGGTTACATGTGCATGGTATTAATTTCTATGTCAGTCCAATATTTTTCTTGAAAACTGTGTTGTCTCTATAACTTTGTCCTTTTTTGTGCAGCATGACATTTTCTTCTCTCAATTCAACATTTAATTTGTGTTGCTTATTTTGTTTTTCCTGCAAAAGTGTGTTATGTTGAATAATAATTATTTTTGTTATATAACTGTTTTTGCCCCCAGCAGCGCATGCTCTCATTGGTTACTTCAAGGTCACATGACATCTAACAATAACACTTTTGCCGTTCAAAAGTCTCTGAGCGGGCAACAGTGCAAAATCTATGACGTCAGAGGGTAACAGTGCACTGTTGCCCGCAAATGTTGACCGACGACCACCATTGCTGTTCCCATTGCACGTTTTCCTATTTGTGCTATATAACAAATCACTTGATGACTGGTCTCTCAGGAAACAGTTCATTTTGTTTCCCTCGTCTGCGCCTCAGGGGAACATTGGAAATTTTTAGGGAAACAAAATGAACTGTTTCCTGAGAGACCAGTCATTAAGTGTTTACTGTTGGAATAATAGGAAAATTATTGACCTTGGGTGTTCGGTGACACAGCTACATTGTAAAGCATAACCATTATGAAAATGATATATGTTTTACCTTATTATAGTGAGCTAACTTTTTGGTGTGGTTTTACTCACAGGTCTTGTAATAGGCCAAAAGCAATTTGAGAAATTCATGGGGTTGTGCATCGCGTTCAATGCAGTTTGTTCTGTGCATGTAAATAATAATATGAAATGAAACATGTTTAGTGTGTTACTGATTACAGCCAACAGCCTGTGGCACTCAATATAATGCTAATCAGTGTACTGCTGTCAGTGGTGTGTGTGTCTTGGTGAAGGGAGGGGGGGGGGGGGATGGTTAGTACTGCAAAGGCATTGGCATGTCATTGTCGTAATGAGCTAAACCCAAATACTTACCTTAATGATTTTTTGTGAAAGTTTTTGTTTTCGTTCTCAATTTTTCTCTGCTTAATATCCAGCTCCTGTCTTTGATCCTTGAGGGTTTTCTACCTGTCTGACTAATTCTGTGTAACTTAGTGCTTCAGTTCTCTTGGCAGATTTTTGGCACTGGCAAAGAAGGGGGCTTAGAATCTATATTGAGGGGTAGGGAAAATTCAATTCAGGGCAGATTTTTGTTGCAACTATTGTAATGTTATTCCATCACTCACCTTCATTGGTGAAATGTATTCATCCATGTGGCAAATTCTGTAGTCTTTGTGAGCCAGTAGCAAGTGGCCCTCGAATAAACATTTTCAAGTGTGGTGAACTGCTGGCATCAAAAGCCAAAAAAAGCGCTTTGCACATTGAACTAGAGCACCTTTGCTGACATTTTCAGTCTCTAAATGGAAAAAGCAGCTTACTTTGTTGAATTAACTTAACTCGCTCTTCGCAAAGAGTCCCATATACTTGAAAAAGCACACAATCCCCCAGCAGTCAGATGTGATAGTTGACATATTTTATTTTTAGTTACACAAAACATAGCAATGAACGTTGTTAAAGGGAAAAAAATAACAGGGTTTGTTGTCAATATTTGCCGCTGTTTTAAATATAACAGGCAGCCGCTCTGTCACCTTGGCTTATAAAGCGAGAAAACTTACATTGTATTACATGAACAATGTCGACAAGATATTAACTCGAAGTTAAAAAGATACATGTACGTTATATGCATTTCAGGACAACTTACGACCCCAAAACCTCACAAACTATATCGATTGGCGTGAAAGTATAAGGCACTGGACTTCGCTTTTCTGTGTAAAACCAGTTACAACTGTGAAGACGAATACTAGCGGTAAAAAAACCTGCTTCTCTTCAAACGTCGATTTGAAAAAGTCTCTTGGTGTATGAAATCGGAATTCCACCTTTAAACACCTCTCAAAAATTTTCATATCAACGAAAAAAAAGTCATATTTGAAATGTTTCGCGAAAACAATTTACCTCCAACATATCTCTGTTCTGAGCTTAAAGAGTAACCGACCACCTTAAGAAACGCAAAACTCTAAACAACGAACGTCAAATGAAGCTTCGAAGCTCGTCAAAAACTCTATTGCTTTAGGCGAACTGGATTTGGTCCGATCTCTTCCCTGACGGCTCTGAAGCATCGTTGAATGATGGTAGATTCAAATCATCTTTTTGCAAATTTTCTCAGAGAAACGCCAGCGGCGTGACAGCCTCCACAATGACTTGGTGGATTTTGATTTGTCGTCCGCCATTTTGAAAATGGAATGGTGGCAACACAAGTGTGATTCTAGTGCGCATGTCTAGCGGTTTTTGCGCTCTGTCGCTCCCTATTGCTTGAGGGTCTGTTTTCCCTAAAAGCATAAAAATTTCCTTTGCCTTACTCCTCTTCCCTTTTGAGAAGTTCCTCGAACCCTGTAGTTCACAGGTGGGAAATGAGCTCAAATGGAACGAGTTTCTTTGATTTTTGCAAAACGCAATTTTTTTTTGTCCTACGGAATTCTGAACATTGTCGCGCCCTGTCGTCAGGGGATTGTTTCCATATTTTAGATCACGCCTCTACGTCTTTTAACTCAAGATAAAAGAGGCTTTTCATATTCAAAGAGAGCAACCTTCTCTTAATGAACAATTGCATCACGTAACTCTAAAACTATCCTTTTAATTCTCACATTGTCACGTTTTATGTACATTCCGTTGTTACTGGCATAATTAGCACTTTTTCCTACTTATGATTTCAACTTAACGCTTTGTACATTAATCAACTGAAGATGACAAAAGTTTCTGTCGAAACATGTCTTGTAATCTCAAAAGTTTTGTCGTTTTCTTTAAATTTCTAACGGCAATATATTAACGTAAGTTCAAATTGTAACATTGGCACAAATTCAAATTCGCACTGTAACGTACACTTGCACTGAACAGAAGATGATCGATGATCGAACGAAACATGTCTTACAAATTCAAAGTTGTTGTCCATTTTTACGATTACTAGTTTCTCCGGTTTCATCCAGACTATTTGGAAACAAAAAATAACAAACTAAACATCACGACAAAGTAAGGCCAATCATTGGTGCAAGAACCTGTCAAACTGACGGATGACGAAACTAACACTACGACCTAACAGAACAAAGGAAATTGCCACAGCTTCTTACACGCAAGTAAACTCCCAATTTGCTATACGCTAGTTGTGTTTGAAAAAAAGGCGGCCCTTTCGTATTAAGTCTTGATGAACAGGGTTAAGTAGCTCAGCTAAAAGTCACTGCTCAAAACGTTATAACAGTAAATATTAAAGTATGGGACAATGCTCAACTCCGATTGATGAATGATATATCTAACGACTCTCTTTCAAAGCGTCCTTTATTGCAGCGGCAACAACCACGTCAATTCAATTACCAGTTAAAAAGGCATTATTTTCAGCGATGAATTTTCTTTCAATCCTTTCAGTGCATCAGCACCGACGTCGCCAATTGCATTATTAGACAACTCCAGCTGTGTCAGCGTTGAATTTTCTTTCAATCCTTTAGTCATGCAGTGCATCAGCACCAACGTCGCCAATTTTATTATGAATAAATACTAAAGTATGGCACAATGTTCAATTCCGAGTGATGCATGATACATGTATATCTCACGACCTTCGCCCTTGATTCTCTTAAAAGCGGCAACAACCTCGTCAATGAAATTACCAGTTAAAAGGGCATTATTGTCAGCCTTGAATTTTTTTTCAATCCTTTCAGTGCATCAGCACCGACGTCGCCAATTGCATTACCAGACAAGTACAGCTCTTCCAGCGTTGAATTTTCTTTCAATCCTTTGGCCAGTGCATCAGCACCGACGTCGCCAATTTCATTACGAGAAAACTCCAGCTTTGTCAGCGTTGAATTTTCTTTCAAACCTTTAGCCAGTGCATCAGCACCGACGTCGCCAATTGCATTATAAGACAAGTCCAGGTCTGTCAGCATTGAATTTTCTTTCAATCCTTTAGCCAGTGCATCAGCACCGACGTCGCCAATTGCATTCTTAGACAAG
>BLFP01000337.1:116676-129176 GCA_014634505.1 Montipora efflorescens
CTGATGTATAGTTTGCTATGATTTTATTGAAACGCAAGTACGAACGTTTTCCGGAAGGACACCCGTGAAGGTGGGAAGTAACCTTAACTGGTGACCCAGGGATTTCATGTGTCTATTGGCAGGAATTTTGATATTGAACCAGTCCGGGTTTTGTCGATCCGATCCGATCCGATCCGATCCGATCCGATCCGATCCGATCCGGTCCGATCCGATCCGATCCGATCCGATCCGATCCGATCCGATCCGATCCGATCCGATCCGATCCGATCCGATCCGATCCGATCCGATCCGGGTTTTGCCAACGGCCCGATGGAAGAGTACTCTGAAGCCAAGACCTATAAGAGTAAGCCAGAACTAAGGAAGAGCAATGTAAATGCTGACTTCTTTTTATTCATCAGCGGAAATAATAATTATTGCCAGTCGCACGGAGTTTTTCCGGGAGTTTGCTAACATAAACCACGGATTAAAAGGGCCGGAAACGCGAGAGCAAAGGTTACAGATGTTAACTGATATTTGTGCTTCCAGCTCAGAATACCCGGAGTACTAGATGTAACACAAGTATTCTTTTTAGAAATCAGCCTTCATGATGAAACATTACCAGTAAAAGTGAAAATGTGACGTTTAATAACATGAATTTGCTAGTTTACCGAAACTGGAGCCGTCACGAACGTGTCATCAAAGGTCATATCGAACCGCATTAAATAAAGCAAGGAAATCAAAATCCACAGAACAATAGTGGACTTTGTCAGTATGTTATATGTCTGTAAAACTTCCGCCGTTCACAGTTGATTTCAGCAACAGACAACTATTATCACAGGCGGAGAACGCACTCCTAATCTTTGATTACTACTAGTTTAGGTTTATAAATTCTTGCAAATCAAAATTTCTTTGAGCCATCAGTACGCACTAATTATGGTATACCTGCATTTAAATTCTCCGCAGTGAAAATTTGAGAATCCGTTCCACCAGTGAGAACGTAAATGTTTCCCATACATACTCTTTAAAAAGCGCTACAAAAGTTTTCTATTGACCACTCAAAACTGACCATTGGTTTACTGATCAGATAGTTAAAAAAATTCTGTACAATATGCACTGGGAATCTTCTTTTTTTTTTTTTCTTATTCGTATTTATGTGTATCCTTTTCTTTTTATTAACTGACCATAGTTTTACTGGTTAGATAGTTAAAAAATTTCTGTGTAATATGTACGACATCTTCTTTTCTTCTAATTCATATTTATGAGTATCCTTCCTCTCCTACGATAGTTGTCATTTATGTGATTCAAATTATACTCACCCCATACGGCCAACGCCAGCTTATATTCACATGACAGTGACCAATTCTAAAACCACTGCACACTATTAAATATTGTCTCGACTAGCTAATTTCTATCTGAGTGAACTTTTTTTTCTGTACTGATTGTATACTGTCTTATGTATGTTTAGTTTTCTGTAAACAGTGTGCAATAAATAAACTTGACCTTGAACTTAAAACTTTAATTATCGAAGACGTGATTCAATAACCTCCACTACAAATGTATTTCTGTCTCTGTTTCATTACTCGGTAACGCTTGTTCGCATTTTCAAAGATAATTCATGAATAATATTTGTGAAAAGCTTTAAAATGCAAAACAATTTATGGCATTCTTTCTCAAATTGAAGCTTAATTATCTCTCGAAAATGCCTGTTTTTTTTGTTTTTGTTTTTGTTTTAAATTTATTTACTGTTTTTTTTTACAACACTGGTACATCTACTTACACAATTTACAACAATTATACAATTTACAACTACTAAAATCCATTATATTACCATCAAAACTATTTAACAATTGAATTGCTTACGCACAACTTACAATACTATGCACTTACAATTACAGGTGCTACTTACAATAATACAATTGCAATACTTACTTAAAAAAACAATATGATTACTTTTAAAACTTTCCTTTCTTTTTAATTATTTCTTAAATAACACCATTTACTTACACCGGAATACAATAATACAATACATTACATAACATACATGCATTCAGTAAGCTTTAAACAAAAAAGAAAAAAGTCATTACTACGATTTCTCAGCTAAATTATTAATCTATTCCGTGCATGCATGGCTTCCTTATGTTTTAATTTTATTTTATTTATTTATTTTGTTGAGGTTTAAGATTTAAAAGGTACTAAAGAAAATAGAAACGAAAATGCCTGGTTACCACCAATTTTGTTTTTGGATACCAAGAGTACTTATTAAGATCTACTTTCTCCGGATAGTTTTAAACCGCGCAAAATATTCCTGAATTAGTAAGTATGTACATATAAATCATAAATCCTATACGACGCAAATTACAAGCTCAACACATTATACAATTACACTAATCACATCTATAAATAATAGAAACTGACTATAAATAAACTATGAAATAATCAATTACAATTTAAAAGACAAATAAAAAAAACCTGATAAAGTTAATATCTATTGAGGTCAGGCAACTGAGCAACTTCGCCATGCATTCACCCTAGAACTAAAGGCAGTAAGGTATGGGTAATGAACAACCACTTCAGGGAGGCCGTTCCAATCAGGGACAGTACGTGCGAAGATAGAAAATCTGAACGTTCAGTACGGGCAGAGAGGTGGTTAAATACCATATCATGAGATCGTCTTGTTTGAGATTGAGAGAGAGTCACATACTTAAAGAAATCCATCCCATTAAGGTTATGGGAGGATTTACACATGAAATTTAGTCTGTGACACTCCCCATCCACAGAAAGTAGTGGTCAATCTAGGACATTTAGCATGTAAGAGACACTCGAGTTAGGAAAGTAGTCTCGAAAAACAAAGCGGGCAGCCTTCTGCTGTCCTTACTCAAGGTTTGAAATATTGCGCTGAGTATAGGGAACCCCAGCACAACAAGCATATTCAAGAGACGGGCGTACGAGAGAAAGATAAAGCATGACTTTAGTTCTACCTCGTTACCATGTTGGGAGATTCTATGAGATAGCAAGCGCATGCGCCAATCAGCTGTTAAGGTGATTCCTCAGAAAAACTTGAAACTTTCCCTGAATGTTCCCTACTAATCCCACCACCATGCTCGCTTAAGAGATATAAATGATGAAATGGTATATGAAATGAATCATATATGAACTGTGGATATGAAATCAAGTGAAGCTATGATCTTCGCAGGTATGAGCGCAATTTTTGCAATTGCGTAGAGAAGCCTGAAAAATTCAGGACTTCAACGGGGTTTGAACCCGTGACCTCGCGATTCCGGTGCGACGCTCTAACCAACTGAGCTATGAAGCCACTGACATTGGGAGCTGGTCATTTGTGGGTTCTAATGGTCCCGTGAGGAATGAATCAATGATGAAATGATATATGATTCATTCCTCACGGGACCATTAGAACCCACAAATGACCAGCTCCCAACGTCAGTGGCTTCATAGCCCAGTTGGTTAGAGCGTCGCACCGGAATCGCGAGGTCACGGGTTCAAACCCCGTTGAAGTCCTGAATTTTTCAGGCTTCTCTACGCAATTGCAAAAATTGCGCTCATAACTGCGAAGATCATAGCTTCACTTGATTAAGAGATATAATGGGCCAATCTTACCCCATTGATGCCTGTACTGGTACCAATCACACGCGTTATTTCATCGGCTCAGGGTAAATTTTGCGGTTGCTAAACGAGAGGGTTTTTAAGTGTCATTTGAAAAAACACCTGATAGGTAGAGAGTCTAGAACATATGGAACACTGTCTTAAAACGTTTATGGAAAAATCACTCAACTTAGAACGACCTCGACTCAAAACGTCTCTCGAGTCGTTGTTTTCAAGATCATAATTTACATCCCTGGGTAAGGTGCTTTGTCTACGTTTTTAGCTATATCTTTTTTTCCTTCCGATAACTTTTTTTTTAATTTTTTGTTTTAAAGGGGACAATTTGTACACCAAAATTATGAAATAAAAAATGTAGGTCACCGTGCTCGTTTAAGAGTAAACCACCATCCTACTTGTCTATCTCGATTATCGTAGACCGAAACAACAAAATTCGCCATGTTCTCGCAATGCGCGTTCTTATCCGCAAAGAATTATGGTCATTCACAACTTCTCTTACGTGTTTTGAGAACTGTTTCAGTGTGTATGATCGACTTATGGTTCCTTTTGAAAGGGAAGCAAGTGACAACTCTACAACTGTCTGCTATTTTAATGCAATGGGGGGCACTAGATCTCCTCTTTGCAACAAACTTTCTAAAAGTATTTGGGTGTGCTACATGGAAAATGATATCTAGTTGTTTGCATGCCATTTGCCTGGTGCCCTCAATATTAATGCAGACAAAAGCTCCAGAGAGTTTAATGAAAGGACTGAGTGGCAGCTTCATTCAGCAATATTTTGTAAGATTATTGACATAGTGGGCACCTCTGACATTAACTTATTTGAATGCAGACTAAACCACCAGCTTCCAAAATATGTTTCTTGGAAGCCTGACCCTGGGGCCTGCCACATAGATGCTTTCTCTTTCTCCTGGAGTGGGAAGTTTGTTTACATTTTCCCTCCTTTTTCTCTGCTTAATAGAATGATGTCTGCAGAAATTGGAGAACGACAAGGCTTTAGTACTGTTGATTGCTCCTATGTGGCCGACGCAGGTTTGGTGGCTCCCACAGTACAAGGATCACATCACCCTACCAAAATCAGGGACTCCACATCCACCACGAAACGTAATGAGACCGATGGCTTGTCTGTTGTCAGGCAATACTATGAAACAAAAGGAGTGTCAAGGTCAGCTGTCGGATTAATCATGGCGTCCTTGCGAGGAAGTACAAAGAAACAGTATTCCGGGTATATCAAATAATGGACGGCATTTTGTCTCCAAAGGAGAGTTAATCATCTTCAACCACCTGCAGGAACAGTTTTGGATTTCCTTTCTGAACGTCTTGGCCAAGGCCTTACTTACAGTGCTATTAACTGTGCTAGAAGTGTGTTGTCTTCATATGTCTTTAGTTGGACAGAACGCGCTGGTTTGCCGCTTGTTGAAAGGGATTTTCCGGTCACGGCCACCCAAGCCCAAGTACACTGAGGATTGCGATGTCCGAGTGGTATTAGCTTACCTGGCTACTCTTCATCCTGTTGATTCACTGACACTCAAAACACTTCCGGTCCGTTGAAACTTGTTATGTTGCTGTTATTAGTATCAGGCCAACAAGGCCTGACTATTCATCTGTTAGACATATACCATATGGTTGCAACTGATGACAAATACACATTTGTCATCCCTCAACCAAACCAAACCGGGGGTAACTCACCCTCGAATTGTTTTGGAGTCATTTCAACAATCCTCTATTTGTGTTGTAACTACTCTTAAAGAATACCTTGTGAGAACCAAAGCATTGAGAGTAAGCGGCCAGTCACAGTTGCTACTAAGCTATGTTAAACCGTAGAAACCCGTAAGCGGGGATACTGTTACTAGGTGGGTGGACTGCACCATGGCTTTAGCTGGCATTGATGTAACAAAATATTCAGCACACAGTACGGGGGCTGGGTCTGTTTCAGCAGCAAGCTGGGCTTCTGTAAATATAGATGACATTCTCCAGACTGCAAGGTGGTTATCTGAATGCTGTTTTGCCCGTTTTTACAACAAACCTATAGCTAAGAATTCACGTTATGCACAATCAGTCTTATGTCTGTGGGATGCATCATTTACATAAAGCGGCATAAATAATCAAGAGGCATGTTGTTGTTTCTTCAGTCATGTCCGTGTTTCTTTGAAGTCTCGTGGAATCTCTCAGCATGGTAACAAGCTATGGTAGAATTTGAAGGTTAAACGAGACTTACCTGCAAGCTGAAGTTTGATTGTAATTCTATTGAGTTACAGGATGCTGAGAGATTACATGAGCTGTTGGGTAACACCTACATTCAGTCCTTAAAACCTGATTGGCGCATGTGCTTGCTATCTCATGTAATCTCTCAGCATCCTGTAACTCAGTAGAATTACAATCAAACTTCAGGTAAGTGTCGTTTAATTTTTAAATTGCACGAGTACAATTATAAAAATTACGAGAACTGAAGTTGAGAGGTTTTCAACTCTTTTTAACGACATAGTCACAATGATTGTTTAGGTCCGATGAAATGGCGACTCCAATATAAGGGTGTGCATCGATCGGTCCTTTGAAGAGCTAAGCCATTTAGGAAATAAGTAGTGATGAATGGGAATTTATTACGAGTAATGTGCATAGAATAACACTTGCTCCAATTAAAACGCATTTGCCACTTATCTGCCCATGAAAAAAAGAGAATCTAAATCTGATTGAAGCTGTTCAGGTGATTTGGGAGAAAAGAGTCCAAGATAGATGATGGAATCGTCAGCAAACAGGCGGATTATTGAAGAAATGTTATCAGATAGGTCATTTATGTAAATAAGAAAAAGTAGATGCCCCAAGGGAAACTTGTGATGATCATTCAGGTCTCTCCTTTCAGCACGCCACAAACACACCACTTTGTTCCACGATTATATTCTTGACTGGAAAAAATCTAATTCCTCATGTAGTCTCACTCGACAGCAGAACAAGATTCTCCAATACAAACTGCTTAATCGGATAATTTACACCAAAAAATTGTTAAAAATTGTAAAAATTGTAAAAATTCGAAAACAAATAATTTACCACTATCGCCTTAAAAATTTTTTGCCGACATTGTCTCATCTAATTACTAAATTAAAACAGATTGAATCTATTGAGCGATCTAAAGCCAAAAAGAACAATACACTAAAAACCCACGATGGGATGTGGAAGTCTTTCTTTTGCGCTCAATGGTACAACGCGTTAAACAAATCCAAATCCAAACAAATCAAACAAATCCAAATCCCAATAATGTAAACTTTCGAGTGTCTGGAAGTTTTAAAGATAAAGCATATGTGTGATACAGTCTGTGTATATGCCTTAGTGTAGTAGTATATAACGTACGAAAGCAAACTAACAAAATGAATTGTACGAGAACAAAAATAACATTATCAATGTTGGAAAACAAATTATTTACCACAATCGCCTTAAGAATTAATTGCCGGCATTGTCTAATCAAATTACTCAATTAAAACATATTGGAGGGATCTGTAGCCAAAAAGAACAGTACACTAAAAACCCACGATGGGAAGTGTAAGCCTTCTTTTGCGCTCAATGATACAACGCCTTAAACAACTCCAGTTGAGTAAGTTACCAAATAATGTAAACTTTCGAGTGTCCCGGAGTTTTTACGATAAAGCATATAAGTAATACAGTTTGCATGTAGGCCTTAGTGTAGTAGTATATAAAGTACGAAAGCAAACGAACAAAATAAACTGTAAGAGAACATAATGTACACATAATAAATTATTATTATTATTATTATTATTATTATTATTACTATTATTATTATTTGTTTTTACATTACTACATTATGTTTACATTATGTTCTCTTACAGTTCATAGAAAAAGATCTGCAATGCAATTTCGTGGGTCAGCTACGCCAGTACAATAGAATCATATGTTCAAGGTGAATTATTGGGAAAGCGTTAATGTGGATTGAAAATAAATCTTAAACTAAAACTGCTGACTTAACATCATTACTTTCACCGTAACCTTACCTGGACAAACTAGCCTCCTCAAGTTGAAGATGTGAGCCAAAGAACTGTGCCATTTCTTTGTCAAAAGTATTCTCCCCTCTCTTGCATTCATTGATACAAGCCAATGCAACCTCCAGATAACTATCATCTAGGTTGACTTGAGTAGCTGTACCAGCGATAAGTGCCTTGACTGCTGCTTCGCACTTTTGAGCCAACATACCAATCGTAAACATCAGCACCTGCTGGAACTCATTAAAATATCTGAGGTCAGCAACTAAGCTATCAAGAGAGATTTCCTCATCAAGAAGCTGACAACAGAGATAATGTGCTGCGAAGAATTCCTGAAAGCTCTTGTGCAGGAAGCTATACCTTCGACCCGGTCTTCGCTTACTTCGTCCAGCCTCCACTGACAAAAATCCGAGGCGAGATTGTAAATCGCTTGAGAAACCCTGAAATGCGTTCTGGTCAAAATACGTGGTATCGTTCTCCAAACCCTCCATGGCAATACGGCCAAGTTGCTTCAGTTCAACTTGGTATAATGCTACAAGGTCTTGGTCTGTTTCTGGTAATTTCATCTTTACCCTGTACCTTCTCAGCACGCATTCAACTATTTCAAGGTAAACCAGAGTTCTACCTTCAGGTAATTTTCCTCCAAAGTCTTCACAGAGGAGGCAGAGAAGAGCAGCGTTTAACGGAGTTGCTGTAAGGTCTTGTAGGGTTATGTCAGAGTCCAGCTTGTCCAAGAGCTTTTGTGCGAAATCTTCATCCCCTTCTCTGAAATATCTCTCAATGAAATTTTTGGCATCGGTTTTGGTAAACCCTTCTACCTCTAACAGGGTGTGGCAGCATTCTCGTACTGTCATTCCAACTTCGTGTCGTGCAGTAACCACTAAGTAAGACTCTGGAAGAACTCTTCCTTGAATGATTTCTTTATAGATCGACAATTCGCTTCTGGGTAACTCATCTAACCCGTCAAGCACCAGTAAAACCTTTGACTGGTTGTCCCGAATGAACGTGAAAAATCTCTCTTTCTCTTCTTCGTTCACTTCTCTCGGTAACAGCTGATCATCAATAGCCTCCCATAGGCTAAAGTTGATGTCTTTGCATTTTAATAGAAGCACAAGTAAGACATCAGGAAATGATTCGCCACCTTTGCGTTCCTTGGCCCAGTTGAAAGCAATCTTGTGACAATACGTTGTCTTTCCCATGCCTGGCTGCCCTTCAATCAAGACCCTTTTCGGTTGTGAACATTCTTTATGCGGTTGAAATATTTGAAACATGTCAACACTCTCATCAGTTTTTATTCCTCGTTCTTTTTTTCTGACAAATTTGAGTCTTGTAAAAATGATATCGAGATTGAATCGAAACTCTTCACACCACGGCAAAGGCGCCAGCCATCCTTCACGGTCTTCGTAAAGCTTGCGAATAAGGCTAATGTAGTTTACAAGATCAATAGGATCTGAAATTGAAAAGTAGTTGGTTAGGTCAAACGAAAGTGAAGAACTTCACCCAACCGGCCTTCGGGAACACCGCCAAGAAAGATTTCAAAGGTAAGTGGTCTCTTTTCTATAGGATCCAGTAACCCCCTCTACAGTAATGTTGTATATGTAAAACATTATCCTACGGTGTCTGTTGTATTGGTGAGGCGAAGATCTAGGTTATGGTTATATTTGTATCTATCGTCTGTGTATGTGGGTGATTAATATAGTCAGATTTGGTGGCGCTCTGCCCACGAGCAGATGGCAAAACTACTCAGAAGGGTTGAAATTCAACCGGTTAGTAGGTTCCATGTGACCAAAACAAAACTATTGCACAGTTCTCTGGGAACATGTCCGGTAAAAACCCTTTGAACATTTGTCCGGTATCGTGTAAACGTAGCCTAAGAAATCTCATTATATCTGCCGTTTCTTCATGGCGATCGTGCAATTTTCTGGCATTTTACTCTCTTTAGCAGTTTTCTCCAAAGTAATTGAAGCTGTGTTGATTTATTTTAACTATGATTAACAAAGATGACCGAAGCTAATCATCAGAATATCAAAAAGCTGTGTAGTGGTGTCTTTCGCCGCTAGGAAACAGACGCTGCTATCTTCTATTTCACTCCCTGAATGAGTGTCGCACTCATTTGCAATAATCTAAGACTACAACTAGTTTACCTCTCAGTTATACTAGAGTTTATCCATTTCTTTCGACACAAGCGCTGCTATAGAAATCCAGTCTTACTGATATTTTAACCTTTAGACTGTCACAACCAACCTTGCTCATCTTTCAGACATTCTTTGCTGTTCCTTTCGCATGGCTGAAGATGCTTCACCATCTCTAAATAAACCGAGCAACAAGATAAACACACCAAACTGTCAAGTTTAATTTAAGTAACTCTGTAATGGCAGTGAGAGGGAAACGTATGAAGAAGTCATCTTCTTTGCTTTACGGGGTCGAGTGACAGCACGGCAAGAAAATCGACGGATAACCAAATAAGAACCCCAATGTGCCGCGACTGCATGTCTTGGAATTAGCTATAGTTCTAGAAATACCTCACAGAAATAAATGCTTATTTTCAAGATTCATTAGTACATAATCCAATCGTTTTTTAATCAGGTCTCATAAGGCTAATATAAGAACGAACTGATACGGTCAGAAAACCAACTGTACAACCTGTACAAACATCAATGAGTAACTCCGTCCGTCTACGGCCCGTTAATAGGGAGCTTTAGCAACAACGACGGGAACGGCAACGAGAACCTCATCTCAAAACATAAATTCGCGTTATTGTAATAACTTCGTGACTATTCAAAGGTTTTTAACACGACAATGGTGTGTCCGTCCCTCAAGAATGAAACCGATATGAATTACGCTCAATTTACGCATATTTAATGCATTGAGATGGTTATGAAACTCGACAAATCTTTTTGTTTCATGTTCACAAAACACACCTTCGCTCAAGAGGATAACCAATCAAAATTTTCGATTAAATTATGCGCAACTAATTTGGGAGCCCGTGTGAAGCGTTAACAAAAGATTGCGCACTGTCACTGTCAATTCAACATCGATTGCGACAAAATTGTTCTCGCTTTTGAAGGTTTTCAAGTTTCATAACCAGTCCCTCGATTAACGGTGATTTAAGGGGAAAAATGACAATTTATCTCCAAGTGCTGACGTCGTCCATAAACCTCAAATTTGGTTCTTTCACGTTGTTGTTTTGCTGACGACGGCACCCAAATGGACAAAAATGAAAAATGCACGTGCAGGGCGTGCAAAGCTATTGTTTTTTAAAATTTGTTTTTTCACATTAAAAATGCTTATTTGTGACCTTCTCGTTGCCGTCGCCGTTGTCGTTACTACAGCTCCCTAATGATATGCAAGAGTCATGACGTCATGCAAAGAAAGCTAAAGAAGGCCTGCGACCTTGACGGATCGTAAAGTGAGTATTCAGTTTGCATACGAACCAACAAATGCATCACATTATAGTTGTCATCAAGTCTTGTTCTGGCGCCGCTAACATTACATAGCTGTCATATTGCGGTCAAGTTTACGGATACGTCCACCAATTCTGCATGCACTCGGTGTGGGGCGAATGACAAATGATTTCTATTGTTACGTTTCCTTTTCCTTGCTTACTTTTTTGGTTTCATGGATGTAATGCATCACTGTACCATCAAACGTTTTAAGAGTGCAAAGGTCTAGAAAAGCAAAAACCATTTTTTTTTTTGGTTTTGCGCCATAGCATTACAGAGAAGTGAAAAGAAAGGATCAACAAGAACGATAAGACGCTATTCATCGTTCACAAGAAGAGTAGGGCAACACCTCTTGGAGAACAGAGGTCACGAATAAGATGAATTAATGACAATGTACATGTAATGTACCTGCATACGGAAGGAACGCAAACAAAGGTAACAATCGATCAGACCGCATTTACCCTGTCTTTTATTCTCATGATAAAAATTGTAAAAGAAGCAGACAAAATTTATAGGCAGACTTGTTTACCACTGTAAAGGCTCCTGCTGCAAGGTCAAATTGGCACAACAAATGATATTGCAATTCAATTATTCATAATAATATTATATAACACCTTCATCTCAGAAATTAGGCTATATTTCTTTAAACAACAAATACCTTCGATCTTTCCAAGCTGTTCATTGGCTCTCTCTTGATTTTCTTTGAAGAAAAATAAGAATGATTCAATGGGCATCGATGGAACAATAATTCAATGAGACAAGGCTCTTCTTAACAAATGAAACAAATGGAAAGTATGATATTGGCCGGTAATTACCAACTTCATGTTCACTGTCACCTTTGTAGAATTTCATCTACATGTCTACATGTTCCAGCAATAGGAAAAGTCCCTTTTTCACTTATGGCTGTTTATGCTTAGGTGGCCTCATACACCGAAAGCCTCTTTAGAGACGTCACTGCCAAGCCGGCCACTTCTGCTGGAGAGAACAGGACAGCGATAACAGTGGGGCCTCCATTCCCTACCTTTTGCGAATAGTGTGTGGGTTCTTTAACGTCCCACAGGAAACTTATCAACATAGAAGATATTTGTGAGATGGGGCATACGGTTTATAGTCCTTATCCGAGAAGACTTGAAAGTCTAATCATTTGCAGATGAAATTACAAAGGCAGCACTTTCTCCTCAGTTACTTTAACATCCTGAGTGTTGATCTGGCCAGGGTTCGAATCTGCGACCTCCCGCATGACAAACCGATGCTCAAGCAACTGAGCTACCAGTGCACTGTGGCTAAAAATAGGTACGCACTGCGTACGTGGTCGGACGTGGAACAATTGCACTAAGGCCTCTGTTACACGTTAAAACTTTTAGCTGAAACTCGTGTGCAACGGCGCTGCGAAACAAGTTTCAGCAGGCGTTGCACCGTGTAACATTAAGGTCGAAAATCGTTCGGGAACGTTGAAACTGGTCTCGAAATTTGC
>BLFP01000337.1:139176-156748 GCA_014634505.1 Montipora efflorescens
CGTCATTTCGAGAAAGTGTGCAAAACTAAACCGAAGACATCAGAGGGGTAAGGCAAGTAGGTGCTGGAGTTGATGAAAATGATGATAGTGAATATGTTTTTGGTGTTTTGGGTGATGCAGATAACCCAGACAATGGCGAAATTTTTGTGAAGATAGGAGAGGTTCAAGTTACCATGATTATTGATTCTGGTGCTAGTTGCAACGTTTTAGATTGCAATTTGTGAGAGTATTTCAAAACAAATAAGGTCCGATGTGCGTCAAGTAAGGCAACTAAGAAATTGTATTTGCGTGGTAGTAAGCAGCTATTGCAAGTCGCAGGCACTTTTACTGCAGTGAGTGTTAAATGAGGTTGAATTTGTTGTTATAGAGAGTGAGGGACATGCCCTTCTGGGGCAGGAGACAGCTATTGCTCTAGGTGTCTTGAAGCTGGGACCTCAAATCAATTCACTGCAGTTATCTACTGATGGGGAAAACAGGCAACCCAATATTTTAGACAAGTTTCCAGTCAAATACGTTCCAGGTCCTAAGAACATTGACAAGGACGCAGAGAGAATATGTAAGACTTGTCATGACTGTCAGCTTGTCTCACAACCCTTAAAACCTGAACCGATGACACGTACAGAGTTTCCTTCAGCAACCCTGGTAACATCTAGCTGCTGACCTGCTGGGCCCACTGCCTTCTGGTGATTACATTTTTGTTGTAGTTGACTACTACAGCAGATTCTTTGAGATGGAATTTACCAAATCAATAACCACTGAGAAGATTGTATCGCTGATGTCCAAGATGTTTGTGACTCATGGCCTTCCTTGTTCCTTAAGAACTGACAATGGACCGCAGTTTATCAGTGATCACTTCAAAGATTGAAAAATACAGTATTTAATATAGACGAGCCACACCTTTATGGCCACAGGCCAATGGAGAAATTGAAAGGCAGAACCGCACTATTCTGAAATGGTTACATATTGCTCAAGCAGAGAGTCGTGATTGGAGATCGCAGATGGATGATTTCTTGATGCTGTATCGCAGTACACCGCATTCAACAACTGGGGTTAGCCCTGCAGAACTGTTCTTTGGCCGGAAGATTAGAACCAAGTTACCACAGCTTCAGGAGTTTACCTGTGAAGATGAGGTCAAAGACTGCGACAGTGAGAGAAAGGAGAAAGGGAAGATGTATGTGGACTGCAAAAGAAATGCATGTGAAAATGACATTCAGAAAGGTGACAAAGTGTTACCCAGGCAGGAGAGACACAATAAGTTGTCAACACCATTCAAACACGTACCTTTTACAGTTGATCAGAAAAATGGAAACAGTGTTCTCGTTGAGGCTGATGGGGTACAGACTAACAGTACCGACGAAATTTAACCCATGTCAAAAGGTATCAGGAGCGTGAGGATCCTAAACCCAAGGCTGAATCATCAGAAGTGATGCTATTGGACGCAGAGATCTGGCAGCTAACCTGGAAAGTCAAGCGTTAAAAGTACCCGCAGACACGAGCAACAGACCATCCGAGAAGGTTAACCCACCAGAGTGTAAACAGGCAGATCCTGCTTTAGCACAGAGTGATTCTACTCCTTCCTTTCGTCCTTCTAGAGTTAGGAAAGTGCCATCTAGATATCATGATTATGTTCTGGGATGCATTGGGCTTAACCCAGAATAGAGCATTTATGGACCTTTTATTTAACTGGACTGTTTGTTGATGTTTTAGATTTTGCTTCCGAGTTAGTCCTGATTATATAACTCTTCGGCTACAAAAGACGTTCGAAGACATTTTGATGCATTTAGGTGTTTAGATTTCGTTTTGTTACATTCTATTTGAATCAATGTGTATTTCAAAGAAGGGAGGAATGTAGAATACCTTGCGGATTTATATTGTAGGAAGACATGCGCAGTTGGATTATAGAAATAAAGCACATGGCATGTTGATTGAATCTTGGTTAAATCCGCGTTGCTAATGCTATTTCATTGCGTTAGATCCGAAATAGTCTACACCGTTGTACATCAATCAATCATCAATAATCTTTATTTATACACGATGAATATTTAAAGCGATGCTTCGCTTGTGGGGTCGTGTCTAAATAATTAAGTAAGATAACTTAATGAATTAGAAAATAAATAGGATATACACCAGCTAAAATCTTATAGCTACTTACTACTTACAAGTCTAAAACGATAAAAGCTCAAAATTCTAAAATACAAGGTGGTACTCAAGTATCGACTAGTTATTAACACTAACTATACTTAAAATCTTCCTCCCTTCTGTTTAATGTTTGAGGGGAGATACAGTCGAAATCTAGGTGTAGCAGAGCCTTTGACCGTCTTGCCATTATCTCGTATTTCTTTACATTGTCTATATCGTTATTAAGTTGAGGAACCAACGTGTTCCAAACTATTGCTCCTCTACGAGCTACAAAGTTCCTCATGTAGTTGGTGTTAAAACGAGGGACATCAATTTTCAGTTTTTTCCTAAGTTGATATCGCTTGATGTTATTGTTCTTAATAATAACTGACATAGCGTCTGGAGTCAGATTATTGTGGATTTTATACATAAGCTTAGCTAAGCTAATTTTATACGTAGAGGCTAAAGAAGACCAATTAGCCTTTTTCATAACATCTGCATTAGACATCTCCCAAGGTAACTCAAAGATAATTCTCGCAGCTCTACAATGCAGTGCTTCTAATGCCTTAAAACCTTCCTTATTTGTGAGACCTCCCCATACTGATATACCATATACGATCGACGGCATGATAACTCTACAATACAAGTCTAATAACATATTCTTTGGAAGAAATCTGCTACGTTTTAACAAGTTTAACTTACCAACAAAGCCTTTTTTAAAAACACTAACATGTTTAGACCAGTTTAGTTGATCATTATAGATGATCATCATTGATTTATTTCCTCTTGAAGAGGAAATAGAATGCCGGCTAGTAATTGCTCAGAATGAAAAACGTTATCTATCAAAAGTCTTCCTGAACAAGGAGTCTCTAAATCCCAAGATGTGTTTGCTCCAACACCTTCAATTTCCACAAACACGTTTTTTGGAGCCGGTTCCAGTCCTTTGCATGTTCTTGCGCACGCAGTACTTTTTAGCTTTTTGTTTGCAGCGCCAATTTTTCTGGGAGTGCATGGTTTTACTTTGTTTGCAGTGCACGAAGACATTTTGTTTGTGGTGCAGGGTTTGAGCCAGGCCACGCCATTGTGCCAATCCCGCACTGATATTGAAATTGTCCCTTAAAAAAACGGCCAAGGGGACACTTTTGTCTGGGGAAAAATCAGAAGGAAGCACACAAGAAGAGATACAGTTTAGTAAAAAAATTACAAGCTGAAACACGGATCGTGGGAGGAATTTTATCGTGCGTTTTAAGTTCATTTTAAGGTCACTTTTCAGTCACTCTACTATGTTCAACCAAGCGTGATGCATGCATCTGGGAATTAAAATGTCACGGCGACAACGCATTAATTCGTACAGTAGATAGCTTTTTCGCCTCAAATCGAAGTCAGATTGATCAGAAAAAAAAAATACAGAAGAACAGTGTATTAATGAGAAAGGAACAGACGGGACTCAAGCAAAACCACGATCTTTCCAGAAACCTTGGTTGCGAGATCACACGTTGTTCGGCTATGAAAAGGAGGCGATGTTCTGCTATTTTTGTCGGAAATCTAAGAAAACAAACCCCTTGGACAAATTTTAGAACCTCAACTCTCCTACGTAAGTCGCGAACACCCCGTATAAATGGTACAAAATCCACGTTCACGGCTTTCTCAAGCCGCGGCTTATCCTGGCCAGGGAGTTTACACTCGTGTAAATAGTTCCTTTCGCGGCTTACGTAAGCCGTGGCCAGAGTTAGCCACGGCTTATTTTCTCTCGTATAAACGGCCCTAATGACTGTAAAGAACACGTGGATGCTGTTAATTAGAAAACTATCGGGAATACACTCAGCAACACCATCACAGCGTCGTGTTTTTAGAGAACAATGGTCAATCACAAGCCATTGACACCATTTGTATTATTTTTTTTAATTACATGTACCCTACTAACAAAAAGTGTTGCTAGCACAGGAAAAGCCAAGATTTCTCACGAATTAGAAAGATTTCTCAAATGTTCAAAAAAAGAAAATGCTTATCTCAGTGACTTCTGGGAGTGAGACTTAACATATTTTACTCTGTCTAACGACAGACATAACCCGCAGGAAATGGACATGGATTGGGCATGTATTAAGAAAGGACTCTGGCGATGTTGCTAAAGAAAGTTTGTTCTGGACACCAGAGGAGAAAAGACAACAGGGAAGGCCAAGAATAAGGCGAAGGCGAAGGTCAGCGGAGAAAGAACTCAAGTCCATGCACCTGACCTGGAGTGAACTTCGAAAGGTGGCACAAGACTGCTCCCGCTAGAGAGAGACTGTAGAGGCCTTATGCGTCCCATGGTGCAAAAAGGACTGATGATGAACGAAAGACCACTTTACTCGTCAATTTGTGGCATCCTAGGGCACCTCAGGGGACAGTGGGTTAAACCAGTAAGTGAGTGCAATTTGTGGTTTTGAAAAAGTCGTTTAGGAATGCTAGAATTTGCTCTCAATAAGTGTTGTAAAGAAGTTGTGGGATTACATGTTCACAACATGAATAATAATTAGATTCATATTACATTTACACTGCTCTGCTCTTAATGACTGAGGGGCTCATAACTCTAACCTATTTGAGTACTGTTATGTGAATAATAATAATAATAATAATAGTAATAATAATAATAATAATAATAATAATAATAATAATAATAATAATAATAATAAGAATGGTCCTTTTATTTCTGTTAAGATGAACTACACCCTGTAATCTATTTACAAAGGCAGACTTTATTTGAAATGCTAATGTATTCAGTTAGAGAATCAAGCCCATTTTTTGCAGAGATTGTATAAACAGTCCTGTTTTGAAGGGATTTATGAAACGAAGCAGGTGATTTATTGGCAAATAATTTAGAGTCTTGCTTATTTAAAGGTCCTTAATGAAAACAGGATAACCATAAGAGAGACATCTTATATGTGACAAGATCAGATTCAGACATGCCATAAATAGTTGGAGAAGGCAAAAGACATGAATGAGATCAGCTACATCAATTGTGTAGAAGGCATAATGAAAATCAACGTTTAACAAAATATCACTAAAAATACATGTAGCTGGAAATAATTTTACAACTTACTGTAATTCGCACTCTCTATAATGATATATTTATTTCCTCAGATATTGTCACAGTATTCCTTTTTGAATTTGCTCTGTCTGCATGTTCTTTTGTTTATGAAGAATTAATTACAAAATTATTGCAGGTAGGGAAACAAATATCACCACGAGGCAGCCATTTTTAGGAGCTCAGACAAATCACTAATGTTATATTACTGTGTGTGTGGGGGAACACTTTTTCCCCTTAAGGCCCAGGTAAGACCCCATTACTGAGCAAAATTGTCTGGCATTTGACAGGGTAAAATCAACTGGTGTTAATTATAGACAGAGTAAAATCAGCAAGTGGCCATTGGGAGTTACAGGGTCAACAAGGACTCTCAAATCACTGTGACATTGGCCTTGTAGTCATTTCTGGCTGGTTTGCAAAGAAACGGCCACACATTTGCGTACAGTTGGATTCAATTCAAAGTTTTCAATTCACATAACATGCACCTATGTCATGAAAGAATCATTTTCCTGGATTTCCTTATTTGTCCAACATTTCCCCATTTTTCACAAAACTCTTCTGAATCTTCTATGCCCATAAAAGCCTCAGATTCTTAGATAAATTTGGTCTTCTCTCAAAACAGCATTTGTAAGAGTTGTCACCGCTCATGCTCTTGGCCGATTTCAAAATAATGAATAGGCTTTTTTAAAACAAAGGTGGTGGGCTATACATGTATTTTGAACTGGAGATTTTAGATCACTAAAACATAGTGAAAAAACAGGAAAACTTAATAAAAGATTACATGCAATGTGAACTTCTAGTAACAAGGTGACACTATCACTCAGATCACCGAAAGATATAGCAATAAATGAATAATTAATGTCAATCCAAGACTCATACTTTCTTTGGAAGGTTAAGCCTGGCTTTTCCTAGCCATTAACCCATTGACCCTTGGGGGTGGATTTTACTACCTACATGTAGTGGGGGGCAGCTCAGGAGTCAATGGGTTAAACTTAAAATTCACTCTGGAGTCTAAAAGAGATTGTCATTGATCAGTGTAGAATAAGACTTCCCACCACAGGTATTTCACATTAATTCTCACTCTGGTTAACAGATAATGGGATAGCATTAAATGGATTTACCTGAAGCACCAACTGCTTCTCCACCAGGCGGATTAGTTGAATTTTCAGGGGTTTGACTGATAGGAGGTTGTACTGCATCACTAGGCCCAGGCTGCCCTGTTGAGAAATGAGCAATTAATCAAATTCAAAAGCCTGTTTCAAAAATTGGCACCTTGTAATCATTTTCACATTCCCGTTAAACTTGATGTGACAAAATCGCAATCACACCTGCCAAGCAAATCAATCTAAAAAATGTGACTGTAAGTTGTAGAAAAAAGGAGAAGAACAACAACAAAAACTTACAACACTTCATTATTTGCCAAACTGCAATTATTGCAGCAAGTGCACATGTCTTTTACACTGAAAGATGTACGTGTCTCTGTTTCATTACGTTAGATCCGAAATAGTCTACACCATTGTACGTTTGAAGAGGAAATAGAATGCCAGCTAGTAATTGCTCAGAATGAAAAACGTTATCTATCAAAACTTTTCCTGAACAAGGAGTCCCGAAATCCCAAGATGTGTTTGAAATCCCAAGATGTGTTGTGCCAATCCCGCACTGATATTGAAATTGTCTCTTAAAAAGACGGCCAAGGGGGCACTTTTTTCCCCCTTCAAAATCTAGGGGAAAACTCAGAAGGAAGCACACAAGAAGAGATACGGTTTAGTGCAAAAATTACAAGCTGAAACACGGATCGTGGGGGGAATTTTATCGTGTGTTTTAAGTTCATTTTCAACCAAGCGTGATGCATGCATCTGCAAATTAAAACGTCACGGCAAAAACATATTAATTCGTACAATAGATAGCTTTTTCGCCTCAAATCGAAGTCAGATTGATCAGAAAAAAAAAATACAAAAGAAGAACAGTGTACTAATGAGGAAGAAACA
The DNA here is from genome assembly GCA_014634505.1 of Montipora efflorescens. Taxonomy (NCBI): domain Eukaryota; kingdom Metazoa; phylum Cnidaria; class Anthozoa; order Scleractinia; family Acroporidae; genus Montipora; species Montipora efflorescens. The sequence goes on from BLFP01000337.1 coordinate 146,347, forward strand.
GATGGGACTCAAACGAAACCACGATCTTTCCAGAAAACGTAGTTGCGAGATCACAAGTTGTTGGGCTATGAAAAGGAGGCGATGTTCTGCTATTTTTGTCGGAAATCTAAGAAAACAAACCCCTTGGAAACGGAAAGAGGGTGTACAAATTTTAGAACCACAACTCTCCTAAGACACAATGACTGTAAAGAACACGTGGATGCTGTTAATTAGAAAACTATGGGGGATACACTCAGCAACACCATCACAGCGTCATGTTTTCAGAGAACAATGGTCAATCGCAAGCCATTGACACCATTTTCTTAACATTCTTGTTTGTATTAATTTTTTAATTACAAGTAACACGCCATAAAATATGTTGTTGGTGTCGCGCCTGTTTCCTTGTTTGAACGTAAGAAAATGGAAAAAAATTGACTGCCCACCTAAAAATGAAAACGCCCACCACAATTTTAGCCAAGGGGACAAACCGTCCCCCAGTGATCAAATCCTAGTTCAAACCCTGGCGGTGTGCAGTTTTTTTGTTTGCAGTGGGCAAGCATTATATTTTTTGGTGTGTACAATGACATTTTGTTTGCAGTGTGGGGATTTATTTTGGTTGCAGCATGCTGGATTTATTACTGGGTTGCCATAGGCAATCCAGTCATAATGTGTGTTGAATTTCGCCATTTTATTTTTCTTCTTTTTTTCCGTGTTGAGAAAATGGAAAAGTTGTGCAATAGGTCTTTCCTGTCACTCCCCTGCTAAGTATTGTCTTTATGGGTAGAGTCTTCTGGGCGAAGAAGAGATTTATGAAATGAAGCAGGTGATTTATTGGCAATTAATTTAGAGTCTTGCTTATTTAAAGGTCCTTAAGGAAAACAGGATAACAATAAAAGACATTTAACACATCTTAGATATGACAAGATCAGATTCAGACATGCCATAAATAGTCGGAGAAGGCAAAAGAAATGAATGAGATCTACATGAATTGTGTAGAAGGCAGAATGAAAATCAGCGTTTAACAAAATATCACTAAAAATACATGTAGCTGGAAATAATTTTACATCTTAATTCGCACTCTCTATAATGGTATATTTATTTCCTCAGATATTGTCGTAGTATTCCTTTCTGAATTTGCTCTGTCTGCATGTTCTTTTGTTTATGAAGAACTAATTACAAAATTATTGCAGGTAGGGTCAGGTGGGGAAACAAATATCACCATGTGGCAGCCATTTTTAGAATCTCAGACAAATCACTAATGATATTGTATGTGTGGGGGAACACTTTAACCCCTTAAGGCCTAAGGAAGCCAAAATGGTCTGGCATTTGACAGGGTAAAATCAACTGGTGTTAAACAGAGTAGAATGAGAAAGTGGCCATTGGAGTTAAAAGGTTCACAAGGACTCTCAAATCACTGTGACATTGGCCTTGTAGTAATTTCTGGCTGGTTTGCAAAGAAACGGTCATACACTTGCATACAGTTGGATTCAATTCAAAGTTTTCAATTCACATAACATGCACCTATGTCATGAAAGAATCATTAGTCTGGATTTTCCTATTTTGTCCAACATTTCTGCATTTTTCACAAAACTTTTCTGAATCTTCTATGCCCATAAAAGCCTCAAATTCTTAGATAAATTTGGTCTTCTCTCAAAACAGCATTTGTAAGAGTTGTCACCGCTCATGCTCTTGGCCGATTTCAAAATAATGAATAGGGTTTTTTACAATTGCTTGTAATCTCGCAATCTGATTGGCTAATTTTCCATTGTCGATAAGTGTCTAGACAACGCTGTACGCGTCATGCTCGCACCATTTTGTCACGCAATGTAATAGCCAATCAGGAACGCCCATTTTGGGAAATACACCAATCATAATTGCGAGAAAATTTTTTACCAGAATTGCTTGTAATCTCGCAATCTGATTGGCTAATTTGTCATTGTCAATGAGAGTCTAGACAACGCTGTACGCGTCATGTTCACGCCATTTTGTCACGCAATGTAATAGCCAATCAGGAACGCTCATTTTGGGAAATACATCAATCATACTGCGAGAAAGTTATAGACAACGCTTGCCCTTTCTTTGAGTTATGATTTTGGTCACGCTCTGAAATAAAAACTTTCTTTGGCGTTGAATATTGTGGAATGTTTGTTGTAGACTCACTCGGCTACGCCTCGTGAGTCCACAACATTTTGACCACTGTGATGACGAATATCGTTGTGGATAAGAGTACAGACAACGCTGAACCACTTTCGATTTGTTAATTTTAAAACAAAGGTGGTGGGCTATACATGTATTTTGAACTGGAGATTTTCGATCACTAAAACATAGTGAAAAAACAGGAAAAGTTAATAAAAGATTTCATGCAATGTGAACTTCTATTAACAAGGTGACGTTATCACTCAGATCACCAAAAGATATAGCAACAAATTAATAATTAATGTCAATCCAAGACTCCTACTTTCTGGCTTTTCCTAGCCATTAACCCATTGACCCTTGGGAGTAAGACTTACTAGATTATACTCTGTCTAATTCCAGACGATTTTACTACTCAGTGGGGGGAAGCTCACGAGTCAATGGGTTAAACTTAAAATTCACTCTTGAGTCTAAAAGAGATTGTCATTGATCAGTGTAGAATAAGACTTCCCACCACAGGTAGTTCACATTAATTCTCATCCAGGTTAACAGACAATGGGATAGCATTAAATTGATTTACCTGAGCCATCAACTGCTTCTCCATCAGGTGGATTACTTGAATTTTCAGGGGTTTGACTGATAGGAGGTTGTACTGCATCACTAGGCCCAGGCAGCCCTGTTGAGAAATGAGCAATTAACCAGATTCAAAACCCTGTTTCAAAAACTGGCACCTTATAATCATTTTCACATTCCCGTTAAACTTGATGTGACAAAATCGCAATCACACATGCCAAGCAAATCAATCTAAAAAATGTGACTGTAAGTTGTAGAAAAAAGGAGAAAAACTTAAAACACTTCATTATTTGCCAAACTGCAATTATTGCAGCAAGTGCACATCCCTTTTACACTGAAAGATGTACGTGTCTCTGTTTCATTGCATTAGATCCGAAATAGTCTACACCGTTGTACGTTTGAAGAGGAAATAGAATGCCGGCTAGTAATTGCTCAGAATGAAAAACGTTATCTATCAAAAGCCTTCCTGAACAAGAAGTCCCGAAATCCCAAGATCTGGTTTGCTCCCACACCTTCAATTTCCACAAACATGTTTTTTGGTGCCAGTTCCAGTCCTTTGCATGTTCCTGCGCACGCCGTACTTTTTAGCTTTTTGTTTGCTGCGCCAGTTTTTCTGGGAGTGCATGGTTTTACTTTGTTTGCAATGCACGAAGATATTTTGTTTGTGGTGCAGGGTTTGAGCCAGGCCGCGCCATTGTGCCAATCCCGCACTGATATTGAAATTGTCCCTTAAAAAAACGGCCAAGGGGACACTTTTGTCTGGGGGAAAATCAGAAGGAAGCACACAAGAAGAGATACAGTTTAGTACAAAAATTACAAGCTGAAACACGGATCGTAGAAGGAATTTTATCTTGCGTTTTAAGTTCATTTTAAAGTCACTTTTCAGTCACTCTACTGATGTTCAACCAAGCGTGATGCATGCATCTGGGAATTAAAATGTCACAGCGAAAACGTATTAATTCCTACAACAGCTAGCTTTTTCGCCTCAAATCGAAGTCAGATTGATCGGAAAAAAAAATTCACAAGAAGAACAGAGTATTAATGAGGAAGAAACAGATGGGACTCAAATGAAACCAAGACCTTTCCAGAGAACTTGGTTGCGAGATGACACGTCGTTGGGCTATGAAAAGGAAGCGATGTTCTGCTATTTTTGTCGAAATCTAAGAAAACAAACCCCTTGGAATCGGAAAAAGGGTGTACAAATTTTAGAACCTCAACTCTCCTAAGACACAATGACTGTAAAGAACACGTGGATGCTGTTAATTACAAAACTATGGGGGATACACTCAGCAACACCATCACAGCGTCGTGTTTTTAGAGAACAATGGTCAATCGCAAGCCCTTGACACCATTTTCTTAACATTCTTGTTTGTATTAATTCTTTAATTACAAGTGACAGGTCATAAAAATATGTTGTTGGTGTTGTGCCTGTTTCTTTGTTTGAACGTAAGAAAATGGAAAAAATTGACTGCCCCCCTAAAAATGAAAACGCCCCCCCTCCCCAATTTTAGCCAAGGGGACAAACTGTCCCCCAGTGATCAAATCCTAGTTCAAACCCTGGCGGTGTGCAGTTTTTTTGTTTGCAGTGGGCAAGCATTATATTTTTTGGTGTGTACAATGACATGTTGTTTGCAGTGTGGGGATTTATTTTGCTTGCAGCGTGCCGCATTTATTACTGGGTTGCCATAGGCAATCCAGTCATAATGTGTGTTGAATTTCACCGTTTTATGTTTCTTCTTTTTTTCCGTGTTGAGAAAATGAAAAAGTTGTGCTATAGGTCTTTCCTGTCACTCCCCTGCTAAGTATTGTCTTTATGCGTAGAGTCTTCTGGGCGTATGTTTGGTCGGTTTCAGGGGGTAGTAGAAATGGGTAGATTTTATCCGGTGGATACAATAGAATATTTAATTAACCTGCAATGGCGTCGAAAATCATTGTAACGCGAATGGCGTTTTAGTGGATCTTTAAACAGAATATACCCTTATGGACCTAAAGAATGGAAAGTCAATTGTATAAACAAGACAGGCGGTGAAAGATAAATATCTGGAAGCTTAAAAGCGACGAGTAATGGACTTCGACAACAATTTGATCTCCATATCGACTGAGTGCGCTTTGTTTCTAAATTGATATTTTATTAATTGTGAGGTTATGTACAAAACTGACACCAAATGGCAAATTCTGTATGAGCTTAAAAAACATTGAGGGAATCAAACGCCTTGAATGCATCTGGACGTGTTTACTGAAGTCGCATTGTCGTCAGTTGTCTGGCTATTTACATTTATTTTGTACTCAACTCTGCAGAGTCTTCAGGCAAAACATAATTGGAAGAGTGACAATGAAGATTTATTTGAAAGAAAGCTTGTTCTAGTTAGTCAAGAAATTATTTTGAAAGAAAGCTTGTAGTCCATGTTTTGCTTCATTATTTAAGGAAAAGAGTCTTCAGAAGTTTTCATAAAAATGACAGGAAGTCGGGTTCTTTCTGGCAAACGATTAATAGGTAGCTATAGTTTTTAATGTCAGAAAAAGCTCTGTTTTGTCACTATGGCGTAAAACGAGGTGTTTTTTTTATGAAGCCAAGTTCCTGGTTAATCCAGTTTATTGCTACCACTTCTACGATTTTTCAACAATATATGCTACAACTTCTACGATTTTTCAACAATATTATTATATCGCTTTAGTCTAACCCAAAAACATTCAGATAGTATATTTATTAACCTTTTCCTTCGCTTTCATGTTTCTCAGCATTATGATTTGTGATAGTTTGCAAGCATGTTTTTGCATCTCATAGATGTTCAGGTTTCCTGACCTGAATGATGGAAGTTCCTTGGCTAAAAAGTATGTTGTTTTACTCTGAAAACGTCGAACGATTAACATTCCTCTCTGTAGTTCATTGTAAACAAGGACATAGACAGAGGGTGATCACATGCACCTTTGTGGTTGCCTAGCATGTGATCAATTTCTTCCTTTTGACACAACATTGACCTTTAATTCCTCTTGATTCAAGGAAGTCAGGGAATGCTGAAATTTTAGTGTCTTTACAATCTATTGCCATTAATCTTTCCCTGAGAACTGGAAATTCAGAGTTTTATATACATAGTATGTTATTTTTTTCTTGATCTGTCTTTTGGCTACCCTGGCTGCCAGAGGAATTTTTTTCAAGGGGGGCAACAATACTCCTCGACTCCAAATCAACGGTAGTCTGTTGGCCGGAGCATTGTTTCCAACCTTGAAAAAAAAATTCCTCTGGCACCCAAGGTATCTTTTACTTTGCCTTTAACGTTAACTCCCGGCTTATACGTTACTTTTTGGTGCAAATGTTAAGGGCCCCCGGACGGATTTTTCGCACGTTGCCAAGGAATTGAAATGTTACTTCCGGTGACTGACGCCATCACATCGTGAGCTGACCGGAAAACCCACTCACAACCAAAAATCAGGGCACGAACTGTCGTTTGTATCCAAGGTTTTTCCTCACCCTTTCTCGCGCTCATTCTCAGATCAACTGTGCATGCATATACGAACTGACTTCCAGTTTGAGAAAAAGCTAAATTTCCAGCGGTTTTTAAATTGCATTTTTTTTTTCATATGGCACGCTTCACCCCCCAAATACAGAATATAGCTAAGATTTTTTCAGTATTGTTTATCTCTTTAAAAAGAACATTTTTCAAAATAAAAAGAAAGCCATGCTTGGCTGGACGCAAAAACAAATACAAATTATCAAACCACTGATTAAATACCCAAATTGTGTAGCGTGTAAACAAATCTAGAGTTTTCTTTTATTGGTCACGTGACCATGGGCATGGCATGATGATGTCATATTTAGGGTCACTGGTTTGCAAAAGTTGGAAACTGACCAAAATAATACCGAATTCTCTCAAATTACTTAACCATTACATCCTTAGAAATGCACCCCAAAAAACAGGTCAGTGGGCCCTTAACCCATTGATCCTTGGGGGGGGAGACTTACTAGATTATACTCTGTCTAATTCCAGACGATTTTACTACTCAGTGGGGGGAAGCTCAGGAGTCAATGGGTTAAACTTAAAATTCACTCTTGAGTCTAAAAGAGATTGTCATTGATCAGTGTAGAATAAGACTTCCCACTGCAGGTATTTCACATTAATTCTCACTCTGGTTAACAGACAATGGGATAGCATTAAATGGATTTACCTGAAGCATCAACTGCTTCTCCACCAGGCGGATTAGTTGAATTTTCAGGGGTTTGACTGATAGGAGGTTGTACTGCATCACTACATGTAGGCCCAGGCTGCTCTGTTGAGAAATGAGCAATTAATCAGATTCAAAAGCCTGTTTCAAAAATAGGCACCTTATAATCATTTTCACATTCCTGTTAAACTTGTGACAAAATCGCAATCACACATGCCAAGCAAATCAATCTAAAAAATGTGACTGTAAGTTGTAGAAAAAAGGAGAAGAACAACAAAAACTTACAACACTTCATTATTTGCCAAACTGCAATTACTGCAACAAGTGCACATGCCTTATACACTGAAAGATGTACATGTATGTGTCTCTGTTCAGGCCAGAAACACTTTAAACTGTCCCTCCTACACTTCACAGTAAGTGCGTCGGCTGTTTCCTATCCCAGAAAGTTTTATGACTACTGAAATACTGTAGTAAAGGAGACTGTAAATATCAATCCCAATAAATAATTTAATTTTTGCGGTAGTGCACCACAAAGTAGTGTGGCCACAAAACCATTTTGGAGCGGAAGGAGTGCTACAAAAACAAAGCTGGGGGTGGAAGGCCGTGAATTCGAGCGCACATTTAGACGTTTGCACAGTACAATACACAGTAAATTCTGGATTTTTGGAGATTTTAGAATTGAAACCTGTTCAGGAATTTCATCTAGCATGAGGATGTGTTTCTGGTACTGCCAACTGGATGCGCAACTTGTGCCGAAAGTTTGTTTGTATTTGCATGATATCGTGGATTCATTATCCAAAAGCTGCGATTGTAGTAGTTATTTGTTCCTTGAATGCTTTGATTGATTGAATGTCTTGATTGACTTTCATAGCTGAAAGAAAATCCGAAAACCAAGAATAATAGAAATATCGTCTTTCGAGTAAAAAGCTAGTCATGCATGAGAAAACTGCAACCACCAACGCTAATTAGTTTGTGGTTTCATGTCGCTTTTGATTGGTTGCTGCACGATGGGAAATGTCAAAATCAAAACGTTCTATTCCCAAAGGACTTGAATTGGTACAACATTGACATCACTGTAGATAACCGGTTTGGGAAGATATCTTACTTTGAAATTGCGTGGAAGTGAGACTCTTAACCGCCGCGACCAGAGGTTCTCATTTTTCACCTCTCAGTTTCAACCACTCATCGCGAAAGAAAATTCAAACCTCTGGCATCCAGGGTGTACGTGACATGCACACTGACCTGTGACCTGTGTTTTGGACCCACCGAAAAATCAAACCCAGCTACATTGTAAACTCACCAAATATTTCATTCGTGACAAAATGGGGACAAAGTTCTCCTTCCCTACTGAGTCCCACTACTCCTACAACACACCATCGGCCACCTTTGCGGGGAGAGATATTTTTGCTTTTGACAATGATTGGAGCCCCAAGCACAGAAGACGGTGACAACTCTAGCTTCTGCCTGTCCTCTTCACTAAACGTCACTAGTTTATGCGTTTTAGTGTCTAATTTCAGTTTAAGTTTCCAAGACCCAACAAAGTAATAACCCTCCAAGTCTTCTTCTTGTTCCAAAGGTTTAAAAGCAACAATGAACGTCTTCGACGAAAGTAAGGCAAAAATAGAACCCACTGGAAGAAACGAGAAATGACCAAACGTCTCAACGGTTGAATTCGAAGCGACTGGAGCCGAGTATTTTCCAAAGTGTTTACTCGAAAAGCGATTCACTTGAGCTGGTTTGTCTAATAAGTCTCTGGTTACACCAGACCAAGTCACTAAATGCGCCACTTCCTTCTCATCTTTTTTGACGTAGACAGAGCAGGCCATTCCTTTAGTTTGGTAAATACCTTGAATCTCCTCCTTCCTCACGTCATAAATAGCCTTAAACGGATTGACGTCTTCTTGATACTTTTCACCTTTACCAAACAGTGACCAAGAGCTCCCATTCCTTCTGTTCGCCATTGTTGATACGCACAGGGAACATTGAGCTCAGTGGATACGCAGAATACGCACTCGTTTCCTGGTTCAGTATTTCTCCCTTCTGACGGCGCCAAACAAAAAGAGCGAAGGGCACATCGTCGGAGACCCAGGGGCACATCGCGGAGGAAAGGAGAAGTCTAAACGGGCGAAAGAAAATGGCGACGAAGAAAGCATAGAAGGGCGAGAAGAGCCCTGGGGACACGTTCTTACCAGACCAGTTCCAAACAGTCGGCGTAATTCTGAATTCTGATTGGTTCCAGAAATTCTTTGTGTTTTTCTTTCAGCAAGGGTTCAGCCATCCTCGGAGACCCATGGGCAGTCAGTCGAGACGAGACGAGAATCAGGGCGTAAAGTTTTCAAGTAAGGCGAGAAGAGCCCCTGGAACATACCTTTAACGGACGAGTTCCAGAGCGACTTAAATTCTGATTGGGCAGAAATTTCCGCAATTGTCTTTTTTCCGCCCAATCAGAGAACCTCATACAGTGAAGTCAGATCCTTATTCCTACATCAACGGTTGCCATTGTTTTTCCATTGCTCTCCTTGTCTGGCTCACAAAACAGACATACCATGCGGCGAAAATTTCGGTCACAAAGGGACCCGCAAGATACAAAATTCGACCAATTCAACCTTAAAGATTTTGTTATGTAAGGGCAATCTGTACATGTGTAAAATCAAAATGCTTGGTCAAAACACCTTCGAAGAGCCGACAAGAAATAAATCAGGAAGAAGATCAATTGCAAGGGAAGGTACTAGTCGTCTTTTAGTGTTCCGTTTCTCAAATTACCGTCGCGAATTAATTTTGGTATTTCTGTTGCACCGGTATATAGTTTGAAATTGCAACGTTTTTGAAAACAGGTGTATATATATATATATATATATATATATATATATATATATATATATATATACAGAGTTCTTTGGGCTGTCTGAGCCAACGGAGATAGTGGCGTTCCAAAAGGATCCTTTAGAGATTCCCAGTCCAAGCCTCGACATACGAATTTATATAAAGTTAAAAGAGAGGACGCACAACTTTAGGAAGCTAAAAAGTAAAATATGCACGCCCTTAACGACTTTTCTTTCCAGTGTATCGATCAGGTGTCTGCTACCAACTGCACTGAGATTTTGGATAAACTTTTGATTACGAAGGAAGCGTACTGGAGTGCGCAACTTTTCTCATTAGCACCTTTTGGCCTTAACAAAAGGCAAGAATTCCACTCCAGGAACAGAATCACCTACAACCAACCGACCACTTGAGTCGTAATAATCTGCAAGCTTAACGAACCATATAACTTTACAACTCAATGTAGCACATGAATTCTTTACTTTAATGATAGTTTTAGTTCTCGCTGTTATTACATTGTACCTTTCGGAATAGAATTACTTCTTTTGTTTTGTTTTGTTTGTAATGATTTTTTACTTGTATTGTTGTTAAGTTTTGTAACATACCGAAAATTCCTTGTAAACCATATATAAGCTCTTAAACCTAATTATTATCCACATGCTGTAAACTGATGAAGGTCTAAGACCGAAACGTTTTTTAATATATTTTACTTTTTAGCTTCCAAAAGTTGTCCGTC
>BLFP01000337.1:161813-166813 GCA_014634505.1 Montipora efflorescens
AAATTCCACTGAACTTAGTAAATATGTATGGGGTTTGAAAGACAAGAAAGTCGACTATCACATTAAATGGCGGATTGTTAGGCATGCGAGATCCTATTCAAATGTAACGAAGAAGTGTAATTTATGTCTGTGGGAGAAATACTATATAATTTGTAGACCAGATTTGGCGACGCCAGAGTTCTCAAACTAGCAAGCTAGTGAGCATGCGCAATTGCTAGCGGCAATGACTCATCCTAGTAGAGTGCTCAATTTGGACATGAAAACCAAAAGCTCTGTAATGCCAAAGAGCAATGTATTTAAAATTGTCTTTTCTCTCTTTCTTTTTTTTTTCTGGTAAATAAATAAATGAAATGAATGAAAATGTCAGGATTGTTACCCTGAATTTCGCTTTTTCTGTGCTATGCAAGCCACGTAAACTTGGCAGAACTAGCAGTAATTTGGATGCATGACCGTGATGTGAGAGGCATGGGTCTATTCTTGATTTTATGTCACAAACTACTTTGTATTCCTGTTGCACTGCAAAGCAGTTTGTGATGTTAAATCGTGAATAGACCCATGCCTCTCACATCACGGTTGTGGGTCCAAATTACTGCTAGTTTTGATCACTTCGCGCATCTTGCCAGGCAGATGAGTAGCGAAAATTTGAGGTAAGAATGGTAAAACATGTTTGCTTTTGACGGGGAGATTGATATTGTTGCCAAAAAATATTTGAGTTTAGGTGCACTTTAAGGTTCGTTTATCTTGTAATCACCTCTCGCCCCCAGAGGTTGGTGCGCCTTAGCTTTGTACGTTATTTAGACAGCATTAAACACTCAGGCTCTCAGCTCGAGCTGGGCACTCATTCCTGCATACGAGTCGTAACAATAGATAGGAAAAACAAGTCTCTTACATCTAATACGCCCCACACTGGCAATAAGGGCTGATGATAAAAATGCTTCAGGGGCACTAAATTTATTTATTGAAGCTTACTTGGCATTGCTTGCCAAGTACAAAACAACAACAACAAAAACAACAACAACAACAACAAAACACAACAACAAAGATCAAGACAGTGAATTGATTCCGCGCAAAATTCACGTTATTGCCTTACTGCCTAGAGTACTTCTCGAAAGACGGACAAATGAAATTCATATAAATAACTTACCGGTTGCTGAAGACTTGGTTTTGCGTTATGGTCCAGGAGCAGCTGAATAATCGACTGATGATTGCAGCGTTGAGCTTTCTGCAGAGGAGTGAACTGAAACTAAAGAAGAGAAAGAGAAGTTAGTCCGCCACTTGAATGGTTTTATTTGAGAACTGCAGTGGCAGGGTTCACTCGAGCTTTGCTAAGATCCCCGGAGAAAATTATACCCAAACAAAGAAGATTCTTCATTCCTCTAACAATTGTGACATAAACGATACCATCACATCACCGAACCTGTGAACTTTTTAAAGAGCTAAGAACACAGTAAAGCCTAACGCCTCATCAGATAAGACACTCCTATCTGCATAATGTTTTTTACATACAATCACGCTAAGCCTCATCCAAAGTTAATGGAAATGGTCGAAGGGTGCACTGAAGATCAACTGAAGACTCACTAAATATGCTCATATCAGTAAGTTTACTGTTGCTAATGATCATTAATATCATGGGTGACAAATTACTCCTTAATTTGGGCGCGAAATTTCAGCGTTAATTTATAATTTCACATGTGAAATTACCAAATTGCCATGGTAACATCTCTTGTATCTCGATCAGAGCCAAGATGGCTTTCATTTAGGCAACTTTTCTTAGACCATACAGTAAATTTTCAGCGATAATTTCACTTCAAAACGAACTGTCAAAATTTTATATGGCCTCGTGCAAAATTTTAGTTTTAGCGCATTTCAAAGGGCGCGTTGTCATTTCATTCATCAGTTCATGTCGAATTAGAGCCAATCATTTGAGAAAGATTTGACAGTTGCCTTAATTTTGAAACATTATGAACAGTCACGAAGAATTCGAAAGGTATTTTTTGTGAACTAACTCAGAAAATTACGAACGTTAGCAAAAATGTATGCTTTAAACGAAAACTGTATTTTTCTTACTGTTCTCGGTTTTCGATACAATAAACCAGTAAAAACAATTACGGTTGTGAGCGTAATTTGTCACCAACGACATTAAGGGACCGTTCATCTTTTATGAGGTGGGGGGGGCTGGTGGGTTTTGGAGGAGTGTACTTTGAAAATTGAATGACCCCCCCTAATTTCCTATTTTTTTCGCATACCCCCTTCCCCCTCATCAGAGTAATTTTTTTTTCTTCAATTTGTTAACGTCTCTTATCCTATTTTTAATCTAATTTTTTCCTCCGACCTCCCGGCGCGTTTTTGACAAAACGCGCCTGAAATTATTTCCTAATTTCACTCGTCGCCATTTGATTACATATACTAATAAGACAGCAATTGTTATACTTAATTAAAATGACGTTCTTATGTATCACTGTGGCACTTAGTGAACAGTAGTAGCAGTAGACTAAGAGGAACATCAACGGGGAGTCAACTCTTCTCTTCCTTCTTACCCTGTCTAAGGCATTGACATCTGCATTATGATCTAGCAAGAGCTTGACTACAGATTCATGTCCATACCAACAAGCAAGGTGCAGCGGTGTTAACAAAAACTGGAAAAAGAAAGCAATGTAAACCAAAGACATAAATGCTGGTGAAAGTGATGCTAAGCAACACTGCTAAGAGAAAGCAATCTGGGCTCCACCCACATTCACTTTGTTGTAATCTCACTAGCAAACTGGTGTGAAAATTAAAGGAAGATCAGGGCCATGGATCGCAGGCCAAGTGTTGCCCTTTCTGACCGTCTTTTAATGAATACATGTATGTATTTTCTGACCGACGCACAAAGGGCTAAGCAAACTTGGACTAGATAGTATATTTATTCAGTGGGTTATGCAGAAATTTAACTGAAAATAAGATACTAATACAAATCTCTTGAAGAACCTGATCTCTTTCATCAACATTTGCACCGTTCTTCAGGTGCGTGTTGACCTCCTCATATCGTCCACTGATTGACGCCCTGTGAAGAGCACTTCGAGATACCTAGTGAAAAACAGAATGTAGAAAATTAACACCCAGTTATGTCTCCAATGTCTCGATAGAGTGGACGCCCGTGGAACCTTCATTTGGAGTCCGTAAATGAGATAGCCCACAAACGTGGGGAACAAAAATACAGAAGAGAACAAAGTTTCAAAGTCTCGCGGTTAAGTTTTATTATTTTATTTATTCACCACATACATTCATAGAAAGTTACAGTGAATAATAGACTAAAATAATACAAAATAATAGCCTAGAATCTTGCATAACTTTACAATGAATAATAATAATAATAATAATAATAATAATAATAATAATAATAATAATAATAATAATAACAAGAGAAGTAAGAAGTGGCGAGGAGGCCTCAGGAAACCCCAGGGCTTATAGTGAGAGGTCCCCTCGGAGATGTGTTAGGACTGCAACACTAGTAAAGACATTGTATTGAGGCTTATTATGAACATACGGCGGCAAGACAATAAGGACATTAAAGAGTCGGACGTTTCATACCATTAACTTAGGAAATCAAGAAGCTTTCTTTTGAAGATAGGGGACAGACGTAAATTGATAATGGCAAAGCATTCCATATCTTTGGCCCTCGAAAGAGTATACATGGTGAATTGTTTGATATTAGTTCGGCAGGAATGAGGTCGAAATTTAGCTGAGGCTCTGGTATCATAATTATGAATTTGACCACTGGTCAGAAATAAATTTTAAAAGGGCGAGGGGAGCAAACGATGGTGATAGGAAAACATAAATTTTGCGGTATAAAAGGAATTCACTTTAAAAATATCTGGGATACTCAATTGTGCCAGAAACCCACAAGGGTTGAAACGTGGGAAATAAGCTTCTGAATATTCAATGTACTAACTACCATATTTGGAACAACAAGAGCGAGGGGTTTCCAAATATGGTACTTAGCACTGAAACATTCAACCAATCAGTTCGCACTGAATATTTGGAAGCTGTGAACGCGCGTTACACGTTTCAACCCTTATGGGTTTCTGATTGTGTAAATAAAGGTGCAGAAGGTGCGCGGTGATGAGAACTTGTAATAGCTCGCAGAGCTCGTAATTTGAAGAAGAGAAGGGGAAGGGGGGTGGGTGGGTAAAGAACTACAGTCCTCACTGTTTCTCCTGGTCCACTACTTTCAGTTTTCTACTTTTTCTAATGAAGGATCTCTTGTACAATTCATTCAGGTCTTCCTCAGCTTTGTCATTATCATTTGTTTGACTAAGAACTACATGTACGCCAAGGCACTTACAGTTATCATGCTTTCCTTTCACTCTATTTACGGGATCGAACATCTTTCTACAAGAGCCTTACAGCGTAGCCTTCAATTTTGATCGTTAAAGGCGTTTTTGAAGCGCAAAATTCAAACCATGGTTGGTGTTTAATACTAAATTTGTGTTAATAGGCTTATGAACAACTGGGCCCTGATATAACGGAAAAAAATTACTTTGGATGACTTATAGTTCATTCCTGCCCCGACAGTCTTCTGCTAAATACATTTAAATAGGGTGTGGAGAAAGCTAACAAGGAACCTTCAGTACCAATTACTTCAAGGTGAATATAATTTTTCATTAAGAAATTAGAATGTAAGACGTTGGAAAAACGAAGAATATCACTAACAAATCTGAAGAGACTCAATTACCGTAAATGATTTCCAAGGGCATGCGTGGAAAATTTGGAGTGTTCCAAAATGGAGTTGAACCTTTAAATTTTGCTTGCGTTCACAAGTTCAAATGCTCCAATACGTAATGATGAGACACAGTACAGGAGACTTGAATATGGAAGCCTACACCATGTATCTTGAGGGCTTTTAATAGTGAACTGATGAGGTACTTGGGACAATTGAAATGTAGTTGATTTACTTTGCAAAACCCATGAAGTAAGAAATTGTAAAAAAAATCGAGAATAGGGGGGAAATGCCGTAAATC
>BLFP01000337.1:171813-181813 GCA_014634505.1 Montipora efflorescens
AATTATATGCTTGTCTGCAATTCCACTCAGGCAAACAATTATAATGTTAACCAAAACCAAATAATTCATGAAGAAAAAGTAATTAATTAATATGTAAACAAGATTATATCATTTTACCAAAGTATTTTTCTTTCCACGACTTTAATTTATTGCTGTTTAAAAACATATTTTTCTGATTTGACCATTGCAAACATATAAATTTATAAACTTTTGGATTAGAACCTGCAAAGCAGGGCATGCTAAAAATCAGTTAACCAAGTACATGCACAATAAACCTTGAACCAGCTATCTAACAATATTTGGTACAGACCTTTCATCATCTGTAGATCTGTAGGGTGCAAGGAAGGGCTTTCTTTTCTTCTGGTGTTCTGTCAAACTCCTGACATTGAGACAATCAAAAAAACTGTCAATCATGTAACAGAGCTTAGCTGTTGCTGCTGATTCCTGGGGACCAAATGACTGAAGAACTGCTGCTACCGAGGCACTGAGAACTTGGGCCGCCAGACCCACCTGCATGATGGAATACGAGCTCAAGTTGATGTGGTCATACGTGGGTTTGGGCAGCAACTTTAAGCCATTGTCAATGTCCTGGTAATACAGTAAGGCAATGTGTTGCCAGAGAATAAACAGTCCATAATTCCAGATGTATCTTGTGCATGTGCCAGAGCCAGAGTGAAGCAAACAGTTGCTTGTAGTCTTGATCAGGTGTGGGGCATCAGAGATAAAGTACAGGAAACGGTGAGGTGCATACAAGTTGGTTGTCCGATAACACACATCAGTGCCTGCGTCCCCTTCCAGAGCCATGTGCATTCTGTAGAACCTCCTGTTTTGGGAAGCACCATCAGATGTAGTAGCTATAACCCACAAATTACAGCTTGGTTCAAGGATGCAGACTGCTTCCCAGAAGATAGGCATCAAGTGACACCATTAGTTGAAAAGTGTGCGAGACAAAACTTCAGCTCAGTGCACACACCACGAACAAGGAAGACCAGAACGTGAGTCGCGAGTTCATCTGTCTTATCCAGAACTGCAAAGTTCAACTCCGAATCACCAAGGTCAGTGAATCCGATCAATTCCCTTGTAACCTTGTCGAGAACCAGGTTTGCCTGCACTTTCATTTCGTCAAACAACAAGACAACATATCGTTGAACATCAAAGTATGTGTTTGTGAGGCTCTTCAGTTCCTCTACAACATCATCATTAAATCCCCGCTGGGGTCTGATTGCAATGCGGTAGTCCTTCAAGCGTCTTTGGCTGGGAAGTACCAAAACTTTACTATTGCGCAGTTCCTCATAGCATGATGGCGACTTAGCTGCAAGTGACAAACAGAAACGGATAATCATGGGATGAAATCTCAATCCAGTAGCACTGCTAGAAAATAACTTTCTCTGCTGCTCCCAGAACAGCTTCATGAATGGGGTGATTTCGGAATCATCAGCTGAATTAATGATCTTACAAAAGTCAGTGCTAAGTTCATGATCCACTTCAATGTTTGTTTTTGCAAGTTCTGCACGCATTTCATTCAACTCTCTCTCGAGTTCTGCACATCGTAGCAATTGCCCCTGTAAAGTGAGCTTGATCCTTTCTGGGTCTGTTTTGGAGACTGGTGCCTTGGCATGGGCAGGTTTCAACATGCGTCTCTCCCTTGCCTCACTGGAATGCCTTGAGGATGACATATTCAGAAAAAGCTCCACACACAGGGTATTGCTCGCACATGAGCAGGACACATCCCTTCACCTTCCAATATCCCTTGTGAGGGAACTGCTCACTGTCTTCATCTCCTGTTAAGTCTTGATTCAGTGGAACTACATGATGAAACAGTTTGCTTGTAATTTCTGTAGGATTGACTCCACCACACAGTTTGTAAGATTTCAACTCATTCACGAGCATAGACACGGTTATGTTGTACATTGATCGTTTGTATTTGAGGTACAGCTCATGATCTTCCACAAGAAATGAACCAAATGCCTTAGACTGTCGTCGATGATGATCTCCACTCCTGGCAGCTGGAAATGGTCGTCTTGCTTTCTGAAAACCACTCTCGCAGGAAATATTTTGTAGTTCCACTCACTAAGGCTTTTTAACCTTTCTATTCACTGATACAAGTCGCTTAATGTTTTGTAGTAAACACCGTTTGACAAAGGCGGCAAATCTTTCACCACCGATCTGTAAGATCTGGCCGGTGGTTTCACTGTTTCATGACTTTTTTTTGGCATATTCAGCAGCGGTAAAGCTCCAAATCGCGGTTTCTTCTTGGTCTGTTTCTCACTTACAACTACAAACAAAAGTAGAAAGAACAGGCAGGACATAGTTACTAACTATGGAACAGGATGGGGACAACAAAACACCAAACGAAGCAAAAATCGTAAACATGTCATGTCGCAAATCACACAAGTCTAATAATGCCAGTGCCATACTTACATATTTCAACATCTTCAGAGGCAAAATGCTTCTCACAAGTGAAAACTCGATCATTTTTTATCAGCTCCTTGAAACTCTGGTCCAAATCTCTGGTCTTTTTAATTTCTCCCAGCCATTCGTCCCTCCACTTTGCATACGTTTCGTCTTTCGCCTTCTGCAACTTCCAAATACCGATTCCTTTCTTTCTGCGACTCGATCCGCAGCCAAATACTGCGCAGTTTTCTCCCGGCATAATTCCTACTTAAAACTCTAATATATATCTTTCGAGACAGGCAGAAAACTTGACATAAACAAGACTACTCACGAATCGCCATTTTGTTTGAGTGTGCATGGTCTAGATCATGTGACCAAGCAAAAACCATAACAAAGACATAGTCCTTTGAAGTTCGCCGGTTTTCATAACCAGTCTCCTTTACTAACTATGGTCTTCTTTAAAGCACTGATGGTTACTTGAGAAAGTACTAAGGAATCTGTTTTTTTCTCCTACCTCCAAATTCACACAAGGAAAGTTCATCTTGAGATCTTTTGGAAGTTTCTGTCTTCTCATAAATTTTC
Source organism: Montipora efflorescens (assembly GCA_014634505.1). Lineage (NCBI taxonomy): Eukaryota > Metazoa > Cnidaria > Anthozoa > Scleractinia > Acroporidae > Montipora > Montipora efflorescens. The sequence continues at coordinate 174,790 of BLFP01000337.1, forward strand.
TGTTCAACCACAGAAGACTGTTCATGACGTGAACCTGATGCGGCTGCAGGTTTGGCAAAACCACTTGAATCCACTCCTGTAAATACCGAGAACTTCTTAAACTTAAAGTCCTAGTTAGTAAAAACTAGGTTTAAAATGGTACCAAAAAATATTTTTTTAAATAATGACACTTCCAAATTAAAAATCCTTTTTTGTTCCAGAAATAGTCAAGTTTTTAAAACAAAACAATGACAACAAAATACCTTCACAATGAACATAAATCACACTCACTCAAGAATCTCTTTGCAGAAAAATTACTAATTAATAATAATAATAATAATAATAATAATATGCATGACAACGTAATATAAAACCAAAGAAACGTTGCATAATTTGCCTCACAATAGACCTCCCATGCTGGACAATATCGACCAATCTAAGTGAAAGGGAAGGGAACTGAACATGAAGTGAAGGTAACTGAGTATGTAGTGTCTAAAGGATGTGAACACTACAAAGGTAATCTCAAGGGGACCCCCATATATTGGATGTACATGTACTTATCACAGGGGCAAGGACGTATTAGGGAGGGCAGTTCCTAATTATAACAACACTGGAGCAAGACCCTTAATATCTGGACAAGACTATAATCCCTACTTTTGGCAACCACACCCACATAATGGGACAGAGTTCCTTGCGGTTGTCTAAATCAGGAATAAACATTCAGTGTGAAAAGGTCTTCTGGGAACAGAAACTTTAATGTCAGAAAAAATACGTACTAGATATTAATCACCATACCATGAATCATTCTCCATAACTTGTCAACAAGCGCTTCACATTGTTTTTTCCAACAGTACTCCAGGCCATAAGCTTCTCTCAGTAATTTGCTTTCTTGAAGACACACTCTGTGTCTAACACTGACGCTCTCAATTGCTTCAGCCCATTTACCTGGATCTGCTGAATCAACTATGCTGTATGTTCCAAAGGGAATTCTTTGTACTGCTCTTGCAAATCCTGAATTACTCCCCACAAGAACTGGTAAACCAGCTGATAGTGCTTCAAGAGCAATAAGACCAAATCCCTCTGATTTTGAAGGCATGATGACAAGGTCAACTTCACTAAAGAGATTCCTCATTCTTGAACGGCTCTGTACAAATTTTCGCACTGTCAGCTGTTCATCAGTAATTCCACAGTTGAGAAGTCTTCTCCTGACCTCATCCTGCTTCCCATCAGGGGCACCCACAAACAGAAGATAATAACCTTTTCCTTTTAGGCGTTCATCAGCAAATGCCTTAACAGCAATGTCATATCCCTTCAGCTCAAAGTCCTCATCATCTCCACGCCCACACAACAACACATTGAAATCATCATCACTCTCAATTTTGGCCTTTTGCACTAAAGACCCAAATTCCCTATTAAATAGACCTGGAACTATTTCAAAAATATCCTCATCCTTCTTATACCCCTGCAAATAGGACGAAAAAGCCTTTTTAAGTCTTGGTCCTACTGGAACAACAAGGTCAGCACACTTGCAAAGACTGATCTCATCCCAGTGCTTCTGTTTACCTCTTGAGGTAGGATTGTCATAACCCTTATATTTGCTGAGGTCTTCTGGAGCAGTATGCACTACGTGGACCCAAATAGTATTTTGAAACTGTGGAAAACTTTTAATGATTTGCACTTGTCGGCCAAGTTTCACACCATGGCCAACAACAACATCTATAATGTGATCTTCAGGTGGGAAGCACAACCACTCAAGAGGTTCATACCCTTGGCGTTCTTTTGCATCAAGAACATTGATCCCAAAAGTCTGGGCCACCTTCTTGTCTTCATCTTTACAAGCACCCTCTGGGACTAGGAGAGAAACCCTGACATTTGGCTGTTGTGACAGATGAATTGCAAGCTCTCTGTTTAATGTAGACTGCCCCCCAGCCGATGAACCCCATTGACTCCCTAAAAGAGTGATGTCCAGTGTTTCCTTTCTTCGGGTGAGAATCTGCTCTGCTTTTGCAGGAACTACAAGAAATCTCACAAGCTCTGTAAGGCTTTCAACTTGCTGTGAATAACCAGCTGGTCGGTGTTTCCTCTGCGCCCTTTCAGAAGCTTCAATATCACGAGGAGTCTTTCCCCTGTTGTTCCTCAGGTTGATGTTGCATCCGGATTCAATAAGCAGTTGTGACATATCAGAAAATCCATCATCATAAAGAGCACACAGATGAAGAGGTGTACTTCCTGACTGGTCTTGGATATTTGCATCTGCCTTATTTTTAAGTAATAGCTCGACAAGAGGTTTGCTCTTCTTCATGACTGCCTTATGAAGAGGTGTGTCTCCCCACTGGTCTTGAATATTTGCATCTGCCTTGTTTTCAAGCAATAGTTTGGCCAGAGTTACGTTCTTCTGCATGACTGCTTTAAGAAGGGACGTTTCTCCCTGCTTGTCTTGAATATTTGCATGAGCTCCATGCTCCAAAAGCAGTCTAGTTACCATGTAATTATTGCTGGAAGCTGCAAAAACCAAAGGCACCTCTTTATGTTCGGCTGTTTGAGCATTTACATCTGCCCCAAGATCAATCAGGGTCTTGATTAACACACCAGAGGACATCGGACTCGCCAACAGCAATGGTGTGATGTTGCTCTTTGCAGCGACATTGACATCAATACCATAAGTCAAAACGAGCTCAATCACCTTCTCTACATCACCGCTCTTGGCGCACGAGTGCAGCTCATTTAGTGTTTCATCAATTTCAACCAAACTTTGGTACAGTTTTTCAATATCAGCATGACCTGGTTTTCTGCAATCAAGGGCTGATAGAATATCAACAGCTGATTTGCCCCGGAAAAAGGACGAGTTATTACTTATTGTTTGGGATTTCATCTCTTCCACAAAGTTCTCTAGATAGGTACTTGCTTTATAAACACTGTCATAGTCTCCTTGTAAGACAGCTGCCTGAAGTGGATTAAATCCTGAAAGGCTGTCCATATGCAAAAAAGCCTGCTTTGCTGATGTCCTTAGACTGGACTGCAATGAAACGTGTTAAACATTGATTAACTTATGACAATATTACACCACGCATAACGAGGCCATTGCGAGACTTCCTTCTCAATTATATCACAACCTCAAGAATGAATGCATTTCGACTGGTTCTCACCTATGATTGATCTGTTAGAGGGCAGACGCATCACTGACGTTATTATCAAATAGCTTTAATTCTTTTATTATATATAACAAATAGATTCCATGTCAAAATGTAGTAAGAACACCATTGACACACTCTGCAACTGCCACATTTCAACATCACCTTTAATCTATTACTGAACGTGTACTGAACAGACACACGGCAAAATGGAATCTATTTGTCGGTTTGTTAATTGGACGTTTTGATAAAAGCCCCCTCTTCCTCGTTTTGCACATACATTTTCATGTATCGCAGTTCACCGTCTCCATTTCAATGATTTGAGTTTAGTTCAAACACCACTTCAAGACTGACAATTTTTATCGTTAATACCAGTCCCCTACATCGAATACACCCCACATGATAAGGCCTGACAATAAAAATGTCCCATGGGGATAAAAAGGGCATTTGTGGTATTTAGTACACTGAGGCGTAACATTCACTGCTTGCCCTGCTTCACCACCCACCCCCCTCAAAGAAAAAAAGAAGGAAAAAGAAAAAAAAAACAACCAACATCAAGACTAATTTATACGAATAACTTACTGGTTGATGAAAACTTGGTTTCGCATAATGGTCCAGGAGCAGCTGAATTATCGACTGATGACTGCAGTGTTCAGCTTTCTGCAGAGGAGTGAACTGAAACTAAAAGGTGGAAGAGTAATTAGTCCACCACTTGAATAGTTTTATTCATTTTAGTATTTCTTTCAATCTTTATGCATCATTTGCTCATTTTTGATTTGCCTGCAGAAAATCCTAGACAAAAAAACACATTCCTCTAACAATTGTGACATACACAATAATGTGTATTCACAACTTAACTGTGAACAACTTGATTCAGATGGCGTAGCTCATTTATTCACAACTCAGGCAGAAGCATATGTTCAATACCATATATGGCATAGGCATAAATGCACAGGACACCCAAAGAAAACTTAACAATTTCCTCTCTTCAAGTTTTAGAAGGCTCGAAAGGGTTTTCAGCTGAGCACACGTGCATAATCCGAACACAATTCTAAAGCTGCCACATCAGCTCATCATTCAAAATGGGTCACTGGAAAAAAAAATCGTGGATTTCGCTCACCTTTCTTCTAATTCTTATATAGAGGGAATATAAACATACATCTCCTATTCACGAAAACGAACATTTTACACAAGCACTTAAATCCATTTGTGTTGGCCTGGGTTAGGGTTAGCTCTAGCTCTACTCGCGTACAGACTCGAATGAGTGGGTGACACATGCGTAAATGCTGACCTTGTAACCCCCTTGTAACTTCAATTTACTTCAAATGTTTCTCTTTGAAATTTAAAAAAATTCTGTAGGTGAAAAAAAACTGATTTTTCTGTAAAACTGGCCCGTAGATTTTGTTGAATTTTAAATATTTTAGAGATTGTTTCTAACATTATCTGGTAAAGATGTATGGAAAGATTTCACCTTTCTGTTTTTTCAAAAAAGACCATATATGTTGATTTTGAGGCTCTAAGAAATGCCTTATATCGTTCTCATGGTAACAGTATTTTGGAGCAAAATGTGATATGCGAAATCTATGATTAACTTAACTGTATCAAAGAACAGAATATGTTTATTTGTGTGAAAAAAGGAGAAACTACTTCGAGCCTCCTTAACAAAAGTTTCTAAAGTTCATTTTAAAAAAAGGGGTCGTGGTTGAAGTTAAATAACAGAAATTAGGTCACTGCATCACAATTCCACGTGGGTACCATGACCAAAACGTCAACAATAGTACAGTTCTCCTTAATCAGTTCTCCCTAATCACAAACATAGTTCTTGAATCTGTGTTGTGGTCTAACAACTCGGCCAGCATGGGTAGAAGTTAACACTGTATCTGGAATCAATGGCTGATTTCCAACCTCTGGGGAATGGGCCTCCCCACTGGACATCACTGCCTGAGATGCCTGCTTTCTCGACTCTGGCTTTACTACAGCAGACATGCTTTGCTCTCCTTCACCAGGAATGACACAACCATCTTTTGTATAAGACCGGACCAATTCATTCAGCAACAGTGCCACACACCCGTTTTAGCCCCATGCGGTAGTTGCATACTCATCTGGACATCAGGCTTGGCTAGGTCTAACCTTGTCTTGACATTATGGCCCAAGAGCAGCTGAGCGGGGCTCAGCTCTGTGGTTGCATGTGGAGCTGATCCACATGCAAGTAGAAACCTATTTAGCTAGTGGTGTGGAGTCCTCCTAGACTTGTTGGTGTTGACCGCTTCCTTGGCGCTCTGTACCAGTTTTTCAGCTTTCATACCAATGTGTCCCTCATAAAGTGTGTCCAAAACTCTCCGCCAGTTTGTCTGGAACCACTGCTTTGCTTCCCTACATCAGATCTCCATGGTGGACTGAGATTTTACTTGCATGATGAGCATACAGAATGAGATTAGGGTGGACTTTAGCTCCTTGCCAACCAACTGGCACCAGCTCTAAAACCCGAGAAAGCATGGGGTCTCTCCTTGTCATGTTTCTCAGAGGGGGCCTGTGGTTGGGGGTGAGGGTAATAGACCATCGCAGTTAGCATACTGCTTGGTTCCTTGGAACTCAACATGGTATTGAGAAGCCAACTAAGAAAAGACACCAACATTGAATCCTCGCTGCTACAGGGACTGGTACTGCTTTTCCAGGGTCCATTATGTACTTTAAGGGATGATATCTGTAAGCAGCGTACAGAGGTGACCAGAGCAGAACAGGTAGAGCAACTGACGTTTCCAAATAAAGTAAAGGCCAGTTCAGCTAATAGATTCTAATTATTATCTACCAAAAAGGTGGGACCTCAGTCTTTGGATTGCCCATGATGTTGCACTGTCACCTGGCAAATCCCCATGGGTTTCACTATCTCACCAGTGTGGGCGTGTAACGTCAAAGGGGTGTCCTTCAAGGGAACATGATGCAGGTATTCATGATACACCTCCTCACTCAATACTTAATTGTCGACCCTCCAGATAGACATCAAGGATAATAGGCTTCTGACTTTCACAAATATAGTAGAGTTCACCATACTCCCCATCACTTCCTTGTGCCCTCCATGATTTCATTCTACCATTGGCAATTTGTTAAGTGGCTTGTTTCTTCCTGCATGCTCGTTGTGTGTGTCCTATTATACCACAGGGTTGTGGGACCCTGTGCAGTGGTAACAAGGCTTTGGTGACTTGACGTCTGTACCCCTGGAACCCACCGTCTTTTGCATCGTTTTAAGTAAAGACAGTTGCTCCCCAGTTTTGGAAGCTAGCTTATGGACTGGGGTATCTGGCCCCTGTTCTCCCTGAAGCAATTGAACATCTTTATTACCTTGTTCTATAGCCAAAACAAGTCTGCAAGTCGGGATCAAAAGAAAGACCAACAAGCTTCACTTTAAGCAAATCCGTAATCATCATTGAGTCACACTTGCTTGAAACCAATCAGTCAGGCACTCAGAACGCATTGCTTCCCCAAACTTGCATTTGGTGGCCAAGTGCTGACTCACTGGAATTCCTTGCTAGGTCATCAAACTCGTACCTGGCGACTGGAGCTGATCTTTCCAGATATCAGTTGTTTCCACAGTTGCTCCATGATCAAGTCATAAATGATTGCATCATCTATCAGCAGTGCGGGAGCCACCAAATCGTTTGCAGTTGACAAATCGATTTGTCTGGGAGATTCGTCGAGGGAACTCCTTTTTCGTGTTAGCCTCGCTTACTGTAGTCCTAAAGGAGGACTCCCAATGAGTTCCCACAACATCCTTCCTGCATTTGTCACTTTCCCTTGTCATGTCGGCCAAATATTCAATTTCAATTTCATTTTAATTTTATTAAATTTTGCCACATGACGATGAGAGTAAAGTTATGTCAAAATATATGGTGAGGAAACCTAAAAGAAACCAGGGG
>BLFP01000337.1:186813-192514 GCA_014634505.1 Montipora efflorescens
CCAAATTTTTTTCCCTTTCTTTTTACAATAAAAAGCGAAAATGAATGTCTTGGATATCTCTACAATTAAAATAGCCCCTGGAATCAACAGTGGGATATTTCCAAACTCGATCTTTTAGTGAATTACCTTTTGAAAAGAAATACTGTCCAGCCTTGAATGTAAGTATAGTAAGCCATCTTCTCCTCAGTTCTTTGGTTATTTCATTTCCTTTTTTTTTCTTCTAGAACAGCCACACAGTTATGGGTTATGCTCTGACAATGCGATTAATATGTATCGCCATGTTGCTCACACCAGTGCCGTATTTCACGCACCAGTCCCCCGTGCTCAGCACCTCACACAATAATAACATCAATATGCCATCAAATGCCATTTTATTTTTTGTTCAGGCGATGACCACTCAACAAGTTTACTGTTCTATTGCAGATTTTCATTTGGGAGCAGACAATGGAAACGTCATTCTGCTAAACGAAGCAGTTTAGTTAATTATGTAATACTATACATAGAAGAGAACAGTCTCCAACGTGACCAACAGTTTTAACAGTCATTCAATAAATATCATGACGGTTAAAAAAAAAAATCTTAGACGACGTTAATTGCTTTTGCTTCATAGTTTTATTGTACTTACTGAATGAAACAAAGTGAAGCACAGAAGTCTTAAAACTGACACTGGAAACCATAGCGATTCTATGCAGGGTTTAGAAACATGATTTACTCAACTTTGTAAACGATGAGATGATTTCTTTCAATTTAGTTGAGTAAAATGAAGACTTCGTATTTGAAGGAACAAAAACAACGACATTCCACAGTGGAATTTAAAATGTTGGCTTAACTATTCAAAGTTGTTTTTTTTCAACAGAACCAAGAGAACTATCCCAAGTTCGGTATATTTTGAAGAAGACCTCTGAAATGTTGGCCTTCGTTCCGGTTCGCTGGCTTGCCTGTTTCTAGTAAACCACTTGTCTACGGCCTGTTTTGGGTCGAAGTCAGCCACCGTCAGACCCTCAGCGGCAATACGAATGAGATCTTCTAGTGTGGATGAACCAACCTTAATTCGCATGTTGCTCTTTATCTGGTTCTGAGCTGATATAGTTCTCTCGCACTGGGCAGTGGAAATGGGGAGCACCAACAGTACCTGTACAAGATGAAGGACATTTTCCATTTTCAAAGTCCTTTCGGTACGGCATCTTGGTCAGCAGGATCTGCCAGAGACTTTCGTAGTCTTTGTCTCGAAAACTGGTGTTGATCTGGACTTTCATGGACAGCCACTCCCTAGAAATAGCATCAACAGTGCACCTAGCTTTTTCCAGGACAGGTTTGAACCACTGAACCAAAATGTCCTATTTGCTCGTTTCCAAAGGCAACAAGATCCTGTGTGGTGCTCGGCCAACCATCAACATTAAAGACAAGCATATCTCTCACAACATCAGTGGTACTGTAGGTAGATAGAATGTTTCAGGTGTCCATTTGGGACGGGCCTGGTTTTCAGTGACTCAACACGGCTAACCGTTTCACGGACTAGAGAAACTGCAACTGGGAGAATTAGGTCATTTCGCTGCGTTCTCAGACTCAGCTTGTAAATGATTTCAAACATATCTGCTAGGAAATGACAGAATGCAGCGAATTGCACACTCTTCATTTTCTCAGAAACAAATTTGGCCCTTCCCTTAATATCGGCATTTGTGACCCTATTTGGGAAAAGCAGGCTTAACAAAAATAGCGTTGAAGCATTTTATCGTTGTAATGCATTTTCAATGCATTGAAAATGCGTTAAGAGCATTTCCATTGCGTTTTGAAATGTTGGCAATGTTTTTCAACGGAACCGAAATGCGTTGCAAATCCATTTCAAAATCATTTCAAAACATTTTTAATGTGTTGTCTAGCACTGACAACCCGTTTAATGAAACCGCCATGGGGCGTTTGGAATCATTCATAGCACCACTGCTATTAGTTACTATGAAATCTTTACAACAAATTGTTAACCCGTTAGCATGAACTCTGGCACGTATGCATCGGTTTGAATTTGAGCAGAAACATTAAATACATGGAGCTTTCCTGTAATTTTGCAGAGAACGCGGCTAAGTGTAAAACTCAACTATGCTATGGCTGCTGTTACTTACCTTTTTGGCTTCAGTTCTTACGATGTTGAACGAAATTATGGCCGTAAAAAGACTGTCTGCTACACCCGAATCTCGTTATACATATGCACGAGATTGCTTGCACCCCCACCATGTTTAACTCCTCTTAATGTTTACCTTACAACGAGTGCCATCTGACTTGACCCAATGACCAAATTGCTTTGTGTGTTCGCAAGACTTTTTTTACGCTCAAGGCAGTTAACATTCTCAATTATAAACTCTATTTTGACTGACCACTCTACTCCACTAAGTAAATAGTTCATCCTGTGAACAAAATAGATTTGACTTACAATAAAGAACACTTTATGTGTAACCAATACCAAAAATCGGGCCGGTAAATTGATCCTGAGAATTTCAGTTGGCAACTGCAACAAAATACCACACCATCGCAAACATGATTTGAATGGCACATGGATAACAAATGAATGTCAACATTGCGCACGAGCGATCACGAATTTGAACTGCTGATACAGAATAAAATTTTTTTCTGCAGGCCTCCTAAAATTGCTTTTACACCAGTGCAGATTAAACCCTCTTGCGGTTAAGTTATCAAAACGGTCAGTTCGCGAACCATTGCAATAAAACACCATAAAGATAAAAGGCGCAAAACGAGCCATAACATGAGCTAACATGTGGCGCGACCTTGTCTGCCTCAGTGTCTGCTTCGTAATGTTTGTATAAAATCAGGGAAAATAAATAAATGTTAAGTAACCTTTTCGATTTCAAGAGTAAGCTTGAAAAAGTCTTTGAAATGCATCAAGATGTTCACGATTAAATGTAACCAACGGTATAGCAATTTTCATCGTTCTTAACTCATCGTCTCATGTCACGCACACCACGCATTTGACAAAGACAATTATTTATCAACGTAGCCTTGCCTCGCTCTTGGTAAAAGATTGCGTTTCAGGAAATTTCACTCTTATTTTTGTATTTTAAGTATTTCTGATGACGCCTTCCCTTGCTACTCAAGGGAATGGTTATTAATGGTTTATTATGACAGAAAAAATTATGTTAAAAAATTACATTAAAAAATTTAGTGGCAAGCTCGGGGGGAGAAGCGCCAAACAAATCACGCCAACATTTTCTTTTTCTACGACATATTTTGGGGGTGAAATTCGTCTCTTACAACAATATTGGGCATGCTCCGTTAACGTTTTAGAACTTCACTGTGTGGTTTTACGAGCCTCTTAAGTGCTGTTGTGTACTAAGAATTATGGGTAAATGTATCAGTATGGTGGATTGTGCCGCCATATTGTTAAAATAATTTGATCAAATTAAAACAAACAAAACAACGATGAAGAATGAAAAGATACCTTCCGCGTGTCCATGGGCAACTGTCTTGTGTCCGACTAAACAATTTACGGGTTTCCCATCCTCTATGAAACGGCAATGGACAGTCTCATTTTCCTTCCCTGAAGCATCGGTTGCTCCGTCAATCAGGAGGCTTAAATAAGCTTTTCCGTTCACTTCGTTGGCAAGTTTCTCCATTAAAACGGCGCCAATGAAAGATACCAGAGTGCCACAGCTTTTATCATTGGCATATGTTTGGTTAATGTCTAGGCCATTCTTTTTTTGGAGCTCTAAAATAGGCCCAAATTTACTAAAGGGCAGTTCCTCTTTAGCTACTAAGTAGGCAGTGTTGATTTTTGCCGCAAATTCATTCCGGGTTTGTTCTTCCAACACTTTTTCGCCTTTTCGAAAACCTTGTGCGATCCGTGAACTTACCAAGGGCTGTTTCTCGGCCCGAACTGTATCCCAGGCATGCAGATGTCCACCGGTAACATTATGTTTTGTCAAAGTTTCCTTCTTGAAGGTTCATGAACCTGTTAAGAAATCGGTTTTTCAAGTCGTTAAAGGGGCGCCACAGCATATCTTGCACGTCATCACATTTCTGTCCTCGCAGTAAAGAACCCAAGGAAATTCTTCTTTCCACTGAGGAAGAAACTTCCGTTTAGACACAGGACTTATGGACTTTTTGCTGGGATGCTTTTCCTCAACTTCAATTTCAGCACATTTTGCAGTTCTCTTTTCACCTTTCTGGGTTTGGTGCTGCTCCTTCTTTTCATTTCCCTTTTGAGGTTTAGGAGGAATACGCGAAGAAGATACAAAAGATAAAATGCTGTCTTGTTTTGAGCTACTGCTTTTACGTGATTTCTCATTCCGATCAAGGGAAGCACTTCGACTATTGATATCAATGGATACTTGAATTGGCGGCCCACAAGATATATCTGACTCCCAAGAAGCAAGAACGACAAAATGGTTAGGCTGATACCAAGAGTTTGGACGGCTGTCAAGGTTCCCGGCTCTAGACCACAGGAGATATACAGGATCATCATTCAAGGCAGGTAAGCGGGGCTTGCGAAGATTTTGCATTAATACTCTATATCTGAATGCCACGTTTGGGTACACCGAGTGAATAGGTCTTCCTATCACTGAAGCGAGGGCCATCATGTGCATGAGGCTACCATACACTTTAAATTCACAGCCAGCTACTGCTTCCACTTTCACTGCATCCACTGCATTTCCGTCATCTGTCATTACGCCATCACCATCGGATGAAAGAGCAATGGTAAAGAGCAGATCTTCTCTGATTCCAGAATACTCGTTGGTGAGCCTAAAAATTTTGTGTGTCACGTAATACTGAGCGTTAAAATAGAGCTCTTCTGCAACGAGAAGACGCAAACACCCATGACGTGACTGATCTCTACAAAGGACCAGCGAGGCAGATCTGTATAAACAGTTCCCATCTCCGGTTACTGACAATGCCACGGGCTTGCGGCCAGGAAAATATTTACCGTCTATGTCATCGGGAATTAGAGTTGTGCTAAAACCATCTGTTGGCAGCTTTGAGAAATCTACATCACTAAATTTTGTAGCCCACTGAATGTCCAAGTCTTTAATATACTTAATTAAAAAAGTCTCATCTCCATTTCTTAATAGATTCTGATAAGATTGCAGAACATCTGCGGACACATTGCCTGAATAAATATTCATGGTGAAAGAGAGCCCATGGTCGCATGTGCGCCCGCGATACGCAATGCGAAACTGCTGAAAAATGGCGGCGGACTCGCTACAATCGTAAGCTGTACGATTGCGGCAATTATACAGGAAACCCCTTTCCATTTTATTGCAGAAGCAGAGTCAAGATAAAAGTCACTTGTTGGCTAGAAGATCTAAATTTAATTTGGAATTGCTGTTTCTGGAAATCATATTAACAAATTTTACAATGGTAACTTTGTCTATCGCGGCGAAATAGCTGGTCACCTACTGGCGACCAGTTGTCAAATTCTGGTCGCCAGTGCAAAATTTTCAGTCCTATTGGCGACCAGGAATGTGCAATTTCGGACCCTGGGAAGAGGAGCATTAAAACAACCATTTCGAGGCAGAAGGAGATTGATATGGAATACTTGTACGAAGAGAATTTGCTAAAGACTAGATCGAAATATCGCCGATAAAACGATTTTTGAGTATCTTTACTGTGTAGTTGTGGAATACTTTTCGCCCTATGTATGAGCATTAACTGAGCATTTTAGTGACTTTTTTTTTTTGGGGGGGGGGGGGGGGGG
>BLFP01000337.1:202577-205077 GCA_014634505.1 Montipora efflorescens
CGTGACTTTAACATCTTCAGTTCCCACGGCGTGCTCCCGTCTGACCTTGTAGCTCAGTCGGTAGAGCGGCGGAGATCTAACCCGAAGGTCGTGGGTTCATTTCCCACCCTGGTCAGAGTTTTTCTCTGTCCTTGTGTGGGCCCATTTCCATCAGTAGGGCTAACGCTCACATGGTTCATATGGGATAGAAATCTAGCACTTCACATTACACTCTATTCAGTTAACTCTGTTTGAAATATAAGTGCTACACGGCCAACGTTTGTATAAACGTAACCTTTCCTTATAGTTTGATTGAGCTTTACAAAGTCAGTGTTTCTTGGTCTCACTCAGTAAAAGTAAAATATTGCTTAAAATACAAGATGGATTGGGCTGAAAGTTACAAAAACTCAAGATATGTAGTTCATATAGTTGTTCATGGAGTTTGGAAAGATGTTGACTCGTTTGAAAGAAATTATGCGTCCTTTTCATGGAAAGTTATCATCGTTTGAAAACTCATAATTTGCTAAAATTTTGCTTAATCTATCCCAACCGTATGAAGTGATGTTTTAGACTCTGGAAACTATGGCTATCCCCAATTATAATGTATCATACAGCTTATCCATCTGGTGTTATGACGTGAAAGTCTCAACATTGCGCTGTCAATTAAAATGGATTTTTTAACTTTTTTTCCGCATGCACTCAAAAAGCACAAATGTTAAGGAAAGGAACATGTGAAGGGTGTGAGGTAGGGTTCAATATAAAAATTGTTAGGTAGCTTTCGCGTCATGATTTTATTCCTTTTTCTGGTTGCATGTTTGTTGTGTGTGGAGAACACAAGCATTTTCACTACGACTTTGTATTTTTTATTTTATTTGAGACAATTGCAAATTACAAAAAGGAACGTGTAGCAATGTAGGCCTTGTTATATTTTTGTGTCATTGAAATTTATGCTCCTTCAAACCTGAGCATAGTCACGCCCTTTCAATGCAAATTTTCTTACATGTACTTAACTCCACTACATAACCCAACAACAAAAAGACAAGTAAAACTTATATTAGCTTTTCTTTATGAAAGCTTATGCTATTAAAGACCTTGTCAAAATGATCTCCATGTCAATGTTATTGATGATAATATTGCGAGCAGTCTGGTCTAATCTTAATAAAGCTTCAGATAATGAAGCTGATACCTTTTTTTTTATAAAAAAATGCTCTGCACTAATGGGAAATTGAATGAGATAACGGTTGTAGTACCCACTTAAATTAACAAGACTTCAACAAAAAACGAATTTTTGGCAACAGGTGTTAAAACAATTGAAGTTTCTTTTTGAATCCTTAAACGGTCAATACTCTATCCTGCTGAAACATGGTTTGGTAAATATCGCACTGTTTAAGTACTGGCATAAAATAATTAGCATTACTTACTGGCCTAGTGTCCTTACCGACTGCGACTTTGCTTTGTTCTTAGCTTTAGCACAAACAATCTTCCTGCGCTCTGTTCTTATCTTATCCACGAGCTGCTGAGGTGTAAAGCCAACAGTCTCCTTTTTGCCTCAACATCCTCTTTTCACTTTGTTGTAACGTACTGTTGGGTGATTCTCTCGCTGCTCTCTACGAGGTCTCTGAATAGTCTCCAATATATCTCTGTTTGATGATCTGAGAAAGTCGTTTCACCCTTGTGGCTCACAACTGAACGACACTCTGGCTTGGAAATTGCTTGTGGGAACATGGGATCAAGTTTGTCTTGCTGTGTCTCAGTCTCGGTCACGAGAGTCTGCACAGTCTCCTTTGTGTCCACCTCCTTAATGAAGCTTCTCACTTTATCAAATATTTTGCTTGCATGAACTTTGCTGTGGATTTCGTGCCCTTGAATGACGTCTTTCACCGTTTGTATATTAATGGTTTTCTTCTCAATTGCTGTGTCAAATGCAGATTTCACTCCTTCATTCTCCTCATCTGTTCAATGATGGCAGCCACTTCCCAACTTCCCACCACTTTGATTGTCCTCTTTGCCGCTTTTCTGTTGACATCTCCTCTGACACTTCTTCTTCAGCTTCCCTCCTTCTGGTTCTGTACATGATATTGTGCAACGCCTTGAACGTTTTGGCAGCGGTTTTCTCCTTCTGTCGTATGACGTAAAACTTCTCTGCGGTTTTCTGATTGTGGCCCATCAGGTCTGCTAAGTCCTTCTTCAGGTGCCCATGTTGTTCATGCACAGCAGAGACTGCTGCCTTTCTAAATGATGCTGCATTTACCCTGACAAGTACTTCATCTGTAGCTTTCTGCCAAAATGAGTTCAGCTGTGCAGAAACGATGGAAGAGGACATAGTGTTCCCAGTAGAGCTGATGGAGACGTGATCGTTACTTCCTGTCCCTGCACCTGGTATCTTGTTTTGCATGATAGTGACAAAGGCCTGCAGCCACTTGCAAATGGTTGGGCTCAGCAGAAGATGAGCTGGTCCTAGAGAGGTCAACGTCTTGTGTTTCATCACAGTCACAACTATTTGACCATTATCTGGCTTTGC
>BLFP01000337.1:220077-250077 GCA_014634505.1 Montipora efflorescens
TTGGTAAGGTCATATTGACTTGAAAAAATATCAAAAGAAGTGTGTACGAAAAGAGGAATTGTGGCAGCCGTTGGAAGGCGCTTTACAGAGTTTGGCACTTTACAGAGTAAAGTACTCTGTAAAGAACACGATAAACTTTGGTTATTTTGAGTCCTAAATCAATATACAATTGAAGTGTTCTGTAGTGTAAGAGGTATTTTTCTTTGTTGTTTAATGTTGGAATCAGTTTGTGAACAAGACCAGTTGATATATTATTATATTGATCAGCAATCTTTTTACAATAAGTAGACAACATATCTTGATTAACTTTGATCTTTTCAGCTGCGCATGGATAATCATTATGCAAATTATGCAATTTTTTTGGATACATAAGACCAACTTCCAATATCAAACCTTTAGTACTGTCTTCTCTGTACTTAGCTAAGTCAAGCTTATCAATTTGTTTTTCTGATAACCATTTGAATCCTTCTGTTGGTAAAAATTGATTCGTAGCCCATCCGTATTTTCGAATACATCAGCTAATAGAAGTATGTCAGATTTGAGATACAGGTCGTGATATTCGCCCATATTACTTAAATTAAAAGTATTCCATACATTGTGTGCGTGTTGATGAGCTTCATCTGTTATATGTTCATTATTTAATATGCTGAAAAATTCTTCTTTTGTTGGCAATTTGTTTTCATGAAACTGTTAAAATGAATACATATAATCGTAAGGATAAATTCCTTTTTGTTTCATAAGCAGGAACAGTTCACTTTGGAACATTTCTTTTGTGTATTTGAATGATTCATCAAGTAAATTGCCAACTAGTTTATCAAGACTCGAACTCATAAATTGAAAGCTATCAATAAATGTTAAATGATTACCAAGCATGAAAGCCATATACTTTTCAATGTTATTAGGGATAGCATTAACATTCATTTGGCATTTTTCTCCATTTTTATTTTTGTAAGTGTGATTTTTAGCCATTTGACCAATATTTTGCATTATAAAATGCGAAGCATAACCACGTAAATTGTGAAATATAACTGGTATTTTGTAAATCAATCTAAAATTTAGGTTACAATCTTGATGAGCACTCCCTCTATATTTACCAGTAACATGACAATGATCTCTTACTTTAATATCTCTATCAGTATATTTTTTGTTACAAATATGGCATTCATCAGCTTTTTTAAAGTTTATTTCGTCCTTTTCTGTCATTCTTAATGGTTTGTTGAATTTGTACTTGATAACATTCTTACAATATTTGACTTCTTGAAGCATTTTGTCCATGAATTTGTATGCAGCCTTTTCACCTGTATAAATTTGAACTGGTTTGCTGTATTTGTCATCATAACAACAAACAATATATAGCCATAACCACAATCTGTATGCTTTTGATAAGCATCAGTGTATGATTTATCATTGCTTGCTTTACAACCTTGTACTTTTTCAGTTAAAGCTTCGAAATCAGCATACATTACAAATGGTACTGGTAAATGTTTATGAAAAAAATTAGTGAATTTTACTTCTGCACCTTTTTCAAGCATTAAGATAGCTTGTTCACCATTTATTTAAATACATACTTCTATGTGATTAGTTAAAACTTGTTCAGAGCTGAAGCATTGTCGACAATACATACAAAAATGCTTTAGTTCTTTGTGTCTTGCTCGTTTAAACATAAATTTATTGAAGTCTTTGATAAGTACATAATGTGTTTTGGTTTCTTCAGTTATTAATAATAAATTCATTGAATCTCCATACTTTTCTTTTGATACATTAATAGGAAAAGGTTGTTTATTTTCACAACCAAATACATTTAAGTTAACACTGTTTTGTTTTTCAATTTTGTTATTTGCTTGATAGTTACAGGAAATTCAATGCCTTGATAATCTAAATTATGAACAAATTCTTTATCTGATTTTTTAATTCGTTTAGGATCTTTGTTTTGTGGATTAAAATGGCGAATATGGCACCATCTGAAGCATTCACTATCATTGTTTTTTAAGTTTATCAATCCTTTTGCACTATTACATAATTCATTTGGTAGTTTAATATAGCTATTTCCTTTCATAGGTTCATAACTTAACAATATTAAGATAATGATTATCAACTGATAAAACACCCCAACCAGATCCTTCTGAAATCCATTGAGCTACCTTGTTTCATATTTGTTTCGATAATTTTAAAGCTAGTTCAATTTGAGTTTTGTTTATTACTGTCTGTGCTATGCTGTTAAAATAAGCTGACTTTGTTTTTTCTTCACCGACCTGTTTGTTTTTCAAATGTGATCTTCATTTCATTTAAAACTTTTTCAATATGAATTTCAATTGCTTTTCTTGTGTCTTGTAGTTGCATTAATGGATCATTTTTGTTTTTAATGCTCATTTCATATGATGTTGTAAAGCCTTTTAAAGCTTTGTTTGTTTCTTTTATTATAGTTTCTTGGTTCTGGTATAGGATTAACATCAAAAGTTTTAGTTCTTTTAGCTGGAATTGGTTTATAATCATCTCTAAATTCTAGAGGAGGTTGAATAATTTTTTCTTCATAATCTTGAATTATTTGTTTAATATCATGGGTGACAAATTACTCCTTAATTTTGGTGCGAAATTTCAGCGTTAATTTATAATTTCACATGTGAAATTACAACATTGCCATGGTAACATCTCTTCTCAATCAGAGCCAAGATGGCATTGAGATTTAAGACTGACCATCAGTGAAGAAGTTATGAAATTAAAAGAAGCGGCAGAAAATTTAAATACGCAAAAGAGCACAATTAACTGGGTGAGGGTTTTAGAGAAGTGGTGTGATGAAACTAGCCTTGAGAAAAACCTGGAGATGATTCTTCCCGAGCAGTTGGAAAGTACTCGAGCGATTTACGGTTGTAAGCGCAATTTGTTACCCATGACATTAAAAGGTAATCATATGGTTTTCTCGTGAAATTAGGAAAAAATTTCACTTGCGTTTTGACAAATTCTGATAATTTCCCTCGCCTAAAGTGCATAAATTTTTTGGTGAAAATGTTTCGAAAGTTTAAAATCATCCATAAATTTTCTTGTTTTTTGATAAATACATATGTTTTTCTTTTGATTTTTATTAAAATTAATTTTACCATCATCAATAGATAAAGTTAAAATATCTGGTGACATTTTTTTACCATTAATATAAAAATAATAATCAGCTTTTTCATTACCAAGAAATAATAATCTTGTGTAGAATGATCTTGTATATTGATCTGATTGAATCTGATAAAATTATTATCATTAGTTTCAATATAAAAATAATGATTTGCGAATCTATCTTATAATCTAATTGTTGTTTCACGGTCGAACCTATCAGCATGTGAATTAATTGATTTTAAATACTTATTATAATTTATTTTTGGTTATTGGATCGTTTTCATTTACAATATAATTCCCAAATCTGTAGAATATGTGTTGATTTTTAAAATATTTTCTAATTTTATTACAACTTTTATTCAATTGATTTTGTCTCTTTTTTTTAGAAACTAATTTATTTTTGTGTGATTTAATTAAATTGTCATATTCATTAATTTTAGAGTGAATTTTTTTCATCTATATAATTATACGATACAAAATATTTTTGAGTAATTTCAATAATTTAAAAAATTTAAATCAAGCGAAATAATTTATTTAAACCTTTTAAGCAAAAAAATAAAACTATATGTTTAAAAAAAAATTAAATCTTTGAAGAATTGATTTGATACTTCTTAGTTTTTATATGAGACCATTGGGCAGCTAATTGATAAGTACGAGAACAATGTTCACAAAACCATTCTTAATTTAACATATATTTTGTTTTAGAATTTTTAATAGCTTCTTTTCTTTCTATATCACTAGAATAAGTCATTACTAATGTATTATAATACTATATATTTAAATCATATTTAAATTTTCATTTTCCTCGTCTGTACTGTAAATTTCAAAATCATCATAAAATTCCTCTGAATATCCCTCACATAGTTAGTTTTTACATTTCATTAATTTGGAATTATTCCTTTTTTAAGCTTAAATCATACTCTTTCCTTTTTTTTCCCTTTCTCTCCGTCTTTTCAAAGCATTAACATAACTAAAACAGCAATCACTTAAAACCTGAATAATTTCTTTTAAACTTTTCATATATATTATATATTTAGATTTTATTAATTTTCAGTATCTCATGAAAAATATTCTGTTTCTGTTTCATAAGTATTACGTGAATTAACATCAAAACTACATTGAGAATTATCAATAAAGCTGTCATTTAAATCAAATCGATCTAATTGACTATCGCTTTGATAATCACTTTCAAATTGAGATGAATATAAATCAATACTTTTAGAAATCATTTTATATTATATATACAGAAACTATTTTTACCAACGATTATTATAATTAAAATTTGGATGATTTAGCTGAATATTTTTTCTTTTAATGAAACACAATCATCAAAATATAAATCACTATTTTTATCATAATTATAAGTGAAAGACGTTAATTTTTTTTAACAGAATAACATATTTTTATACCTTCTTTTATTATTAAAAATTTTAAATTTCATATAATTTATCATAATCATGTTGTGGTTTATTAGAATAAGAAAAATAATAAAATAGGCCACATTTAGAGTAAAAATAGATTAAACAAGGCAATTTTTCATCTGATTTTAGAATATTAAATGAGATTAAAAAATTATTTTAAATGACATTCTGTATATTTCTAAAATAGTATCTTTTATGAATTTTTTGTCATTAGAAACAGCTAAAATTGCATTATTTTTTAAATATTGAACTACATAAACATTATCAATTTTGAAAATTTTACTAGAAACATCTGGACCAAAAAATATTGTATATATATTGTATATAGCTCTTTCGCATTACAAAGCTTTTGCTTTCATGTCCAAATTGAGCACTCTACTAGGATGAGTCATTGCCGCTAGCAATTGCGCATGCTCACTAGCTCGCTAGTTTGAGCACTCTGGCATGACTTGGATGTACCACATGCGTGGGACATCTGGGGTGGCTTTATAGCTTAACCTCCATCCTAGACATCAGCACTGCACTGATGAGGCCCAGAAGGCCGAAACAGTACTGTATGCAGTTATATATTGTACATATATATATATTTTTTTTAATATTTATCAAATCTTTCATTAGTGTCCAAGAATTAAAGTCATCATTATATCCTTTCCATTTTACTAAAGCTACAGTCTCAGACATAAATAGTTGGAACACTTCATGTCAACATCTTCTGTTCCCTCCTCGTGCATTCCCTGCCCCTGTTGTCTATCGCAGTTCAGTCACCAAATCCTTCACACCAACATTGAGAGGGAAGGAAGAGGCAGAAGTGTCCCAACAATTATGTCTGGGACTGTGGATTTTTCTTATAATTTCTTTTTATAACTTTATCAATTCTAAATACATCTTGTTTTGCTTTCAATAGTTCAGCCTCATAAAAACTGCCATGTATTTCCTCATTATTCAAGTCCTTTATTTTGTAAGTTATTGGATTCGTAGATTGTATTTTGTCAACTGTGAATATTTCTTCAGTCCAATTTGGTGTATAACCTTTATCAAATGTTTTTCTTTTATACTTTGATATTCGAACCTTATCACCAATTTTAAATTTTGGTTGTGATGATATTTGCTTCATATCGCCATATAAATTAAAGTAAACAACTCCTTCATTATTCTTTTTACTAGCTTCTGTTGGTGTCATTTTTATTGAACTGTGTTTAGTGTTATTAAACTGTTTTAATATTGTAGGAAGCATGTCTAAATATTGTGTATTACCTTGTATAGTAAATTGTTTCCACATTTTGTTTTTAATAGTACGATTCCATCTTTCAAGTACAGTATATTTTTCTTCATTTTCTGTTGAATATAGTGTTATTTTATTCTTTGCTAAGAGATCTTTTACATGTTTGTTATAAAACTCACTTCCTTTATCAGTCCACAAATATTCTGGTTTTCTACCATTTTTGAAGATGCTTTGAAATGCTTCTTTAACGGTTTCTCCTTGTTTATTTTTCAGTGGTACAATCCATCCATATTTACTGAAAACAACTATTACCATAAGCAAATACTTCTATCCTTTGTTCCATTTACTAAATTGCTGCATTTCAACTAAGTCTGCAGCCCATATTTCATCAATGTGATTAACAATAACACGCCGATGAGTGAAATTTCTTTTTATTGGTTTATGCAATTCATTTGCTAACTGTTGCTGCCAATTTATTTTTTCACTCAGCGGCTTTTTACGTTTTTTGGAATACCAAGACCAAGTTTTCTTTTTGTTTTAACGGCATACATTGTTGGTGTAGCAAACCACGGTCTTTGTCTAAATGATATTGCTTCTATACTTTCTTCCATAATTTTATCAGCTGCATGCTTTTTAGCTAGACTATCTCCAGCAAGACTATAATTAATGTCATCGGCTTGACAAATACAATCTAATTCATTTATTGGATCTCTACATTTTGGATCATTTGAAGCTAATCTCTCTTCTAGTTTTGTACCAGGTCGGCAGTAATTGTATTTTTTACCAGTTGGGGTTCTTAAATGTAATTCTCCGAGCTTAGCTAACTGTTTTTGAATATCAAGAGAACCACCATCAAGATCTTTTCTGTTTGTTTTATATTTTTTCTTTGGTCTGATTTTTGTTGACAATTGATTCAAAGCTTGTGATCCAACATTATGAATAGCTGGATTAAGCTTATCCAAAGCATAGTCAATAGCTTTTTTTTGTAACGCAGGATTTCTTAATGCTTCTGATCCATAGTATCTAGCCATTTCAAGATAAGGAATACCTTTTGTTAATAGCAATTCAGCTCCAACATTACCTAAATCTGACATAATTCCTTTGCCCGTCACCAGCAGGCTAATTAGTTTCCCTGATTTTTAACAAATCTTGTTTTTTTTTATTCCGCATTCAGCACAAGTACAATAAAACATTAATCTTCCATTTTTTGCTTGTTTATAACCTGAAGGTTCAACACATTCAGTTTCTTTTTTTTTTTGTTTCACGCAATATGTTTGAACCATTTTATATATATAATTTAGATATTTTTAAAATACTGTTCAATAAATTTTTTATAGCCATTGTATCATGGGTATTAACAGATCATAATATGAATTGCCTTTATTCATTTCATTTAAAAAGTACAAACAAAAATAACCACATTGTTGTCATAATATTTTGTATTTGATTGTTTTGATGTAATAATGTTATGTTTTCTTTTCTCGCATGGTTCACAATTTCTTGAAAAGGTGGCATGCCGAATGAATCAAAATAATTAATAACACCATTTTTAACATAAGTAGAAACCCAATGGCTTCCTGACATATATGCTGGTTTGAGAAAGTAAATAAATAATGCTTGTTTGTGATTATGAGGAGAATTTTCATTTCTTGATAATACATCATTTATTGGTATATGCAAATATTTACACCATTTCATTAACTCATGATTTGACACTGGAATATTTTTATAAAATTTTGGCTTTACAGAATTGCTCCTAAAATTAGGATAGATAAATATGAAGACCTTTGCCCATTTGAAGAGCATTAATCATATCTCTTTGTTGTTTTGTTGTAAACATATTTGCATATGGAATCAATTCATTAATTTTATTATATGGAATAATTAAACCACCTGTTTGAACTCCTTTTCCAGTCATGGCTTTTAAAGCTTGACTAGCTCCTTCCGAAGCCAATCCTGATAAAGCTGATAAGCCTAGTGTTTTTCCTAATGACAAAATTGAAAATAATAAACTTCCTCCAACTTGTTTTCGAATATTAGTTTTAGATAATTTGATATCCATTCTTTCTTTCAATTGTTTGCTTTTATTCAATCTTCTGACAACATTAGCAGGCACATGAAGAGTATCGTTTTCTGATAAAGCATTATTTGTTAATCTCAAAACAATTGTTTCTCGTTTATGAAAAGCCTTTACTAATTTCTTTTTTTGATTCAGTGATAATTTTACATTTATTTCGTAAAGTTGAGTCATTTCTTGTATATATTATATGTTATATAAGTTGTTAACAACAAAACATATTTTTAGTTAAATATAAAAACCAAATTTAAACTATAACAAGTTCATTTCCAATTTTATCAATAGCAATTTGTTCTTCACAATTCTTCCTGCATCAGGGCCATTTGCCATGTGAATCAATTCTCCATCTTCGTTTACAGTAATATTAAATTGAATTTGCATTGGAACTAGCATTTTACTTTCTAATTCTTCAAAAAGGATGTAACGAATCAAAGGTATAGTAACATTGATATGTTTTGCTCCTCCTGTTCCATCATTAACAGCTTGAGAAAGCTATCTTCTAGATTTAAAGCCTGTATTATTATCATTATTATTATTATTATTATTATTATTATTATTATTATTATTATTATTATTATTATTAGCTGTAGTATTATTTGTATCAAGGTACCATACGCTATTTTTACCAACAGATCTTGAAAAATCATCTGAATATTCTAGAAGAGTTTTCAGAAAAGTTACATTATGCAAGTTATCAGTATCATATACTATTTTACCTGCAGATTTTATCAAAGGATGTTTAATTAAACTATGAGCACCATTAATTTTCTGTTATTCTATCAGCTGCTGCATAACCAGCTCCATCTGCTATTTTTTGTAACTGAAAGCGAACTTCGAAGTATCCATTATACCAATCAAAAAATGAAGATCTATCATTAATTGCGAATTTGTATCCGTTTTTTCTTGATGTTGATTATTGCCAGGAGCTCGAATAACATCATCTAATTGACAACGAACATACTCGTTTCGTTGTAAATATTCACTTGTTCTAAAAGCCATTTTATACTATTATATTACATAATTTTAACATCTTCTTTTGATACCACTACCTGATATTAAACAATTTAAAATCACAGTGCCTTCTTGTTGCGGCATAGGTTGAATTGGTATTATTTTTTGTTGTTTTGTTGAACCTTGTCTCATTTTAGAAAGCTGATTCATAATTAAATCACCAGATTTTTCAGCAACTTTTTTTCCAATTTTATCACCAGCGTGTGATACTCCCGATTCTAATGCTTTTTTTGCCATACGCTTAGCTACTTTTTTGAAAACTGAAGATGCAATAGCTTTCATAGGTTGAAATATATTATCTGTAATAATTCCAGATCGTTTGTGTTGAAATACAAATTTAGCAAGTCGTGGATGATAAAATCTTTTAAATTCGTATGGTTTCATTATATTCTTATGTTATATTATTGTACTTTTTTAAAATTAATGAATATGATACATCCGCTCCATTGAGATCAAGTAATCTTTTTTTTCCATCTGTTACCCACATTCTAATAGATGAAACTGTAGTTTTATTAATTGGATTAAATGTGATTCATCGTGGTTCTAGTGTAAATGAATACGATGGTTGTAAAACACTAGTACTAAAACTATAAATAATATCAGTATCTTGCCTGTCAACTAAACTATCGTTAATCAAAAACCCAATGAATATTTAAAACGTCAGTATCTTGACTTAAATTTGGTACTTTACTACCAATATGTGTTCCACTTGTTAATATTTTTTTGTCGAAACCTGTGAGGTCATTAAAATCCGATTTTGTTAAGTCAAGTCTTACTTGAGTTGGCAAAACAATTGTGACTCTGAATGTTGTTGCATTAAATGTTAATGATATACCGTCTTTCTTTATTATTTGTTTGAGATACCTATCAAAATCGTTGTAATTCCATACACCGGCTGGATAAGTTAGATCTTGAAAGTTTGATCCATTATTGATGCTACATGCTATTGTTTGATTTTGTGTGATGGACTGACGTTGAACCAAGTAAAAGTCAAATTAATTATCCTATTCAAACCAATCTGATATTCATTATTCCTTGGTAAAATTATTGGTCTCATGAGTTTTGTAACAAAATTTTCAGGTTTATTAAAAGGTATTTCTTTAACTGATAGCTTGATAATACAATTTTTCTATCCATGTATATATACAATGTTGTTACATTAAATTTTGAAATACTTATTATATAGTTTTTTATGTTGTGATTTATTAATTGTTAATGTTTTTAGCAATGTGTCTAATATAGCAACTTCCATATTACGCATACCAATCCTTGTATTTCCGGCTAAAATGTCACCAACAATCAATTTCAATTTTTTGATAAGCTGTTTTGGATTATTGAAAAATACAACATTTCTTCCTCTTTGTTTTCTTCTAAGTCCAGAAACTTTCATTGTTTTGACTTTATTTTCATAATGTTTGATATATGTATTCAATGCAACTCTTGCATTATCTATTCTTTTATTTTCAATCTGTCTGGTAGCTCCTGAAATGGAACCTATTTGAAATTGTTTTGTTATTGCAGACTTATACCCTTTTAATTGATTTCTTCTTGTTTTAGCATCATTAATAATCTTATTGAGATATATTTTGTTCTTTTGTTTAGTCATTTCTTGTTGATTTAGTACCTTTTTAACAGAATCATACTTTTGAATACCAAGATCATCCAATATCTCATTATCTATATCTTCATCATCTGATCCATAATCAACTTCATCTACTTCTTCATATTCAGGAGGAAGATCTTGTGTTTCAGGAATATATTGAGGAACAACACTAATTTGTTTTTACCTTCCAATATATCTTTTAATGATTCTTCATATGTTGGAGGCTTAGGAACAAGTTGTTTTTCTTGCTGTGGTAATACTGGTTCTTCAAATAAATCACCAAGATTCATATCAGGAACTTCATCTTCAATATCAATGCCATAATTTGGCACTTCACTTTTTTTTAATGCTCATCTTTTTATTGAAGGCAATTTTAAATTACTGGTTATTACATCATCCAGTTTTGTTGTTATTGGGTTAAAAACCTTTGAAAAAGATGCTTGACTTGTTTTTTGACCCAAATGATGCTGAATAATAGCATTTCTTACGGTATTAATTTTATCTCCTAATTCAGATTTACTTTTTGCAAGTTCAGAATGGACAAAATGTCAACAGCACAACTGAAATCCATGGCAACTGAGAATCCAAGCATTAACAGTGTAAAAACAAAGAAGACACCAAAACACAAAATCTAGCCGAGAGGGATTCATGCACAAAGATGTAAAAGTAGATGTGGTTATCAGCATGACAAAGATGTAAAAAGTGCCAAAAGTTAAACCATTTTTCCAGAGTATGTCAGTCTAAGACCACAGTTAAGAGACAAATACACCATGTAACTGTACACAAAGACAGTGATGATGAGTTCTCTGTCAAATGCATCACTTCAGTGAACACTGTAGATATGGGTGAATGGTATGAAGACCAAAGGATTGGAAGCCAAAGTATTTTAAGTTCTTGATACCACATCAGGATACTGGCAAGTAAACCTATATGAAGACGGGTCAACGTTGTGCATGTTAAACATGCCGTTTGGAAGATACAGTTTCACCAGGCTGCCATTTGGAATAAAGTCAGCTCCCAAGGTGTTTCAGAATTGAATGTATGACCTGTTTGCTGATCTAGAGGGTGTGAAAGTGATAGTAGATGACCTCCTTAGTATGGGAAAAAGATGATGCATAGCAAGTGTTCGAGCAAGCTTGAAAAGTCAACCTCAAATTCAATGCCAAGAAATGCCAAATCAAGCAAGAAGAAGTTCCCTATGTTGGCCATGTCCTAAGCAAAGAGGACTTGACACCAGATCCTGAAAAGACAGAGCAGTACAAGCAATGAAACACCCAGACAACACTAAGGATAGCTAGATCGATAGATAGATAGACAGAATGAATCCTAGATAATAAGTCAAAAACTGATTATTAAGACAATATCAAAAATTCCATATAAAAGTTAAAACATTCCTTGGATTTATTCAGCATCTTGGAAAGGTTATACCCAACATGGCTACAGTCAGTGCACCGCTAAGACAGTTGCTTGAGAAGAACCGTGCCTGGCATTGGGACCAAGAGCAAGAAGCAAGCTTCCAGAAACGTAAAGAGATGGCCTCTTTGTTTTACTCTCTTTGACATTTACTTCAACATGGCTGCTCCACATGGAGCCGACTACTTAGTTTAATGTACACATGACACGTAATGCGTGACCTATACTGTGACACCCCCCTCTTTACAACAGTGCATAAGGTAACAGAGATCTTCAATGTGCTGATACAAAATCATTGTTCATATATAAACTATAACATGCCTTGGTTATAGGACTTAACTGTAACGAGGAACAATAGCGCTTTTCAAATGTTCAGTTCAACTTAACTTAGCTCTATAATGCAAAAAAAATAGCACTCATATTAATGTTCAGCTTATCTAGTGGTTTCACTGTCCACCCGGATCTGGTCCCTGTCCCCGCCACTTGTCTCTGGGTTCAGCTTGACCCTTGCAGGGGGTCTGGGCTTTCTCCTGGTGGTTGATAGTCTCCACTTGCAGGTGGCTTCATGTCCCTGGATGGTGATTGTGGTCTCGAGACTGCTGTGGGTACTTGGACTGATGTAAGTGTGCACAGGAACTTGCTGTGTCTGGCCTGAGGTGCGATCTTGTGCGCCCGTATGCACCTTCTGTGGTGTTATTTTTGACGATGTACGATCAAGGTTCTTTCTCTGCTCTCAGGACAGTTCCTGGTTTCCAGGTCTTGGTATGGTGATCAAGGATCCGTACTGGCTGGCCTGGGTGGAGTGGATCAAGGGTTCAGCCTGCTTTCTGGTTATAATAGTGACCATAGCGGTCCTGCTGTCTCTTCAACTGCTCCTTAACTTGCCCCGAATCAGGTGTAAGGCTTGCAAGGTTGGACATTGGTAACACTGTTCTGAACCTTTTTGGTTAGTAGCTCTGCCGGTGACTTCAGGTGGTGGTCAATAGGTGTGGCTCTGTATGGTAACAGTGCTAGGTAGGGAGCTCCTCTTTCTTCGTCACACTTTGTCATTATGTTCTTTACTGTCTGTCCCATGCCTTCAGAGGACCAATTTGTTTGTGGATGATGGGGGGGAACTGGTAAGGTGCTCAATACCATAGGATTCTGTGAAATCTTTCAATTCCTTGGAGCTGTACTGCGGTCCATTATCGGTAAGAAGTTGGGCTGGAATGCCGTGTTCTGCAAAGATGCTCTTAACGTGAGTCACTATTGCCTGTGAGGATGTGCTTGTGAGCTTTCTGATGACAGGAAACTTGCTGTATTGGTCTGATCATAGCAGGAATTCATGACCCTTGAATTCGAACAGGTCAGAGTTCAACCTCTGCTTAGGGTAGCTTGGTGGCTCCGGCTGGACAATTGGCCGTTTCTGCTGTTGGCGCTGATGTCTCTGGCAGGGGTCACATTCCTTGACTAGGCTGATAACATCTTTAGTTAGACCGGCCAGGAGATAGATGTTCTAACTCTTAAGAGGCATTTTTCTTGGCCTACGTGTCCTTGATGGATAATACTTAACATCTCCCTACGGAGACTTGGCAGTACAACAATTCGGTCTCCCTTCAGTATGAGGCCGTTTTCAATAGTACAGTCTTCGTGGAAGTTCCAATAGTCATAGAGTGACTCTAGGAGTCTCTCTCGTTTGTCAAATCGTTTCTCTCAATCTGTTTAGGGTGGGGTCACTGGTAGTCTCCTTCCGGATCTGCTGCAACCACGCTTGTGATGCAGGGAGCGTGTTTGTGACATAATGGATGTCACGCTGTGGTAGCTGGTTATTGGCTGCTGCAGGTTGAGGTGAAACTCTCGACAGCACATCTGCAATTGGTACACCAGTGCCTTTGACATAAGTGACTTTCACGTCAGACTTAAGGGCCCACTGACGTATTTTTTGGAGTGCGTTGCTAAGGATGTAATGGTTAAGTAATTTCGGAGAATTTGTCATTATTTTGGTCAGTTTCCAACTTTTGTAACCCAATGACCGTAAATATGACGTCATCATACCACGCCCATGGTCACGTGACCAATAGAAGAAAACTCTAAATTTGTCTCCGTGCTACGCAATTTGGGTATTTAATTGGTTTGATAATTTGTATTCGTTTTTGCATCCAGCCAAGCATGGGTTTCTTTTTATTTTGAAAAATGTTCTTTTTAAAGACATAAACGATACTGAAATACCCATAACTTTTTCAAAAAAGATGATTTTAAAAAATCAATGCTTAGCTATATTTGTTATTTGGGGGTGAAACGTGCCATGTAAAAAAAAATTTAATTCAATTCAAAACCGCCGGGAATTTAGCTTTTTTCTCAAACCGGAAGTCAGTTCGTTTACGCATGCGCAGTTGATCTGAAAACGAGCTCGAGGAAGGGCGAGGAAAAGCCTTCGATGGAAACAACAGTTTGTGGGGTGACTTTTGCTTCTGAGTGGGTTTTCTTGTCAGCTCATGATATGATGACGTCAGTTACCGGAAGTAACATTTCACTTCCTTAGCAACGCGCGAAAAATCCGTCTGTGGGCCCTTAAGTGCTCTCAGTACAAATCTTTGGAGTCTTGCTGGGCAACTGGATTGTTTCTTCCTGAAGATTGCTTCCAGTGGCTTGTGGTCTGTTTGGATAGTGCATTGTTTGTTTGCCTAGCGCTTCACCCTCAATTTTACTGTACTTCTGCTCTGTTTTGGTGAGCACCTTTGGTACATAACATACTGGTTGACGGTTCTGTAGGAGGACGGCACCAAGGCCCTTCAGCAAAGCATCTGTCTGGAGTACTGTTTCCTCTGCTGGGTCAAAGTACCTTAACACACCAATAGTAGATACTTCTTGTTTGACTGCAGAGAATACAAGGTCATGTTCTGGGCCCCACATGTACGCTACTTCCTTCTTCGTGAGTTTGCGAAGGGGTGCAGTAATGGTGGCAAGGCGAGCTGAGTACCTTGTAAGATAGTTGACCAGGCCCAAGAAGCTCTGTAGGCTCTTGACATCTTCTGGGAGTTGCATGCTTTGTATGGCTGCTACCTTGCTACTGTCTGGTCTCATACCTTGTGTGGTCCAGGTGTTTCCAAAGAAATGAACCTTCTTGCATTTTAAATTGCAGCTTCTCTTCCTTGAATACAATGCCCTTCTGTCGGGCTTGCTCCATCAGGTTGGCTAAACTCTTGTCATGTTCCTGCTCTGTGGAGCAAAAGACAAAGGTATCATCTGCTATGCCTGTGATGCCACTGAGGCCTTTGAGCGCTGAGTCAAGCTGTTTCTGGAATACGTCCTGGGAAACAATGAGTCCAAAAGGTAGTCGGGTGAATCGGAACCTTCCAAAGGGGGTACCAAACATAGTAAGGTGCGAGCTGGGTTCATCCAGTGCGATGTGCCAATACCCTTTCTTAGCATCTACTAGGGTGAAGAACTTGGCATTACTCAACTGGGTCACCACCTCATCAATTGTCTTGGTGTAATGCTCTTCTCTCTTGATCCATTCATTTAGATCGCATGGGTCTATGCAGACTCTCAGCTTTGTGATTTCTCCCTTATCATTAGATGACTCTGACAGGACAATGCTATTTACCCAGTCTGTGGGTGTTTCGACCCTGGTAATGACACCTAACTCTAGCATCTTGTCAATCTCGTCTATAGAGCTCTCGCAGGTGGACAGGTACTGACCGTGGAGGGTGGACGATAGGTTCTGCCCCAGGTTCAAGGGTTACATGATATGGTTTCATATGGAATTCTCTTAATCCATCAAAACGGTCTTAGAAGTCAGTGAGGAGTGTCTTTGGTGAGCAAAGTGTATGATGCCACCTGACTGGTTGCTGGGTGCGTGATTGGACTGATTGGATGCTTCTTTGCTCTCTTGTTTCTTTGCAAGGTTGCAGTTAAATTTCACAAGTTCTAAGTCGCTGCAAGTTTTACACCCCAACATTGGTGGGCTAAGGACTTTGGTAACTTTGAAGGTGGCTTTCTGAAGGGTTAGCTTGTTTCCTTCTACAATACACTTCTTTCGTACAGTGTCTGAGTCTACTCCAAACACAAGTGCATCACGCAATAATTCATCTTTCATGTCGGCTGGGTAGCCACTAATTTGGACTACAGTTTCGCTTCTGTGAGAAATTTGTCTAATTCAAAACCAATGAAATCGCTCATTTCTCTTTGCTTTAATCCAGCTTGTCACTAAGTCAGTAAAGGTAACTTACAGTTTGTTGCTTGCGAGTCTTCGGACCTTCTAGTCACATCCCGCTTCTGACAACCATGTTTTTCTTTCAAATTTATTACAACTTCAACATAGCCGCTACACGTGGAGCCGACTACTTAGCATAATGAACACGTGACACGTAACGCGTGACCTATACTATGCCACTCTTCAGCACCAGTACAAGCCACTAACCCCATCAGTTGCTGCAAGTTCCAAAGGGATGGGTGCAGTCCTCCTGCAAGGTGGAAAACCCTTGACATACGGGTGCAGAGCCCTGACTCCAGCACAAAAGCGATGTGCCCAGATCGAAAAGGAAACCCTCGTGTACAGCACACAGAAGTTTCATCAGTTTATATATGGAAGACCAACCCAAGTAGAGTCAGACCACAAGCCCTTGCAGTATATTTTAAGTAAGCCTTAGCATGAAGCACCACCTCAAAGTCTATTCTTATGGGCTGCAGACTTAAAACCTCTCTTCCAACTAATGCTGAGCTTCTAGAGGCACAGGCAGCCCCAGAAATTAAGCAGCACCTTCGGAAGCTCAAAGAAAGAGAGAATTTCCAGTACGATAAGCACTGTAGTAAAGAGTTGCTGCCTCTAGCCAAAGATGATAAGGTGACTCTCAAGCAAGATAAGAAATGGGTCGAAGAAACAGTGGTTGACAAACATCACACCTCCACATTGTATGTTGCCAGGGTCCGAAATTGCACCTTCCTGGTCGCCAATGCGACCAAAAATTGAGTACTGGCGACCAGAATTTCACAATTGATCGCCATGGGGCGACCTACTGTTAAGTTCAGAGCCATTTGCAAAAAGGTGTCTTTCTTTTCATCCTGCCGATGTTTTGAAAGAAAAATGAAAGGAATTTTCCTGTTAACTACATCCATAATGTCGCAAGCCACCACGCTTTTTTTTCTTTTTTTTTTTTTGCGGTTTCTCATAAAATACGTACTGCAGGCGAAAAAACTACGACTCAGTAAAGAGATTTGAGGGACTGGTGTGAGGAATGTCGCACAGTTACAACATGGTGGCTCGTCTGCGACAGAACGTGACTGGTGTTTCTGTGGCTGAAATTTTCAACAACGGGCAGATGGATTTCTTTATTACATTCGAGGTCGGGTACATTTTCTCTCCAAAATGTCCACTTTCGAAAGCGAAAAATAATGCTTGACTCATATAAAAGATTGCGCGTTGCCTTGTGGTGTCCATAAAAAAGTTCAAAACGTGCATTTTCAGATGAAAATGTTTGGCGACCAAAATTGCCAACAGGCGACTGAAAATGTTTTATCTAGTCGCCCCTTGGCACCCATATGAAAAAGTTAATTTCGGACCCTGGTTGTCCAGACACCTGAGGGTCAGAAGTACAGGAGAAATCGGAGACATTTGAATATGAGCTAAGTATCACAATCACTAAACAAAAAAAAAGTAAAGTAAAAAAAGTAAAAGATCACGAGTTGGTCGATTGAGTGCACCAACACGTTCCTGAACCAACCATCAAGATAGACACTGTGAAACAGGAGTGAAGTCTGACCAGGGACTAAAACCAATGGTGCGCACTCCTTATGGTTGACTAGTCAAGCAGCCTACATACTTCGAAGACTATGAAAAATGATTATAAACATTTGTTTGCAAACTTTGTTTCTTCCTCTTTTTAATATTTTGTCAGCTTTGTTGTTACTTTATTTCAAAGCCTTAACAACATGTAGCCATAGCCCAGTCCTTGATTACAAAAAAAAAAAAGGAGATGCCATGTAGACTATCACAAAAACGGTCCCTAAGGTATGTTGGGTAATAAAGACCATGAGGAATTTTTGAGATACAGTGAATGTCATGATAAGACATAACACTGAGCTGCAGGACTAGAAATGAGCTTTAGTACTTTCATTGCTGCAATATCTGGTTTCTGGTTTCTTTCTGCAATACCTGGTTTCTTTCTCAACAATTCAGTAACAATTCATCAGATTTGGAAGTAGAGCGTCGGATTCAAGCTGCCACCAAAACCTTTCGTTCTCTGTGCAAGCGCCTGTGGTCAAGACATGATATCAAGAGGACAACCAAAGTTAAGGTCTACAATGCAGCCATCCTGCCCACACTTCTCTATTCTACAGAGTGTATGACCCTCTACAGAAGGCACATAAAGAAACTCACCAGAACTCAGCTACGGCACCTGCATCAAATCCTAGGGATCCACTGGCAAGACAGAGTACCTGATGTCGAAGTACTGAGAAGAGCCAATACACCTAAGGCAGAGGCACTCATCACGGGATCACAGCTACGTTGGGCTGGGCATGTCAGACGCATGTCTGACTCCAGACTCCCAAAAGCGGTCTTGAATGGAGAGCTCACTGAAGGAAAGAGGAAGCAAGGAGGACAGAAGCTCCGCTTCAAAGATGTACTAAAGAGACACATGAAGAACACAGAAATTTGCCCTGACACTTGGGAGGAAGCTGCTTCCAACAGAAGCAACTGGAGAGCATCGGTGAGGAGATCAATCGGATGCATAGAAGGGAAGCGTCTGGAGGAATATCTACGAGCCCATGAAAGAAGACACAATCTTGCAAAATCAACCGGGCATGCATGCTGCATTTGTGGGCGGCTCTGCCGTTCAAATGCAGGACTTACGGCCCACCTACGTAAATGCACAAAAAACCCTCTGTATAACAGTCATCATCGAATTTGATGGACTGCCGAAGATCTGGTTTCTTTGTATGACTTAGAAATCTTTTATCTTGTTTTACCTTGTCACACATAATACAATTACCAGGTATGTGTTTTACGCAGTGTAATGAATGCCTTAATAGGTAATTGTCTATCTGAATTTTAATCCTTTCATTTAGAGCATTTTGCTGCTGGCAGTAAGTTTCAGGTCACCAAAAATACAGGAGTGAAATTATAAATTTGAGATGATACTCTGATTTGCTGAAGTCTGGATCTTACTGTACAAGAGGCAGGTACAAAAGTCAGACCAGATCAACTCGGATTGACGTAAAAAAAAGGCCTTGAGGCAAACGTTGAATAGCTTTGGTTTACAAAACCGTTTTTCCTCCATCCGAGGTGAGCAATCCAAGTTCATCAAGTTCGACTTTTGTACCTGCCCTACTGCAAGTTTTGTTTAGTTATTAATTATTTTTTTCGATGCTTTCCTTTATGTATCCAAATACAATGTAAAAGAATGTATTTTGTACTGTTTTGTACTACCACCCTTGTTGGTGTTCTCTCTTGCCCAACCTGCAGCACTAACATTAATTGGCTGATGAAGTTGCTCTTAAGAAGGAACTTATGCCTTTTTTTTTGAGAACAAACAGCCATGCTGATAGGTCAGCATTTCTTTCTGACAAACACAACAGCACTACATCTTTTCTCACAAAATTTAGACTAGTTACCTTGTAAACTTAATGTGCGAAAAAGAAAAAGTACTTTTGGATAACAAGCATGTGGTATACATTGTTTATATCAAATTCAAAACAGTACCAGTCTCCCCACATGCCCAAGGCCTGGTTGCACATTTTCAAGGAATGGTGACCAAACCAGGCTGTTCAAGGCTTCCAGATAGTTGGGAAAGCAAACCGAGGAAAATGTGCAAGAAAAACACTCAGGATTGTTTTCCCAATTATCTGGGAGCATGGAGCAGGCTACAACCAAACTCAACGTCAAGCACAAGTTTCATCCCAGACATAATCTTGCCATTTTGAGGGTTGCCCTTCGCCATTTGTTGCAATTGTTTGTGACTTGGCCTATGTATCAAACCCTATAGCTCTTTCTAGAATGACTGGCGACACATATGAGATAGGTGAAGTGCCAATGAGGCTCCTTGTGTTTTAGCTACAGCGCATTGACGAGGAACAACAAGCATGAAACAGCTGTCTGCGTCAGCTTTCTAGTTTCAGCACTGATCATGCTAGGTTTGGCCGACCATACTTCCATTTCAAAGAGAATGCCTTCATGAACGTTGTTTGATCTGTCCTAACAGTAGTGTTTATGCTTATCATTGTTTGTGTTGATCCAACGTAACGCATAGATCATTATACTGCATTGCAGTCTTAAGTGTATAATGTTTATCTTGCCATTAATAGACCGTTTTACAGAGTAGCTAAGTTACCTGGCCTAGGAAGGGAAGTGAGGTTGCTGGTAACCCTGCTCTGATACAAACCTCTGCGCTTTCCTAATGTTAATGTGGACTAATATATTATTAGAATTAATGTCATGCACAATTGACGACACAGTATTTGTGGGAGGAAAAAGCTAACGCTGGGGATAAAGTGTCGTCCAGGATCTGAGTGCTGCCTGCCAGAAAGAGACCAGTCACTGGGTCAAGCCTAGTGTCAGCAAGTGGCATACTGGCCACGCACAGAGCCCAGCTACCTTGAGCAACGTGTACCTATGCCAAGCTCCTAGAAGGTTGAGCCAGCAAGGGGAAGTGGATGTGCCTCACTTCTAACCCAAGCTAGAGCAACCCCCAGCATCGCTTCAGTGTGGGACTGAAGGGTTGGCACCGTCAACACTTATCCCCAAACCATTTTTAACACAAATGACAAAAGAATAATTTTTAAAAATATGACAAGGTATCACTGCAAGTAGGAAATGTGCCACCGTTTCAGAACTACCTATACCATGAGGATGACCCAATTAAATCACATGGGAGGGTGGGAGCGGAAAAAACCCTCACAACATGGTCGGAATACGCTGATGATTTATGAGACAAAATGTGTTCATATAGCAAGCCACAACATATTTGACTGGATGGAGAGTTGGCTGCATGGGTCGCCAAAAAATCTAATTGTTTCCAGTAACAGGAGGCGGGAAAAACATGTATGTTGATCGGATGCGAAGCACACTAACAAACAGTTGACGCAATCACTAAGGTAGAGGGTAATTGACCTAGACATTAACTGCATTATTATTTTATGCTAAAGCAGAAACAGCCATTACAACAACACAATTTACATGATAAAGGCAGTGAGATTTGCACCAATACAAGGTCAACAGCAGCCTCGCAGCCATTCATAGGCTAAGTAACTGAGCAAACACCTGCAAAATAGCTACTGTAAAGACTCTTGTATAAGCCGAACCCCCAACTTTCAAGCATGATTTTGGAAAAAAATAAGAATTCCAAAAAAGCACTCATGCAAAAAAAGTTGGTTGTTTGTTCGCAGATGTTAGCAATAAACTTGACGAAATCCAATGTTGTGTATTTGCAGTGACAGTAATAAGTGAATCAACCCTGAAAATACCTTTTAAAAGCTTCTTTTTAATCAGTTTCCTTATTCCCTGTGACTGACAACAGTTGTATTCATTCCTAAAGCCCACAGTTGATATGAAAACAATAGAATTTGAACGAAAAAAGCGCAGGAGAATGATTCTAAACCTTTGCTTGGTAACCACACAATCATTTAACGAGGGCAGTCTGGACATGGAAATGTTTGCTTTCGCGTCAGCTTGTGCGTGGATATCATGTTTATCAAGACGTATGGGAACCATCGATCAGAGAAAAACTTGTTGCTAAACAAGAGTTTAACAGCCCCATGGACAAACAGGCCATGAAAGTTGTCAAGGGCAATGAAACGGTCAGCCATTTGCCTCGCGAGTTCTCCTGAATAGCGCGGTATTTTCTTGCACGTAGTGAAGAAATCAGTGTTGAGGTGATCAGTCGTAGTAAGTTGTAAGCAGCTGTGTGGAGGAATGGAGATTCTATGCCAGTTAGAGTTTAACTGCTCAAACAAAGTGCAAATGAAACGCTTGAAAGAACTACTGGCAAGCAAGATTCGGGTTGAGAATCTGAAGATGCGAAAAAACGGCTCTTTTAGGAGCCACCACTTCTATAACCACCGAAAACAGTGATCAACTACAGGTTTCAATATGTTTAATCTGTAGTTACTGAAGGTTTTTAGTTCAATTTGTAACCCCTATAAGCCAGTTTACTCCCTCTGAGGGCAATGGTCTCGTGTATAAGCTGCACCCGCAAGTTTTGGCCCAAAACTTAATCAAAAAGGTGTGGCTTATACACGAGTCTTTACGGTAGCTCCAGCTATCTGGAATGATATCCATTTGACTCTGAATTAACATCAATCCTTACAATAATTAAGTAACTTTAGAAAGAAGCTAAAATTATACATTCTGAATCTTGTAAGAAACTTTTCATTAAAAAGTACATGTGCACTGAATTTAATAAAATTATTGATTGGTTGAGCCTTTCTACAAAGTTCATAATTATTACATGTATTTTTATGAACCTCTGAGTATTGATAATTCATTTGCTCACTTTGTACTGTTTGCCTTTGTAGTGTTCAATGCTTAGTATAGTGATTCTAAAGAATAGTAATATTGTTTACAACTTTCCAATAATAGATAGCTACCTAAAAGCTGGTTTGCAAAGTTAGTTCATTTGCTTGGACATTGGGAGTGTTTTGTATCAATAATTAACAATTAAACCTGTAGCCCTTGTGGGCTACGGGTCAACAGCCCATGAGGCGAAGCTTAATGGGCTATTGACCCGTTGCCCTTGAGGGTGAAGGGTTTAATTGTTTTAGTATCACCCAACTAGTCAGACAGAAAAGGCAATAATAAAGTTAGCAATTGCAAGTTGAAGAAATATTTATTTGGGAATAAAACAAAAGTAAGCGTTGTGCTTTTCGCTACTCGAGAACTGTTACTAATAGCCCTCTAGTAGCGTAGCCAACCAAAATGCGGGACTTGCATTAGTCCACTAGTTGGGTGATACTAACAATAATTAGTATCACCCAACTAGTGGACTAATGCAAAATGCTGCATTTTGATTGGCTACGCTACTAGAGGACTATTACCGTAAAGACTCGCAGATAAGCCGCACCCCGAGTTTAGCAGCTCAAATTTTGGAAAAAAAAGGTTTTTCATGAAAAAAACTCGAACGAAATCCAAAGTCGAGACCATGAATTAAGTGTTCTGTCTTCATCCAAGGCAAACTCGCCAACAATGGATCGAAAAATACTTTTAAAGTCTTACCCGTAATTTTAGCTCTTTAGTAGAATAAACATCATGTCCACCACTTATGACATATGATTGAGATTATTCTGGTATTTGTTTACAGGCAATTCTCCATTCAAGGGAGTTTTTCCATAGAATTTTGTGCGTAAATTTGTCGTTTTCTTGCTGTTCGAAGCTGTGTAACCAGGCATAATATCGGACTATGGAAGACCGGACACCGAAATTCACAGCACCTTTCCCAAATGGTCTCGCAGATAAGCCGCACCTACGATTTTGATCGCAAATTTTTGGAAAAAAGGTGCGGCTTATCTGCGAGTCTTTACGGTAGTAATAGTCCTCGAGTAGCAAAAAGCGTGACGTTTTCTTTTGTTTTATTCCCAAATAAATATATTTTCAACTTGCATTTGCTAACTTTATCATTGCGTTTTCTGTCCGACTAGTTGGGTGATACTAAAACAATTAGACCCTTCGCCCTCAAGGGCCACGGGTCAATAGCCCTTGCGGGCGAAGGGTCTAATTGTTCAATATCACACACCAAGCTCAGCTGTACAGTAGGGCAATGAGAAGCATTTGAGCACTAACCACTCCCTTTTTGTTATTGAGATTGACCTAGTTGACAGTTACCGGTATCCATCCATCAAGGAAAAATGCATGTACTTCAAATTAATTTTTTGAGTGATCTTATAATAGCTATCACCGGTGTAGAATGATTCAATGTATCATGGTGTTACATGTGAAAGGCATAAATTATCACCCAGGGGAGAAATAGATAACATACAAAATAGGATTAATATTGAGCAGCTATCCTTGAGGGATGCCATTTTAAGGGGAAAGGTTCTGACAGGTTGGGGACCCACTGTAATTTACAACATTCAAAATTCCTGTAAACAAAATAACATCTATTCTAGCGCAACTCATACCCAGCCAGATAATAGAAACCATTTGGTACACTGTTACGACTATAACATCATTTCAATCATGACAGAATTGATCACAAGATTAAGTGCATGTACATGTACAAAATAAAACCTATTCAAGTGCAACTGATACCCAGAAAGATTACCATCCTGAATCTTTTTGTTTACACAGTTACAACTTAAACTTTTCAATTAAGAAATTTGATCAAGAGATTAAGGTCATGTCCATGTGTGTACCACCCATCCATTCCTTATAAAGGAAAACCTAACTTTTAAAAATTGGCATTTTAAATTCTGCACATCCATGAATCAGCACTGGCACAATACAGTATTTCTCCTACCTGCAACTACATCTCCAGATATTCCTGAAGCCGTCTCTTCCTTTCTTCTTCTCTTCGTCTTTGAGTCCATCCCTGTAAAGGCTAAAATTAATAATAATTTAATAATAATAATAATAATAATAATAATAATAATAATAATGATAATGATAATAATAATAATGAACCAGAAAAGTGTATCGACAATAGAGGACCCTTTTGATTACTTGTGGATTGCTAACTGGGTATTATATTCTGTGGTTGTGGCATTTCTTTTGTTAAAAGGATGGAGAAACACAAATCTGGTCAGCCAACCATCACCCGAACCAGACTGGCCGATAAATGAAAAATTGCATACGGAAAAAAGGTGATTGAGACCAATCAAGTCTGAGGAGGAATGGAATCTAGAGCTTGAACAAGTGTTTAAATCAGTTAAGAGGAAGAGGAACTGCAGTGCTCCTGGACCTGATAAACTAGCAAACTATTGGTGGAAAAACGTAGAAATCCTTTACCAAGGAGTGACACGGTGTTTCAGGTCACTTTCAAAAGTTGATTCCAACT
Organism: Montipora efflorescens; assembly: GCA_014634505.1. NCBI lineage: Eukaryota > Metazoa > Cnidaria > Anthozoa > Scleractinia > Acroporidae > Montipora > Montipora efflorescens. The sequence goes on from BLFP01000337.1 coordinate 244,892, forward strand.
ATCCAGCATGGTTCACTGGAAGTAAAACATCTTTAATCCTGAAAAAAGGAAAATTCACAAGCGACAACCAAAGGCCGATTACCTGCCTTAACACTACACATAAATGGTTCACATCTTGTATGCTAAGGCCTATGAACGAACACCTAAACAGGTATGAGCTAATGGAGAAGAAGCAGAGAGGTGCTACGGAAGGATGTAGTGGCACAACAGATAATCTACACATTGATAGAATGGTTACTCAAGATTGTCATCGGGGTAGAAGGAATTTAAGCACGGCATGGATGGACAAAACCAAAGCGTATGATTCTGTTGACCACGAGTGGCTATGTGAGATGATGGTTGTACATTGCTTTCCAATGTGGATAAGAAATTGGTAACCAAGTTATGCAATTCATGGAATACCAAGATCGTCACAATGACCGACCAAAATTGGGTCTGAAGTTTCAGATGTCATCCACTTCAAGAGAGGACTTCCCCAAGGTGATTTGCTGTGTCCAAGGCTGTTCACAATTTGTCTGAATGCTACAGGAGGATATAGACTCGCTAAACTAATCAGTACCAAAGTCATACACCTATTGTATATCGATGACCTCAAAGTCTTTGCTGCCTCAACGCAGAATCTGAAAACTGTGATGAAATCCACAAGAACGGCCATGCAGAATATTGGACTCAAATGGAACCCAAAAAAGTGTTCGGTCGTAAACATAAAGAGAGGAGTCAAAGTGGCCGACGAGCAGGGAATGACGTTTGTTGAATTGACGGTAGTTAAGTGTTTAGAAGAGGGAAGTCAAGTTTCTTGGCGTTCTGGAGAGTAGTCAACCAGAAGATGAAGTAGCTTTTAAAGTTGCCTCTGAAGTTTACCTGAATAGATTGCCCATAATATGGTCAAGTCCACTGTCTGATTCCCATTGTACTCTGGCTACCAATCAGTACGCTCCTCCCGCACTAAGCAATTTAATGTGGACGCAACATCTACCCATTACAGAACTTAGGCAAGTTGATCGTGAAGCTCGTAAGATCATTGTGGAACAAGGAAGTAAGCACCCACTTAGTTCAACCGCGTTGTGCTACCTTGCAAGAGAATCAGGAGGCCGAGGGTTACGATCGGTAGAGGCAGAGTACAAGGCTAGTAAGATTAAAGGTGCATTTAATCTGTTCAACACTATGGAACTTGTACGCCAGTTTGAAAAACGCTCAATAGAGCTCGGACATAATTCTATGGTTAAAGAGGCTGCTAAGTTTGGCCAAGAACTTGGACTCAAGTTAACATTTGTCTACCCTAATCCTGTAAGCTGCAACGACGATGGAGAGGAAGTCCCAGATGCAAAGATTAAGAAAAAAGTGAAAGAAGCTCAGGAAAACCAACTCAAAGGAGAGATTGTAAGCCAGAAGTGGCAAGGGAAGTTGACTGCCTTGAGATGGAGTGACCCAGTACAAAGCCAAGACTGCTTCAACTGGTTAAGTAAATGGAAGACATGTCCAACACAAGTGATCACAGGAATCTACGAGATGTACGAACAACTCCTTCCAACTCGTGTATACTACAGCAAGAAGACAAGAACTGGTAAAGAGAATGGTGTGATGTGCAGATTATGCAGTAAGGCGCAGGAAACCGTGGCACACATCTTAGCTGGCTGTTCTGCACTTGTGCAAAGCAAGTATCTGCATTGTCATAACTCGGTATTGAAAATCGTCTTCTTTGAGATACTTCACCAGCTAGACCTTATAGACAGTGTACCACCCTTGTATTCTCAAGAAGAACCGAAGACGGTTTATGAAAATGAGTATGCACAAGAATTTCTGGGATGTCCCACTATTTGCTGAACATGTGGAAGTTAGGAACAGCAGGATAGATGTACGAATTGTGGATCACAAGATGAAAGTGGTTTCAATGTTAGAGATGAGCTGTCCATGGATGGAGTTTAGAGAATCAAAAATGCAAGAGAAGACACAAAAGTATGCCCCCCTGAGGTTGGAATTTAAAACACAATTCAAGGGATTCAAGATACATCAGCATAACATCATTTTGGATGTATTAGGAGGATATTCTAAAAAAAACTTGAGGACACTGTAAGGCAGCTGGTTGGAGCCAGAAGCAAAGATGTGCTCCTTAAGATGCAGAAGTCTGTTCTCTCAAGCAGTCTCCACACTGCACGATTCTTCAACATCATGGCATAAACGGCCCAGACTTTCTGTATGCAATTACTTGTTATAGGTTATTTTTTGGATAATATCAGAATTCTTTTTTAATTAATAGTTATGTAAATACTGAGTTCTTATAAAATCTGTTATCTTAATTAAATAGTCTCCACATTGAATGACTTTTTAAGATCATGACATAAACGATTCTGATTTTCCGTATACATTTGCTTATTATATGTTAATTTTTTTGGATAATATCAGAATTTATTTTCAGTTTATAGTTATGTAAATACTGAGTTCTTATAAACCCCATAGGCTATGCTTTGCGCCCTATGGGTATGTAAATATGCATATTGACGTTTTACACAATAAACTGCAAGATAATAATAATAATAATAATAATCATAATAATAATAATAACAGCAGGGTTTTTTTTCATTTCGTTGTCATGTGATTTACCAAGCATACATCTGTCCATCTGTCCGTACAGACTCTGGGGGAGGGGGATGGGGATGGGAGATTAAGAAAGGGAAAGGATGGGAGGCTTGTGAATGCAGCTTTGTGGCACGGATGGGCAAATTTTCTCAGCAGGAAACTTTTGTACAGCCCACGGTCCAGCCCCCATTTTTGCCACTGACCTTCGTCACTTTGTAAACGAGTTTTTACTTTTAGTGACAAGCAACAGGATAAAAAGCAGGAAAGAGCACTAGAGGGGAGGTGATGAAACTTGAGAAATTTAAGCAAAGGAAGCCTCGAGAGAAGCAGAGGACGGAGAAGAAGAGAAAATTTCAATGAAGAAAACCGTTAAGCTGAAGGGGTGGCGAATGATAAATGCGAGACTTTGCGAGACGGCGAGACTAGCGTTATTCTTTGCGAGCCCGAGACATTTTGACTTTTTAGATTGCAAACCGAGACTTCAAAGCGTTTTGAGTGCGAGCGCGAGACGTTTAGACTCTTAAAATTCGAGCGCCAGATTTGATTCAGAGCTATGAGGAGATATGACAATGAGCTAGAATTAGCTTGTACAAAAGTCTTACGAAGGAGGCTTTTGTTACCTGCATGCCTCGCTGCTTCACAAATTTTGTAAAACTCACTAAAAAACGAAGCAGGCCTGAAAACGCTTGCAATTCAATATTGACAGAGATTTTGGCACATTTCAACAATCACATACCATATCGCTATTCAAGCTTACAGACATCACACAGACATCATTGGTGAGTTTTCTTGTCATCACTGTCTATTTTGTCAGACATGTTATAACCAAATTCTCAACGCAGTATAAATTTATATTGGATTGCAGTACATTTATCTGTAAAAAATGCACTTGTAAGCAATGTTTGGGGCAGTTTAGGTTCTTTTTGGCCAGATAAGACCCTGAAAAGCGGTTTGATTAGCTCTAACCTGCGTTTTTTGATTTCCATTTCCAACAGCAATGGAATTACAACAATAATTTGTCTTGTTTGTCAGGTGGTTTTGTGGCCGGCTACGTTTCCTTATTTTGGAACTGAATTCATCATTTCCATGGCAACTGCCCTTGCCAAATTAATAGCTTTCAATTCATAGGCTTTTTGTGTGAAATGGATGTCCAGTCATGAGCTGCTTTGTTTGACTGTGAAATTACAGTAAGATAATTACTATGCTTTAGCTTGACTTGGTAATTAGTATTTTTGCTGTCTTTCTAAACTGAAGAGAGAAGGTGTAAAGATTATCAGTCAAAAGGAAAATGCTGTGAAAGAGATTACTGAGCATATAATTTCAGTTCTAGTTGTTGATTAAAATTGTTGGTTATTGTTTGCAAGGCTCGTTTGTTTACTGCTATCAGCTCAGAGGTGTTTGATCACGGTAAACTGTATACACTAATGATGATTAATTTTGTATTTTATGCAGAAGCATATCATTATTTTCATATACACTACATGTATATTGCTTTCTGGGACTAGAAACGGGAGCTCTGCTTTCAGGCTTGGCTAAATCTATAAATTAAAATAAGTGTCATAATTACTATTATCCTGTGAGGCCATGGATCCCTTCTTTCCAGTACATAAACCAGAATGTCATTTATTAAATTTTAGTATTATGATGTCAATTGGCCTTGCACTGGACCTATTAGTAATTAGTTAGTGTTCCATTTTGCAGGTGTCCTGTGGATCTCAGACAGGCCTGGTCGCCATCCTGTTACTGCTGACCTATGACAAAAGAGATTAGGATGGTCGGCAACAAAAGGTTCTTGAAATACATGCTACATAGGGAAAAACCAGAGAGGAGAGGATACAAGAAGGGACTTCCAAACCTGCAGAAAGCTTGTAACACCAACAAAGAGCTAAATTAGCCTAACAGAAGTTATTAAGCAGAGATTGGGGGACCAAGTTTGCCAGACTTGGAAAAAAAGGTCACTAGAGACTGTGGACTAAGAGGAAATAGCTCTGAGAGGGTTGGAAATCAACCCTCGCCCGCTCGCCCATGCAAGTGTCAGAACTGTTTGATCATGCGTACTTAAGGCACCTGTCGACTGAGTATCAACCGATACCATATTGGCCAACATGTCGACTGAGTATTGGCCAACACATGGTCAACTGTCGGTCGCATATGGGTCAATACGTTGACCAACATTTGGTGGACACGTCGCAGTGTCTCGGGCAATGTGTCAGCCAACATATTGACCAATATATTGATTGATATACATTGTATAGACCGATGCTCGACCATGTGTTGGCCGATACTCGGTCGAAATGTCAGTCCATACTTGGTCGACACTCCGCCACCACCTCGACCAGCGCTACAGTGGTTGACTGTTGGTCATAAATTGGTCAACTGTTGGTGGTATGCTGTTTTTGTTAACATGTTTACCAAGTATCGGCCGATATGTCGACTGATACTCGGTCAATACTATCTGTAGATACCTGGACGACGGGTGCCTTAAGTACACATGATCTGAACTGTTTTGGCAAGTACTAATCAAGGATCACTCCACTGATTTGTAAAATTATAACTATATAGAATATATATATATAACTAACCATAACTTTTCACTTTCTACTTTAAAG
>BLFP01000337.1:261208-263708 GCA_014634505.1 Montipora efflorescens
TGAGGTATACAAGTGCATTGTATACGCACATGCATATATCCCATTGACTCCTAAACCGGCTGTAACCGGCCACACAGGATGACCCCTGAATTTCCTAAGCTGGCCGTAACCGACCGTAAAAATGGCATCTTGACCTAAGGCCTATACCGAGTCTCCCTTAATAAATCTGTAGTTTTTGTTGTTGAGATTTAGTAGGATAGTTGACCAATCATTTGTCATCTTGTGAAAATCTTTTGACAGCAGACAAGATACTCCATGAGGTCTGGCTTTTTACCCTTTTGATTGCTTGATCAAACACGCGAAAACAATGGCCGATGCGTCAGGTAATCCATTAAATGATGGGAATATCCCTGCTTTTTTTTAGGATTCGGAGGATAAGGGGAGCTTTTATGGTTTTCCTGTAAGAGGAAGGGATACTAGGGACAACAATTTTGATTAAGATGGCTTTAAAAGTGGCGAAGACGGTTACAACCAAGAGAATGATGACACCGATGATGAACAAGAAGCTTGCTGGAGCTCCAGATTTTGTGGCAGCCACTGGCCTTTATTTCATTTTGGATAATCGTAATGAATTAAATATTTTTCTTAGTTTTCATAGGAGATGATCTATAGGAATTAATGGTAACCAAAATGAGTAGGTATTCCCTTCAAAAACTCTTGAATACCAAGGGTTGTCGCTAAGCATCGGCTGCCGGCGAATTTCACCAGCTGAAAGAGAGCTTACCACCAGCTCAAACTGTGCTGGAAAACAAAGACATGGGGTAATTTCCAAGATGCAGTTTCATAAAAAGCCGGCTTGATAAATAAATAAGCCTGCTTAACTTTTCCTTAGCTACACCTCTGAACATCCCTGAGTGCATTGCCTGTTTTCACGAAGGAAATCGCGCAGAATTCGTAGCTATTAACACAATAATGGGCATTGATCAGTCCCCAAATTTAGCTTTATATTGGTCAACTGATGAAGTTTTTGCAAATAACAAGTCTTTTTGTCCTAAAATAAATTGGTAATTGAAGGAATTTTTGCCTTCCACATACCTCAGAAGATCAGTATCTTCAACAAATAAATCAAATCGATCATGCATTTATATTCCGCAACTGGGTGAATACCTCCAGCGATTTTCTGTTGTTTTTCTTGTGTTGTGCAAGTTATCTTTCGGTGAAAGTTTTTGAAGTGCCAAGAGCTCTTTTCTACACAATTGGACCTTGTTTGTTCTCTCACGAAACATGATACATGTGATCAATTAAGTAAATTATTTTTTGTAAAAATCGATGAGTAACCAGGGGGCATAATTGAAAAGTCAAAACGTTCTCTGGTTAAAAGTTTTAACTAGACGCTCCTTGAGCGTACACTGAGTTGGGTGGTATTAAACTGCAGCGTTCCAGGCAATATTTTTTCAAGTTGGGGGTAATTAAGACCATCTCAGGGGTCACCCAGAAGTCGTACCAGCAGAGGCCCTTTGGCTCACACATTCATATGACGAAAAATATCCTTTTCTGAGGTTAAAAACCTGGTTACCGGCCTGTTAATCATTTGTCAGAAAGAAGAAATTCCTGTCAGCTTTAGAAAAAATAGACACGCATTGCTTACGTGTGGTACTGAAGTAACACAGCACTTTATTCCACATTGTCAACCGAGCTGCGTTTTGTCTTCCACGAGATTCAAGTTGTCTTTGCGTAATGTGTAGGTCTAACAGTACACGATATTGTTTTGGTATTGTATATTGTAGTGCCACATGTGGTAGAAGTCTTAGATAAATAGCCCCATAAGAAGACTTGTGGTTACTAGCAAAGTACTGAACCCAGAAAGATTGAAGAAAATTAAACGGGAATCGAGAAACATTGGCTTCTGGGCTGACATGTTGATCATTTTCAAGTTCCCTCACAACTTCTTTTCACCACAAGAGTAAGCGTGCACTTTGGGCATCTGGCAGCTTTGCAAACAAAAGTTCACTGAAGTCAAGCTCTCTCCAGCGGGGTTAGTATCTGGATGGGCGACCTAAAAAATATACCACTTCGTAACAGAAGCATGGGACCAAAAATTCTATTTTAACGCTATCAAATGCGAACCAAGCAAGATACAGGTTTTTTTAGCTTGCTTTATGCAAAACAAATATTGATGCAAAAGTAAATAAATGTTGATACACAGTTTTTAGGAAGAGCAGAAGGACGTTTTCAGGACGGTCGATCGAGAATAAAATATTTTGCCATCGGTAACAAAATTTACGACATGAAAACAACATTAATTTTGAACCACGAATATAAAAAGTTACCATCAGCGAAAAACATTTTGGGAGATTTTTGTTAAGTTGAATTTTGTTAGTGTACTTTTGGCTGCACCGAGTAAATCGCACATCGAATTCAGTGGGCGCCGTGATCAAGTTACTGCGGCATGTTTACTCCTGAAACAGTAAAGTATCTGTGTCAAATGATGGCAATCTCGGCGATCTCTTGGTTTGCGACTTGTTTGGTAAAGTCCATCGAGTTAGCGACAGAATAGCCA
>BLFP01000337.1:268708-276208 GCA_014634505.1 Montipora efflorescens
TGATGTAAATATCCACAACTTTCAACAACATTAGGTTAAATAATATTTGTTTTAGTATACACTGTACACCACACCACAACTTGAATAATCAGCAGAACAATCGCCTCCTCTTTTTCCTCTTGATCCAAAAGGACCAGAAAAGCACACTATACTGTAGGTACACTGTAGGTAAGGTTAACAGAATTTATGTTAACTGTGCTAAATAATAACTCAAAAGAACATACAGCACTGTAAAAGCAAAACACAAAAAAGTACAATACCATGGACCATTTTCCACAGTTTCTTCATGAGACTTGCACACTGTTCCTTCCAACAGAACTTTCTTTCATAAGATTCTCTAAGGTAGGTCATCTCACGTAGCCAATTTTTATGTTTATCTCTGACATATTCAATTTTTTTTGCCCATTTGGCAGGATCATTTGAGCGAACTATACATGTGTCTCCAAAGTCAATCTCTTCCAACTCAGGGCTCGACACTAACGGTAGCCAACTAGCCACAGGCTAGTGAAATTTCAGTTTTGGCTAGTAGATTTCGAGCTTCCACTAGCCATTGGGGCTAGTAAATATTGTGAAGCAGTGGAGTTCTGGACGAAAACGAATATAAAAATTATTTCTTATGGATAAGGCAAAAGGAGAGAATAGAAACTAACAACAGAAACTGTGAGTGGATGCTGTGGAATTTACTGCCTTAGAAAATAATAAGTTGAGCAAATAAAACTGAGGAGGAAACCAACGCAGATTACAGTTTCCTCACGCCACGTTACGAACGATTAATCACATGTGAAATCATGCGGAACTTCTCGGCTGCTGTTTCCATATGCGCGTAACTCTGTCACTTCTGTCGCAAACAATCGCAATCACCTTCCGAGAGCTTGATCACAAACAGTTTGCGTAAATGGAACCACCTTTAACATTCATCCCCGACTAATCGCCGATGATCGCAAACAAGACGCAAGAGATAGAAAATTTTCTATCGTTACAGTGCGTCTTGTTGGCGACGAATGGCAATGCAAAAGCGAGGAAACAACGATGTGGAAACACAATTGTCAACTGTTTCTGATTGTTTGCGATCAATCGACGATATTTTTGTGCGCATGAAACGTTTTGACGAATTAGAGTTAGTTAGTTAGTTGCAAGCCCAGTCTAACGCTCAAGGCCAACAAGACCAAATCCCTCTGATTTTGAAGGCATGATGACAAGGTCAACTTCACAAAAGAGATCCTTCATTCCTGCACAGCTGTGTACAAATTTTTGCACTGTCAGCTGCTCATCAGTAATTCCACAGTTGAGAAATCTTCTCCTGACCTCATCCTGCTTCCCATCAGGGGCACCCACAAACAGAAGATAATAACATTTCCCTTTCAAGCGTTGATCAACAAATGCCTAACAGCAATATCATAAATTATCCCTTCAGCTCAAAGTCCTCCTCATCTCCACGCCCACACAACAACACATTGAACCCATCACTGTCATCCTTTGCCTCCGGCTCTAAAGCCCCAAATTCCCAGTCAAATAGACCAGGAACTATTTCAAAAATATCCCTATCTTTCTTACTCCCCTTCGGATAGGAAGAGTAAGCCTGTTCAAATCTTGGTACAACTGGAACAACAAGGTCGGCATATTTGCAAAGATCAACCTCATCCCAGTGCTTCTGTTCACCCCTTGAAGTAGGATTAGCATATCCCTTGTATTTTCTGAGATCTTCAGGAGCAGTGTGGACAACGTGAACCCAAGTACAATTTTGAAAGTGTGACTTTTATGAATTGTACTTGTCAGCCAAGTTTCACACCATGACCAACACCAACAACAACATCCATTTTATGACCTTCAGGTAGAAAGCACAACCAGTCAAGAGGTTCATAACCTGGGCGTTTTCTCGCATCAAGAACATTGATCCGAAGACTTTGTGCCTCACTTTTGTCTACATCATTACAAACACCCTCTGGAACCAATTCGGCCAAAATCCCATACATCAAGGCTGTTGCCTAACAGGAGCCCGGTAGCCTGGGGCTCCCAAAGAATAGCTCTGGGCACCTTAATTTTTCACAGCAACACCTTTCACTTCATATGTTGGGCTCCTAAGTTCTCAGCGTTTAGCTCTGAGGGCCCCTTTAAAATTTTCTTTGGCAGCAGCCTTGTACATTCAGTGTAAGTTAAGCCGCCTTTGCCCCCTAACCAAGATGGTGTCAGAAACCGTGAAAAGGTCTATTCGCTTTGGTTATAGTCAAATTCCCCACTCTGCCTGCACAGAGGGCAGTGAAATGCCTGGGGTGAAGGCCAAGGAGTTACATGTATTAGAGGGTTTAAGTTTCAACTAATAATTGATCATTGCCTATAGTAAAACATAAATGAGAGCTAAAATGAGGTCACTAAACAGGGAAAACAAGTTTGAAATGGCCATTTTTGTTTCACTTCCTCAGAAACAAAACGTATCTTTTTCGACTTCAGGGTGAACTATTTACATGATGAGGTGGAGTGGCCAATCAAAGCAGAGCTTGTAATTAAAAATCTAAAGATCTGCGAAAAGCTAAAACAAACTTGTGAACATGTCAACCTGAAGTATCGCAAATCATCGTGCTGACAAACACAAAAGGGAAGGAAGTGGATCATAAATATGAAGTTTTGACTATCTGAATGATTTTGGGTTAAATTAGAGCGATATATTGTTGAAAAATCTAAAGTTATCTCTCTTCGTGTTAATGAGTAATGTAAACAATCTTCGCACAAGTAAGTCATCGTAAACAAATTGGGTTAACCAGGACCCAGTTATTGTAAAGCTAGTCACTTCCGAGCTTCACTTTGTAACGCAACTAACAGAAGATTTACGAAAGACGGAATTTGAAATGTTATGCAGTGGCATTTGAACGTAAAATAGGTATTTGTTGACTTTATGCTTCGACGTCTTGCGGAAATAACCAAGTATCTGTCCTTCTCCGTGTCTTCGATGGTTAATATTCCTTGACACACTCTATATCAGGCTTCTCACCGTTCAGAGAGTTGGCGTCCACATTTCTATCTTTATTTCTCGAGAGTTTCAACAGACGAAGCGAAATAAATATGACAGACCGAGTGACCCACACTACAGTATTTTATCTTTTCTCCTGCCCTTACCATTCCGGAAACGAAACTATTTCTTTTTGTGAGACAGTTTCTTGTTTCAGCTGCTGTATGTTGAACATTGTTTCATTTAAGCTGGGGTGTAGCTCAAAGGCTCAACTTCATGATGGAGTAAAAGCAAGAAGCATTACATACCTATTGGCGTTTAACTTTAAGAGATCATGATTCTTAAATCACATCACACGTCTTGCACACTGTTTTCGCTGCCTCGAGGTAAGTTATGTTCCTTTCATTATAATGGGCGCACGCAATACCTTTCATTCCATCTAGAGGAGCCAGACATCAAAGAGCGGGGAATTTACACAGTTAGAAATATTCCCTCATTAGCTGCAATAAGAAAAGAAAATATCTAATTCCCTGGTTTCCAAGGTTTACAATGGTTTACTATAGCTAGAAAACCGGAAGTCTTCCCCAACAAACTTACCTAAATTGGCATAAAAGTAGCTTAAAACGCTCTGTGAAATAGCTTTTAATAGTTTCTGTTAGTTTTCTATCAACTTTGGCAAGGAATATTAAAGCAAATTTGTCGTTGAAAGCAAAGGCAACCCCTAGCAGACAGGGCGCGATCTCCTTTAGCTTTGCGTAGAGATAACACAAAACTCACCCTAGGGAATTATAGCAAACCTAAAATTTCCAAACTAACTAGCTCGCTTTATTCTTTTTACCAGGTTCGGACTGCTCCATCCTCGGACACCCAGGGGCAGATCGTTGAGGTAAGTGGAAGTTTAAACTGGCGAAAGAAAATGGCGACGAACAAAAGCATAGTAGCTACGTTTCCAAACAGCAACCTCGTTCCCAGGCTCCCTTATCTAGACTCTCATCTAGATGAGAGACCCTGGGAACGAGGTTGTACAAACAGTTTGGGTAATTCTCAATTCTGATTGGTGCCAGAAATTCTTTGTGTTTTTCTGTGCAATCAGAGCAATCAGAGGTCAGCAGACCGTGAAGTCGTTTCGTGTTTTCTTACACGGAAACCATTTGATCGCCATACTCGCCTGGTTCGTTTGGCAAGGTTTTGCTTGAGGAGAAAAGTCTCAATCACAGCACAAAATGTCCGGGAAATCGTTCGGAATATCGGCGGAGAAATACGCTGAACCTTTCGCAGGTATCGTTACAGTAGCGTATTTCCAAGTGTGCGAGATTTGTTTAAAGATGGCCTCCCCGATTCACCTGAAGTAGCAGTGATTAATTTTGGTCTGACAATTATTTTTATTCTGCCCCCTTTTCCTGGTCGAGGTATTTCTAGGTTCCTTACACGAATGGCTGTGGCTGAAACTTTGCTACTCTCGAGAGCAAACGTCTGCTTCTGAATGTGTTCTTTAATAGCCTTGCAAAGGGCAATACCCAGGCTGTGCAAATGTACTGGCAAGTCCTTTGAGATAATTTTACTTGGATAATGGACAATAATCTGTTATGTGAAAAAAGATTTCAGACAATTGCAAAGAACATACATAGGAAAGAGACTGTAGATATTTTATGAGCACCGTAAGTTGTGTTGTCATGAATGTTTTAAAGCAACATTAATTTTGCTCTAAGGAAATTCTTGTTTGCTATTTCATATTTCATACAAAAGTGTGCTGTGTGTTAGACACTAATAACAACAACTGAGTCCTGAGGTTTCTAAAACAATGCTGAAAGAAAGATCTTCTCCAATGGTAAAATGAGTTTGGATACGGGTAGTACATAATATTCTGAGTTGTACCTCTGCAAATATAAAGTCTTAACCTTGATATTTCTCTTTACAGCAAAGATCCCAAAAATGTGACAACTTTTAATAATTATCCATAATATTCGCTCAGTAAAAAATGACTAGTGTTTACAAGGCTAAAAATTCTTTAGAAAGTAAAAAAAACAGAACATTTTCAGCGTTAAGCCATCTTCAGGGTAGTTTGACCATCCGCATGATTGTGTATTTATGTCTATCAGGTAATTCCTAATGGGAAAAGTTTCGCTATGTAGCAGTGAATTTGTTTGTTTAGAGCAGGTTTCCATTGTTGAATCATTAGGCCTTCAAAAATTCTGTGTTTGTGAAAGGATTGCGCCGTGCAGAGTATACACCAGCTAAAAGAATGCGAAGGATTTTCACATAGGTGACAGGCAGGTTCAGAGTCATTACATGGATTGGAATGCTCTTGAATTCACACCTCCATATTTCTCATGGTCCCCCTGATGTAACTGTGACTGCAGAACAGTCTCCTTTAGAGACCACATGTGATTGATGAGTGTTTTTGTCTTTCAAATTGAAAAGGCTTTTGAACTGTTTAGTTTGCCAAAGGATGATGAAAATGTGATTGAAACCCGTGAATTTGTTCAATTTGGAAATGAAGGTTTTACTAAGTCTTTAGTTTCTGTTGCAGTAAGGGACCTTGATAAAAATTTTGCTGCACTCCTCGAAAAGTGTAACTCTTCCCATCGGGAATTACCCATCGGGACATGAATACACAATCATGCGGATGGTCAAACTACCCTGAAGATGGCTTAACACTGAAAACGTTCGGTTTTTTTTACTTTCTAAAGAATTTTTAGCCTTGTAAATACTAGTCACTTTTAATAATTAATTCAAATTCTTTCAATATTAATTTATCAGCTTTATTGGACACATCAGAAAAAGTAGCACAATATTTTCAGTTTAGGGAAACAAAATAGAACTGCAAAAAATGAACCATTATTAACTGATTTGGTGTACTATTTCATAATTCCTGCAGAAAGAAGGAAACAGCATACTCTTTCTGTAGTACAACCTGGACACTGTTGAACAACAATAATTAATTATTATTATTATTATTATTATTATTATTATTATTATTATGATTATTATTATTGTTCAACTGTGTCCAGCTGCTTGGGTTTTGAAATCAGCAACAAGTTTTACTTTCTCTGATCGGTGGCTTCCATATCTCTTGATATAAAACATGATATCCACGCAACAGCTGATGCGAAACCAAACTTTTCCATGTCCAGACTTATCTCGTTAAATGCCTGCGTAGTTACCAAGCAAATGTTTCGCATCGTTCTCCTGCGCCTTTTTCGGGCAAAATCTATCGTTTTCATTTCACCTGTGGACTTTAGAAATGAAGACAACTGTTGTCAGTCACAGGAAAATTGATTTAAAATAAGCTTTCAAAAGGTATTTTCAGAGTTGATTAACTTATTAATGTCTCTGCAAATACACAACATTAGATTTCATCAACTTTATTGTTGACATCTGTGAACAAACGACCAACTTTTTTTACAAGAGTGTTTTTTTGGAGTTCTTATTTTTTCCAAAATCATGCTTGAAAGTCGTGGGTGCTGCTCATACACGAGTGCGGCTTATACGTGAGTCTACGGTATTATACTCAGGCAAAATGCAAAATGTCACTGCAGCATTAATCTAGATAGACAAATCTTTGAAGAGGTAAAAGAGCAATCTACAGAATGACAGAAATGTGGTCACAGATAAAAAGATAAATTATTTTCTCAGTTTAGGGAAGCTCGAAAGGATCTTCCACTCTTAATAGTCGTGTGTCCAATGGAAAAAGATTACTCCAATCCTTACAAAAGGGCAACAGCTTCATACCTGTGTAATACTATTGTGAGGCAATGTTTTAAAGGGTGTTTGCTGGGTCCCACTGTTGCTATGGTAATGGTGCAGTGCTTCTCAAAGACGCTCTAAAACTTGGTGTTTGAAAAGCATCTCAAAAACCAATTCAGTGAGCAGTATTTTGTTTTTTTTAGATTTCGAAACCATATCATAATTCTCTGACCCAGTACATGATGTGAGAAAGAACTATAAACTGAAGTAGAATTTGAAATATTTATGAAAGAGCTGAAACATGGAAAAATTCCCCTATACAATTTTTTGAAAATTCACTTTAAGAATGCAAAATAACGCTTCTTGCTTGTTTCCAAACAAATCAGGGAAGGACGCTGGACGAACTTTTGAGATAAACCTGACCAAATCTAACAAACTATTTCTGGTTGTATTAATCTTGATTCATTATCCTCTGGAGTGGCTCAGGTGGCATGTGTGGCATTAAGCCGGAGCGCTCAGCAGAACACCTGTTCTGAGCCTCTTAAAGGATAAGGATATGGCATCTTTTGTAATAAGTTAAACTAAGTACCGGTAAATCACAATAAACTTGAAACTTAAGGATATGCCATTACAATATGGCAAATTTTATTTTCTAGTAGACTGTCAGTATAATAAAACGTGTTTCTACATCGACATACAGTGTGTGTATGTATACATAATTATTGGAAATGTGCATCAATGACGGATGTTCCTTTGCTTGATTTTGGTGTTTAAGTGCTTTCCTCACCAAGGATGGTGGGATTGGCTTAATTGGTACATTTTCAAAGGGAATTCTATAACCTTTTTCCTTGTCAATTTGACAAGCAGTT
>BLFP01000340.1:15129-17909 GCA_014634505.1 Montipora efflorescens
CATGGGGGGTTATGATATTTCTTACAACAAGGATTCCAAAAGGGGGACAACTTTGATTGACAGTCTTTAATGCACGTACTAGACCATCATGGGTTTCCTTGACATCTCATCCAATAGTGTTTCACAAGAAAGATTGTGAATATATTAACACTGGATGTACTTTTGGTATCCCTGCTCTTTTCCGCTAGCCAAACAATTCTATTTTATATTGATGTAAAAACTGTCTCTGCGTTACGATTCTGTTACTTGTTATAACTTGATGAAGAGATAGATGCAGCAGTAATTGGAAACTTGGAGATTTTATTGAAATCTTGACACGTGTCTTGCAATGATATCTTCTTTGTTCCCACGTGGAGTTGGTGCAATGTTTTGTGGAAGGTTTGGCCTTTCAGGGGGGGGAACTGCGCCGGGTTGGCTATAACCAGTCTCATATCCAACAAGCGCGGATGGAATAATTGTTTTATTAAATTCCTTCAACTCCAAAAATTTGAAAGTACGAAATACGAGCGGAAAAAGCGAGCAAATCCGAGCGAAATCGAAAAAAACTTGATGAGAACTGATTCGATGTTGTGTAATACCTTATTGTCGGACAGACGCAGGCTCATCACAAAAACATTTCTTGCCTTTTCGCGTACTTCTAAACGTCGGAATTGATCCAAACTTTCCACAAAAAAAATTTTTTTTCTCCTTTTTGGCTTTATTCAAAGAAAAATTTGGCATTCCGACGAAAACATTTTTAGTTTAGCAACGCTTAACGCAATCATTTACCATATAAGTCAAACCAAGGTATATGAGCTGATAACCGAGATTGAGCGAACCAATCAGAGCACGCGAAATGCATTATCCGAGGTTATTATCACCAATAAAAACACTTCTTTCAAATCGCTCGAGGACGGCTTTATTTTCTATTTCATAGAAACTGATCTTAAGACAAAATGAGTGAAAATCGTAAAAGGCAACTTGTGGTATTTGCAGTTATAATTCTGGGAAGCTTTGCGGTCATTTTTCAGCGATGGTTCTTTCAAAGTGATTTTGCGAGAGGTTTTAAACATTTCCGTGAAACGGGCTTGAGTTTTTCAATGGTGCCTCAAGACAGCAAACACAACGAAACGGAGCATAGCCCTAAGTTAGTTTTATTTTACACAACGTGGTTTGGAAAGAAATGGCCAGGCATTGCGGAAGGCTCAGATGTCAACATAAGTTGCGGTAAGCAAGTGTGTAGGTTCACACACAACCCAAACGAACTCCAAGTAAGCGATGCCGTGCTGTTTCATGGCAGAAATTTACCAGGTGTATCACATATGAAAGACATAAAGAAGACAAAACCACCAAAACAGCGATGGATTTTCTTCCTTTTGGAAAGTCCTGTAAATGCGCGCAGAAATCCAGCATCTTTGAAGGGCTTGTTTAATTGGACCATGACCTATCGAATAGATTCAGATATTTTCCTACCATATGGATACTACACTCGGTTGAATCCCGACGACATTTCCTTAAAACCGACTAATTTTGCGGAGGGAAAAGATAAACTGGCTGTTTGGTTAGTAAGCCATTGTGGAACACTCAGGGACGAGTTTGTCAAGAAACTTCTGAAGTATATCAAAATAGATGTCTTTGGTTCATGTTCAAAAAATTTTGATCAACATGAATCCTGCCCGAGAGGATCTCAAGAGTGCGATCACAAGCTAAAGCGTTACAAATTTTACTTGTCCTTCGAAAATTCCTTCTGTGATGACTACATAACTGAAAAGTACTGGTTCCCGCTCAATCACAGTATCGTTCCAGTTGTGATGGGGGGAGCATCGTACGAAAACAAACAACTCGCTGTTCCTGGCTCATTTATTAATACCGCAAATTTCGAGTCTGTCGAAGCTCTTGCGAAGTATTTACTTTACTTAAACGCAAACGACACTGCTTATAACGAATATTTTTTGTGGAAGAAAGATTTCAAACTAATTACGCTATTTGATTCTTGGCCTTGTAAAGTGTGTACAGCGCTGAATAACGATTCTTTACCTGCAAAAGTATATGATATGGTTGACTTCTGGGGAGTAGCGAAAAATTGTCATGGAAACGATGAAAAAGTTCGCAAGCTTATCGCCGGAGAAGATTGATTCAGATAAGATTTTGTCTTTGAATGACAAGGCAACCTCAGTTCGTATCATGAATTTGCTGGGTAACCAAGGAACAATTTTTAACTAAACGCCTTCCCGAAGGGCATTTCTAGGTTCTTTGTAATGCAAAATTTCGTTTCGATAAACATATGGGAAACGAAACGAATTAGTTTCGAAAAGGTAACGTAATACGTTTCGAAAAGTAATGTATGTCCAAATGGGTTTGGAAAGGTAATGAGATGCTTTCGAAACGAAAAAGCCGGTTGCCATGGCTATAGCATGTAATTTTTTTTTTTTAAAGGAGAAGTTTGCTCCAAAATAGTCCTTATTTTCTTTTTACCACCAAAAAGCTAATACAAATATAAGCCACTCACCCTAATTTCATCCTCTAAAGTGCGTTCCAGCCCAACGAAATCCTCCTCCAAAGTAGCCCACTCTCAACAGGTGTTAGCAGATCTGTATAATAAGCGTCGTAAATTATTACCACAAATTGCGCGTTTTAAACCATCGACCGACCATCTTGCTTGGTAGTCTATTTTCATCACATACTTATGTAAACGAGGATGCAATTTTATTCGAAAAGAAACAACAAGAACAAAACAACACTTCTCATTCAACAATAACGAGGCCATGCCAGGAAAGGGGGAGGGGGGGGGGCCGTGTCGC
>BLFP01000341.1:0-10000 GCA_014634505.1 Montipora efflorescens
GCACTCATCGCACAGAATGCCTATTGTTCTGCGGACATTTACTTCCAGAGCAATAAAAATTATAGATCAGTAAAATTAGCGGCCAAGAATGACTCAAATGGTTCTCATTGGTCAAATATTACGCGCTCTTTCTCCCTTGGGGAATTCTGCTTTGCTCATTAACTTGTCAGGGCGGAGCTAAGAAACAAAGGACGTTGCAAGTTATTGTTTTCGCTATTGTTCCTCGATATCACAATTTGAGAATGCATTACAAGCCGACTTTCACAAACATTTCAAATTTGCGTTTACCATTTCTGATCTCGCAAAATGCCTGTTTTAGGATTTCGCATTTACTGGAAAAAGCGCTCGGCCTCTTGTTCAAAACAAACATAGCCAAAAAGTCCGCTATTTTCCGGCACAGTTTCTTACGTGCAATCGACAGACTGAAATTTGTCAAAAGAAATGAATCAACTCGAATCAATGTTTAACAGAGCGAAACAATTGAGAAAAAGAACTTTCTTGCTTAATGTTTGGAAACGAGTTTCGGTGCACAAAAACAAAACTTTTCAATCCCTCGCGACTCAATATGGCCGCTGTGTGATTAAGGCCTGTGGCAATCAGCAGTGAGCTTCATTAAAGTATGTTGCGTTGCTTGTGCGTGAATGTAAAGTGATTGTATCTTTTAGCGCGTTTCTGCTTCGCATTTCTGTCAATGAAATGCGGGTAAGTATAACATTTAAAATGCTTCGTTTCGCTTTTCAATGAATGAATATAAATGAATCGAAATGAATAAGAGGCTGACGGATCTTGGTTGCGAGAAGGTTCCCGATGCGTTGTTGTAACGCTGTCACTCGGCCCTTACCGTGTGTAACTCCTTGGTTGTTAAATTAAAGTGAAGGTATTCTTGCTCTGACAAGATATCCTCGACGAAGCTTTTGGGGTAGCCTCGTTCTAAAAGGCGAGTTAAGAATTGAACTTTTTTAACTCAAAGGATTCTTTAACCGAGTTTGTTCTTAGTAAGCGCAAAGCTTCCTCTTTTACAAAGCCCTTCTCGACGCTGAGAGGGTGAATGGGGCAACTCTTACCCTCCGCCAAACCCACGGCAACAAATGTGGTGCCTTCACAGGCATTCGTACCTACGAAAACTTAAATGTCGATTTTTAAATAAAGTGAACAGACTTGTTTCGCCTGAATCTTGAGTAGCTTATGATCGAAAAAGCTAGCGCGCGCGTGCCTTTTCTTTGTTGCGAAAGAAAGAGAAGCTTTAACTAGAACATTTTGCTAAGAAACGTGAAAAGCTGAAACGATCTTCTTGCGGAATCGGCGGATGCTTTCGCCCAGTGCGTGGCCCACGCGCTCGGGACCAGATTCTTTTAATTTGTAGGCGAAGGGAAGGATGCTTATTTGCAGAAGTTCGAACAAAATGGCCGGTTTCCGGCAAACGTCCCTCCATTTCCATAAACCTTCTCCGTTCGCTTGAAATCGTAAGTAGAGTTTGTAACATTTACGTATGGCGGCACGATGTGAATTAACAATGGATGGATCGGGTTTTCGAAGAGCTCTGAAAAGAGCTCACGATCACTATCGTATTTATTGGTCGCGCACGCCATCATCTTTGTTTTGTCCGAAGGTCCTGAGTAAAACAGCTGATCTTTATGGCAATCTTAAAATTTGCGGTAGATGTGAATATTTTTTTCATGCGGAGCGGTTTTCAACAATAGGCATTGTTTCATTTGACAGGCATTGTTATTCATGTCTGGGCTAAAAACAATAGCTCGCCAGCTCTAAACGCGCCATTTTCAAATGAAACTACGACTGATAATTTTCAAACTTAAAAACGTAAAGGTTCCTCGTGACCAATTTTCGAAATTAAAACGGATTCTTTGCAAGGACAGACTCATCTGCCATTTGCCGTGCGTGAAAGTCTAGTAGGTATGTTAGTTTTCCCAAAATTGCTCTCCAAAATTACTATCCATACGAAAATTTGCAAAATTTTCCGTATATTCAAGTGGAAAAACATAAAACTTCTACTTTCTCAATTTCATTCTTTTTTAGTGCAAATTGTAGACTAATCCTTAATTTTCAAAAAAGCCGTGCGTGAACCTTGAAATTATCATTTCTGAGACTCGGGAAAGTGAATTTTGTAAACCCTAGTTGCCTAGTTTCGACCCATTCTTCTCTAATTTATGGCTCTTCGCATTCGAATTTGCCGCTTTACTCATTATGAATTATTCATGATGTCCAGGCATTCTGCGCGATGGAACTTCTCATGCTTTCTTTCGTATTTTTCAAGGTGCGCCCTCTCTTTCAAAGACGACCTTCCTTGTTGTCAAGAGTTTGTGTAATCAAGAATGGCAGAAAAAAAGATGAATGTTTTTGAGCAGCATATACAAGAGCTTAGAATTGCCAGAAAAGAGGGAAACAGAAAAGGGGAGGGTATTGCATATTTCAATCTGGGCGTTTATTATTATGGCTTGGCTTATTTTAAACAGGCCAAGAGGGATTTCACAAAAGCATTAAGCATTTTTAAGGAAATAGGTTTCAGTACTGGAGCGGTAAAAGCCTTTGGCAAACTCGGCATCGCTTATCACAGTCTGGGCAATTTTAAAAAGGCCAGAAAGTACTTCAAGAAACAACTAATTATTGCACAAAAAGTAGGGGATCGGCACCAGGAGGGCAGTGCCAATGGTAATCTCGGCTGTGCTTATAACAGTCTGGGCAATTTTAAGCGAGCCATAGAGTATCACGAACAACATCTTAGCATTGCAAAGGACGTAGGGGATAGGGCCGGGGAGGGAGGGGCCAATGGTAATATCGGCAACGCTTATAAAAATCTGGGCAATTTTAAGCGAGCCATAGAGTATCAGGAACAAAGTATTAGCATTGCAAAAGAAGTAGGGGATAGGGCCGGGGAGGGCAAGGCCTATGGTAATCTCGGCAACGCCTATTACAGGCTAAGCAATTTTAAGCGAGCCATAGAGTATCACGAACAACATCTTAGCATTGCAAAAGAAGTAGGGGATAGGGCCGGGCAGGGCGTTGCCTATGGTAATCTCGGCTGTGCTTCTCACAGTCTGGGCAATTTTAAGGAAGCCATAAAGTATCACGAACAACTTCTTAGCATTGCAAAAGAAGTAGGGGATAGAGCCGGGGAGGGCAGGGCCATTGGTAATCTTGGCAACGAGTGTCGCAGTCTGGGCAATTTTAAGGAAGCCATAAAGTACCACGAACAACATCTTAATATTGCAAAAGAAGTAGGGGATAGGGCCGGGGAGGGCAATGCCTATGGTGATCTTGGCAACGGTTATCACTGTCTGGGCAATTTCAAGCGAGCCATAGAGTATCACAAACAACATCTTAGCATTGCAAAAGAAGTAGGGGATAGGGATGGGGAGGGAAAGGCCATTGGTAATCTCGGGAGCGCTTATCGCAGTCTTGGCAATTTTAAGGAAGCCATAAAGTATCACAAGCACCATCTTAGCATTGCAAAAGAAGTAGGGGATAGGACCGGGGAGGGCAAGGGCTATGGTCATCTCGGAAACGCTTATATCAGTCTGAGCATTTTTAAGGAAGGCATAAAGTATCACAAACAACATCTTAGCATTGCAAAAGAAGTAGGAGACATGGCCGGGGAGGGCGATGCCTATCGTGGTCTGGGTATCGCTCATCACAGCCTGGGCAATTTTAAGCGAGCCATAGAGTATCACGAACAACATCTTAGCATTGCAAAAGGAGTAGGGGATAGGGCCGGGGAGGGCCTTGCCTATGGTAATCTCGGCAGTGCTTATCACAGTCTGGGCAATTTGAAGGAAGCCATAAAGTACCACGAGCAACGCCTTAGCATTGCAAAAGAAGTAGGGGATAGGAATGGGGAGGGAAAGGCCATTGGTAATCTCGGGACCGCTTATCACAGTCTTGGCAATTTTAAGGAAGCCATAAAGTATCACGAGCAACGTCTTAGCATTGCAAAAGAAGTAGGAGACATGGCCGGGGAGGGCAATGCCTATCGTGGTCTGGGTATCGCTCATCACGGCCTGGGCAATTTTAAGCGAGCCATAGAGTATTACGAACAACATCTTAGCATTGCAAAAGGAGTAGGGGATAGGGCCGGGGAGGGCCTTGCCTATGGTAATCTCGGCAGTGCTTATCACAGTCTGGGCAATTTGAAGGAAGCCATAAAGTACCACGAGCAACGCCTTAGCATTGCAAAAGAAGTAGGGGATAGGAATGGGGAGGGAAAGGCCATTGGTAATCTCGGGAGCGCTTATCACAGTCTTGGCAATTTTAAGGAAGCCATAAAGTATCACGAGCAACGTCTTAGCATTGCAAAAGAAGTAGGGGATAGGGTCGGGGAGGGCGTTGCCTATGGTAATCTCGGCAACGCTTATCACAGTCTGGGCAATTCTAAGGAAGCCATCAAGTATCACGAACAACATCTTAGCATTGCAAAAGAAGTAGGGGATAGGGCCGGGGAGGGCGTTGCCTATGGTAATCTCGGTTATGCTTATTACGTTAAAGGTGAGGTTGAAAATGCTCTTTTCTGTAACGAACAACAAATTACTATTTCCAAGGAAACGGAGGACCTAGTAGGGCAGGGAATCGCTTGTCATCTCTTTGGTTGTGTTCATGAATTATCAGGCTCCTTGTGCAAAGCCATAAATTTTTATCATCTAAGCATAAAACATTTCGAGGAAATAAGGCGTCTTCTTCAGTCAGAAGATGCATGGAAAATAAGCTTTCGTGATAAAAATCAAGGGGCGTACACAGCTCTGTGGACAGCACTTGTGAAGAATGGAGAGGTTGATGAGGCTTTGTTTGCTGCTGAACAAGGACGAGCACAGGCCTTGACAGACATTTTGAAGGTGGAATTTGGCGTTGATGAAGAACCTTCCTCGGCAATTGCAAGGACGGAAACTATCTCCGTTGTTATGCAATATTTGCCTCTACAAACAGTTTTCATAGCACTTGCAGGGAACACTATCAGTTTTTGGTTTCTGAGAAGAGGAAGCGGATTAATTTACAGGGAAAAGGAAATCGAAAGTGGAAGTGCTGACTCGCTGATAAAGACTACTTTGAAACAGATTGGCGCAGGGGCTGTTGTCCAATGTGAGAATCGCTCTGTGCTCAGACATCGCAGCGACTTCTCGTGCAGTGGAGAAGCTGTGGAGGAATCCTTTCAGTCTCTCATCGTGTCCGACAACCCCTTGCAGTCCTTGTATGATTTCTTAATCAGTCCCATTGCAGACTTGCTTCAAGGTGATGACTTAATCTTTGTTCCTGATGGACCATTTTGCTTGGCTCCTTATTCTGCGTTGAGTGATTCTGTCAGGATCCGTACTTTTCCCTCGCTGACCGCCTTAAAATTGATCTCTAGTGCACTTGTCAGCAGTAAGAGTGAAGCACTACTTGTGGGCGATCCGTGCTTGAAGAAAATCGTTTGGGGCACCGGTGAAACCATTTTTAAACAGTTGCCGTGCGCGAAAAAAGAGGTAGAGATGATTGGAAAAATTCTGCAGACCGCGCCTCTCACTGGCGAAAATGCAACGAAAGCAGAGGTGCTGAAAAGAATGAAGTCAGTTGCTTTAATCCACATTGCTGCCCATGGAGATGACGAATTTGGAGAAATTGTTTTGACCCCAAATCCCGACCGCTCATACCAGATCCCCGAAGAGAAAGATTACATGTTAACAATGAGCGATGTGCATGCAGTTCGTCTTCGGGCAAAGCTGGTTGTGCTGAGTTGCTGTCATAGTGGTCAGGGAGAGGTAAAATCTGAGGGTGTGGTTGGAATAGCCAGAGCGTTTTTGTGTGCTGGAGCCCGGTCTGTTTTGGTGTCACTCTGGGCAATTGATGATGAGGCGACCTTGCTGTTCATGAAGAGTTTTTACCAATATTTGGCAGATAGAAAAAGTGCAAGTTTAGCTCTTCACCATGCTATGAAATCTCTTCGGGGGACAAAAGAATATTCCGCCATTAAATACTGGGCGCCATTTGTTCTAATTGGCGATGATGTCACGTTTGAATTTGGACCTCAAGAACTCGAAAAGAATGGTAGGTGCTGTTCGAATATAGTTTTAATTACTGAAAAGAAATATGATATACAGGTTTCGTGTGGGAAAGTTGTCGAGAGAAAAAGGTAAGTGCCTCACAGAGAAATGGTTTCAAATGGGTCGTCAATGTAGTTCTTTTACAGACTGCTTTGGCTAAGGACTAAAATAAATATTGATTGCATTCACCGGTTGGTCTTTCATACACCGGATCCGAAATAATTAATGTTCATGAAACAAAAGAACAAAGCGAACATAACAATACCTAATTAGCAAGGCTTAATCGGAATGACAATGGTTCTTATGCCCTCTGTCATTTTAGTCCGGTATATGAAAGTCTACCCCATTCACCGGGTCAGGTACTTTCTTTTCTGTACGTAACTGTTTGAACAGTGCAACGGACTGAAAAGAAATCACTAATTGCCAGTTACCTGCGTTAAGTGAAGTTAGATAGGGAGCTTAAGGATAACCGTGAGAGAACATTTCGCGCGCCAGGACAGTGGTGTCTGCCAGATTTTTATGCTAATAATCTCTAAAGATACTTAGGAATGTAAAGGTGGTTGTGTGAAGACGACGTAAAGGGGAAAACAGTTCACTTTTCGTTGCTGTCCGCGTCTTAAAAACGCGCGTGCTTAAGCTCCCTATTGAGGGGTTATCGACAACATCATGTCACAGTTATAGTTAGTTGAATATGAATTCTTTCTATTAACTAAGCTTATCTATGTAAAAACGCTTTTATGGATGAAGCGAATTGTCTTCAAGTGATACTATGATCAAAAAATCATTTCCGTTTTTTGTTCAGATTTTGAAAAGCGTGTTCGCTTAACACCTGACTGGCAAAATTTTGAGCTATGAGTTTTATCCAAAGGCTCTTTATTTTGAGTGTAAGTTTTGGATTTCACGGTCCCCCATTACTCACGTTCAAAACTGACCGATTGGACTTCAGAGGGTTGTATCTAGTGAAAATGACGTCACTTAGTCACTACCTTAAAATTTCAGCGTGTAAACGTAACCTTTTATATATGCAAGACACGAGTTTGAAAATGT
Organism: Montipora efflorescens; assembly: GCA_014634505.1. Lineage (NCBI taxonomy): Eukaryota > Metazoa > Cnidaria > Anthozoa > Scleractinia > Acroporidae > Montipora > Montipora efflorescens. The sequence continues at coordinate 7,074 of BLFP01000341.1, forward strand.
GAAAGCCCGAAACTCCCGTGCTGCGTATTAATTCAGCAGCATACACACGCATTGCGAGTCTTTGACGTCATTTTCGCCTCGACCCAGCTCTTTCGAGATTTTAAAGTTAGTAATGGTGGACCAACAAATGAGAAAATTCCAGTTAAAATAAACAGGTGTCTCTTTAAAATCAGAACTTCAAACTTGGGTCAGAATTGTTTTTGGTCGTAGTAGCACTTTAATAATCATTTATCAATCAGAATGAAATTCCTAATCGTCATTTAACCCGCTGTTTCTTCTCTTTTCTTTCTTACTTTTTTTTTTTCAGAAACGGAGTCCAAAACTTGAAAAAAATACCTCTTGGACTGTAATGCGTCAATATGACATTTTCCTTACTTCAATTAAATTAGTTATTGTAAGCATTAAAGCATTTAACCTCATCATAAGCGGTAAAGGAATTGGGTGAACTTTCCATTTAAGGCCAAGACGGAGTTTCCAGGAAGAACCGTTTTTCATTCGTACTGGGAACGCTAAATATCAATGCTGTCATATGTCATGACCATCCTTTTTTCTCAAAAAAGTAAAAATTTAAGACAAAGTTGCCAGGTCTTCTCATTAATCTTTCTGTGAAAAAAGGTGCGAAAGAGAGCCCATAGACTAAGAAATGGCATTTTTTCTGAAGAATCTAAAATGTAGATTTCATGAGATTTTTTTAAGAAGGCCAACGCAAAAAAAAAAAAAAAGGCCGAATACTGCTGCAAATTCCTAGAAACTAACAAATTAAGAAAGTAGAAATTAGAGCGCTTTTCGTATGTCCTTGAAAAAGTGTTCGCAATTTGTTTCACGGACCAATGTTTGGCAAGATCAAATGCTTCTCATTATTCCCGCCAAGGAAACAGTTCGATTGCCCAATCACATTACTGCATAAATCAAATGACGTCAAAGCGAAATGCCGATCGCTTTCCAGAAAGTTCCATGGAGAGATGACGTTGCTTGCATCTGCGTTCGCCAAGCCAATGAAAATTCGTGCTCGTTTGTTTTTGTTCGATAAGCCAATTAAACGTTTTGCATTCTTGTTTACATTCTGTTTTTACGTTTATTTTTCAAGGTCATATGAAAGTCGCTCTACCTGATGTCTAATTAATATACTTAGAGGTTTTAAGACTCGATCTTTTCTATTCAAGAAATTGATAGAAAAAGATTCCTGGATCAAACAAATAGGAAGTTTCGCAGAAACTCGGATTTTCTACGATATTGCCACAGAGGTGCAAGGCAAAATATTTTTAAAATGGGTGATTTCTTAGGCAGATTTCTAGAGTGTAAAAGATGAGCGACCTCTTTGGGTAATTTCTTAGAGGAACTTCAAGAAGGTTAAAAACTAGGAAATAAGAGGAAGGCTTGGTCTCTTAATTAGCATGCACTGAAAGTTTAAACTGTAGAAATATTTCGTTCTTTAGTCTTAGAACTTTCAATGCAAACTTGTTCGGAGATTACGATCAATTCATAGACTGATTGGTGCATACTAAGTAGTAAACCCCTTAATCCAAACGGTCGGTGTTACTTACGCATATACAAGACTCGTATAGTCATAGTTAACTTTAAGAGGGTGATGTGAAGTGCTAGTTTGTTACCCATATAAACCATGTAAGCGTTAGGCCTAGTGATGGAAATGGGCCCACACAAGGACAGAGAAAAACTCTGTACATATTCATGCCGTGACATTGACATACGGAGTTTTTCTTTGTCCTTGTGTAGGACCATTTCCATCATTAGGGCTAACGCTCACATGGTTTATATGGGTAGAAAACTAGCACTTCACATCACCCTCTACTACAACGTTTGCAAAAACGTAACCCTTCCTCATATAGTCACAGTCTTTTTGTTTTGTAAATTTGTAAGTAAACATATGAAACCTCTAATGTGGTTTACAAAAGAAAACTTTGAATGACCAGTGCTTTACTTACACAGCATTAAGTTGTCCATTTTATTGTCCGTCGATACAATCGTCGCAAGTGGCAACTTGAACGCAGATTGGCTACCGTAACCACAGACGAGAGTATTATAGAGTGTTTTCAATCACGTGATCACTAACCTTGTTTTTCAACCGAAACAAGAGAAAACGTTTGCATGATAACAGAGCTGAATTCCCAGAGGATTAGTTGGGTACACCAACTATATATTGTTTCGCTTTTAAAACAAGAATTCAGCAGTTTTTCTACTACTGTTAATGATTTCCCTTGGGAAGTGGACTTTAGGCGCTTTTCATTTGATGGAAATGACTCGACGTGCAATTGCGTCACTGAGCTTTCAAGCCATCTGGGAGCTTGTCTCTGGGGAATTCGTATTATATCCCATAATTCACCTGTCGATGACTGTCCCTTCACCCGTCACAAAGCAAGTAGTTTTCCATTCTTCGATTCCCATATCCTGCGTAGCTGGCGGGTTAGTTTATCGCAGGATTGGAGGATCCATTAATAACTACAAATTCATTGATTCTGTTACGATACGCGCCGCCGGATTTTGGAGTTTTTGGATCTTTAGCGCGAGGCATTTTCCACAGTTGCCCCACACAGTACTACAATAATCAAAATGCGGTTGAATGAGGGCATTATAAGCAGTAATCAATATTTCGCATGGGACTAAATTCCTAATACGTTTGACAGCATTAATACCAGCTGCCATTTTCTTAGCCAATATGTTAATGTGACTTTCCTAGTTGAGATTTTCATCATTGTTCAGCCCCAGACACTTCGCTAAGAAAACTTGCTTAACAGGAGTTACTATTATGAAATACGCAGGAAAGGACGATGCTTAAAGGAACATTATTTTCCCATGCATGGTGGGGACATTTGATCTGATTTTGCCCATTTCTTGGGCTTTAGGGTGGGGCTTTTTGTCCAAAAGTATAATGAGCCACATATGCCCGGGTCTCTCTCCAAGCCCCAACT
>BLFP01000341.1:15000-29842 GCA_014634505.1 Montipora efflorescens
TCGACCGTTGTCAGCTCGGAGGTGGTTTGCGACTCGAAAATCCATTCCAGCCGCAATTTTTTCACGCAAAGCTTAAGCCACATCATTTGCGAACCTCCGTGAATGTTTCGTCGTCAAAAAACCCCACGCACTTGGCTGGAAATGAGCATTTTCTGCTTCGATTTCCACGATAGCTGATGAATTCAACTGCTACTGATCGCGGCACAAGACACGGAGCTTGGGTCCGAGGTCAATTAACTCCACCCGATGAGGTACAGTCATTACAACACTTACCCCATCCCCACAGCGGCTTCTCGTAACCATGGAGCTGCTAGTCTACTGCTGTTTTTTTGTTTTGTTTTTTTACCTTAAACAACTATCTATTATTTTGATTAGGTGCGCCTCACCATTCTTCTGAAAATACACCAAAGAGTCAAGAATTCAAAAACTGCTCTACTTAGATGTTTCACTGCCACGCTTGCAGCAACATTTTGATTAATGCTAGCCTCTGGGAGACAATGAAAACAAGAGCTAAGATACCAAGTGTTTCCACTATGAACCAGTAATCGAAGTCATCTTTGTGCACGTCAAACATTCTTGACGGCGTCACCCTTGTCCAGAAAAAGTCTAATCCATATGCAAAAACAAGGCATGTTGATTCCAGCCCAGACCCCGCAGTGTAGATTCCATTTATGTTAGAAACTGGAAAAAGAAGAGAATTTTAAACATTAATTTTTGAATTGAAATGACACATTTGCCAAAAAAGCTCTAGTTTACAGGTAACAACGGCCGTGTTATCATCCCAATGTTGGTAGCACAATTGAGAAAAAATGTTAATGAGAGGTCTCTTGTTTTTGGCACAGGTCTACATGGCAGCAATAATGTACTATGTTGCAACATAGAAATTTAGCCTGTACGGCAAATTTGTGTTTGGCCAAATGATGTTACAGTATTTTAAGTCGTAAATGGTATGAGTCATGTCATAATTAAGTAAGGTACGATCGTCCAGGTTAGTGTAGTCTTGAGAAGGACTGTTAGATATGACATTAGGGAGCTTAAGCAACGACGACGGCGACGGCAACCTGAATTTCATCTCAAAATATAAACTCGCGGTATTGCTATCACTGTGTGATTATTTCAACCTTTTAAATTTGTGGAGGTAGTGTGGGCGCTTGCCTTGAGATCCCGATATCCCGGGTTCAAGACCGCGTTCTGACCACTCACTGAATTTGTTTCAGGTAGTCCCTGGTTCAATTTCCTGGCGCACTTGTGAAATAGTCAACTTGTTTGCTTCCCGCCAGTTGGGATTCTTAACAGTTGTATATGTTCAATGCTCGGAGATATTAGCTACTAGGTACTCTGAAATCCAAGGGTAAACAAAGTGATTATTATTATTATTATTATTATTATTATTATTATTATTATTATTATTATTATTATTATTATTATTATTAATGTGACAAGGGTGCAGTAGTTCCTCAAAAATGACACTGGTCGGAATGGCGCTTAATTTAGGGGAGAAAGTGAAAATTTATCCTGAAGAGCTGACGTTCTCCATAAAACCTCAAATTCTGCTATTTCACGCTGTTGTTTTGCTCACAGCGGCAAAGAAATGGACAAAAGTGAAAAACGCATGTACAGGGTGTGCAAAGCTATTGTTTTTGCCAACTAAATATGCAAATTTCTGAAGTTCTCGTTGCCGTTGCCCTTGTCGTTGTCGTTGCTTAAGCTCCTTATTGACTGAATATTCAACAACCTGAGTGGAAGTCATTTTCAGAGTCGAGTGATTTGTGTAAGTTGACCAATGACATCTACGACCGGAATTTATATAGTATCTACTGACGTTAAACAAATCATTTGACTCTGTAGATGAGGTCCCCTCAGGTTGTCGAAACGTTAGTCAATGTCATCTCAAACAGTTCTTCTCAGGACTACACTTACACAGATGATCGCACTTTACTTAATAATAATGAGTATTTTGAGTGTCAACTGATGTATTTATTTTAGCGCTGGGGTACTAATTGGGGACACCGCTGTACAGAAGTCAAAGCAAATTAACTCATATCAAATCGCAACTTGGTTTTTTAGGGAGGGGAAAACCATCGAGAGTACCCGGAGAAAAACCTCTCGGAGCAGAGTAGAGAACAAACATACTCAACCCAAATATGATGCGGAGTCTAGCCGGGAATCGAACCCGGGCCACATTGGAGGCAGGTGAGTGTTCTCACCACTGCGTCATCCGTATTCAGGGGCGGATCTATGATAAACAATCACCGGTTTTCAAAACAACGAAAAACTTTCTAGGGGGTTCGGATTAACGCTCCCCCGGGAATTTTTGGGATTTTAACTCCCCAAACTCCCCTTTCCCGTGCTTGTGATTGATTTCCGTAAAACTGTGGAAGCCGGTATGAATCCGCCCCAGGTATTTCCCTCAAAAAAACAAAAGAAAGTTGTTTGATTGTATCCCATTACTTGCCTGTTATCTACAGAATGATATCAAGTATTAGTATATCCTAAAACAGTGGATAGCGTTCAAAGCGCGCTTTGAGTTGCTGCTCAAACTTGGGATATTCTTTACTATTCACGTCCAAGCAACTCGCTCGGTATTTGCGCCCGAAAATATTGTAATCGTTGGAGGAATAATGAGTTAAAATCATCTTTTTGTACTATATTATCTCACTGGTTTAGTATATACTAAAACAACTATCCACCTCAGTGTCGGTGAGTAGTGGTGGATATTTACAACAAAAGAATGTAAAGCCTTGAATACGGCGGCTGCACCCGCAGTACGAGCGGCAGTCAAAAGTTAGCTGTCCTACCGATGCGACACGATAATAGCCTTTTTCTTCAAAGCTAACAAAAATAAAGCTAACGATAAAGTTGCCTTGGCCTCTTCTAACAGTTAAGTTGAGAATTCCGGGTTTAATTTGACGCGGAACAGGATATTTTGCTCAAAATAACACAACTATTACCCTACCTGGCGACACTCCACGAACTACGAGCGAGTTGCCATGCCGGAAACCGGTGATCCATTTTTGACGCCAAATTGCCAGCTAGGAGACACAAAATGTTTCATATTTTTCACTTTTTACAGTCTGATATGGTTTTGGAAATTGTAAGCCCCTTTTTTCTGAATATTTAGTGCCATCAAGGGAAAATGAGGGGACAGAGAGAGAGGCTTAGGGCGTTGGCCGGGATATGTTATGTCCACGAAAGTTATTTTTAGACGAATGGGAAGTCTTTGTTCTAGCGGACGTCTGTCTTCCGAGACGTCCGCATGCAGTCTTGCCTCGCTCTCAGGTTCTTAGTGAAAAGAGAAAATGACGGCGCACGTGGAACGCTGATGAATATTTATTTTCTTCCAAACATCGGACCGAGGTTGGCCTACATGCGGACGTCTCGGAAGACTTCCACTCGTCTAAAAATAACTTTCGTGGACATGACATATCCCAAGGGCTGGACCGGGAGCCTCCCTCTCTGTCCCCTCATTTTCTCTTGGTGCCATCTTATTTCAATGCTATTCCTGTTAACTTTCATTAAAGTCAGGACAGTAAAGTTTTTCACGCCTGCTGAATCGTGATTTGTCGATTCAAATTTCAGGCGGGCCAGCCGTATGTAAGGAAGTGGTCTATTTTGACTGTTATCTTTTTGCTAATAATTTTATTCAAAATATTATTATGGAGTACATGTGTTACAATGCTATGACAGTTTTGTGGAATATTGGTAGTCGTTCTTGCTGGATAGCCAAATAGTGTGACTTCCCATCTTGTACAGCACGAGGTATTGCCGAACGGTCACCCACCTTGACTTCCCTTTTGCAAGCCTTAACACTATCACATGAGATCGAGGTTATTCGTGCCAGAACAAGATGGCGCCGAAACCCTGAAATCGTGTATTTGTGTATATCTGATCTTTTGTTAACATTACTACTTTAAATACCAGTAGGAATTGTTTTTGTGATGAGCCTGCGTCTGTCTGACCACCAGGTATTACACAACATCGCATCTTTGTCAAGTTTTTTCGATTTCGCTTTGAAATCGAAAATGGCAACTTCCCTGATACCTGGAAGCTAGCAGATGTTCGACCTAGACCAAAGATTGCCGCTGAAGCACTCTTCGCCAACCTGCGACCAATCAGCAATCTTCAATTTGCTTCAAAACTGACTGAGCGGGCAGTGTTCTGTCAAATCCACGATCATCTTACCATAAACAGACTCTACCCTAAGGCGCAATCTGCCTATCGTGAACATCACAGTACAGAAACTGCCCTGTTGCGAGTCAAAAGTGATATCCTACTCAACATGAACCAGCAGCGTGTCACATTACTCGTGCTTCTTGACCTTAGCGCAGCATTTGACACTGTCGATCACACCATATTGCTGGACCGTCTGTCCTCTGACTTTGGCATATCAGGGCAAGCCTACTCTTGGTTCGACTCCTATCTTCGCAACAGATTTCAGTCTATCTCCATCAACGGCAAGACATCGACCAAGTTCCATACAAAGTACGGCGTCCCACAGGGTTCCTGTCTTGGGCCTCTTCTGTTCGTTCTCTATACAAGTAGACTGTTCAAAATCATCGAACATCATCTTCCTAATGTGCATACCTATGCGGATGATACACAACTGTATGTATCATTCAGCGCAGACTCAGGCTCTGAGCAGTTAGCAGCATTAGAGGCCATGCAAAGTTGTATTGTGGATATAAGGAAATGGATGCTCCAAGACAGATTAAAGCTAAACGATGACAAGACCGAGTTTATCGTAATTGGCACCAGACAACAACTTGCCAAAGTCAACGTAGATTCTTTACAGGTTGGAGAGAGCATAGTTACAGCAGCCAGCAAAGTAAGAAATCTAGGCTGCTGGTTCGATGACCAACTCAAGATGGACACGCACATTAATAACATCTGTAGATCTGCATTTTTTCATCTCTACAATATTAGGAGAATAAGAAAATATCTTAGCTCTGACTGCACACAGACTTTAGTGAATGCGTTTGTTACCAGTCGATTAGATTTCTGCAACAGCCTGCTCTATGGGTTGAAAGGTAACCAACTACAAAAACTTCAGCGCGTCCAGAACGCGGCCGCCCGTGTCATCTGTAACATCAGCCGCTACGAGCATATTTCACCTTCGTTATACAATCTCCACTGGCTGCCTGTCAGCTACCGAATCCAGTTTAAGATATTATTGCTTGTATATAAAACTCTTAATGGCCTTGCACCCCTGTACCTATCAGAACTCATAGAACTGAAAAAGCCTGGGAGATACAACCTGAGAACCAACTCGGACACACTCTTATTGAAGTATCCTGCGTTCAAGAGTCTTACCACTCTTGGTGACCGCTCATTTACATGTGCGGCACCAAAACTCTGGAACAGTCTTCCCAAGGCAATACGATATGCGAACAATGTAAACACTTTTAAGCGCCTCCTGAAAACGCATCTTTTCCGCGATGCATTCAGCTGCTACGAGAAACAGTAACTATGCGACTCATTCTTAATTATATATAGATTATTTTTTGTAAATAGGTTTTGTAAATAAGTTTAATGAGCTTTATATATTATAACAACTTGTAATTAACGTATATTAAGTTTCTCTCGATATTGTAATTTTTCTTTGGATATTGTAATGCGCCTGTGCGCATCTTTCAATGTAACATGCGCACCATAAGTAATAAATTATTATTATTATCGTTATTATTATTATTATTATTATTATTATTATTATTATTATTATTATTATTACTTTCTCGCTTTTTTTTGCCCGTATTTCGTACTTCCAAACTTTTGAAGACAAAGGAATTTAATAAAACAATTAGTCCGTTCAGGCACCGGTGGCTCAGTTGGTTGAGCATCGGGCTGTCACGCGAGAGGTCGCCAGATCAACACTCAGGATCTTAAAATAACTGAGGAGAAAGTGCTGCCTTTGTAATTTCATCTGCAAATGGTTAGACTTTCAAGTCTTCTCGGGTAAGGACTATAAACAGTAGGTCCCGTCTCACAAATATCTTCTATGTTCATGAGCTCCCTGTGGAACCAAGCACTATTTGAGGAGAGTAGGGGATAAAATCCCCGGTGTTGTGGCTGTACTGTTCCCTCCAGCAGAAGTGGCCGGCTTGGCGGTGATATCTCTAAAAAGGCTTGTAATGTATGAGGCCACCTAAGCAGAAACAGCCACAAGTCAAAAAAGGACTTTGCCGAGTGCTGGAACATGTAGATGATGTAGATGTAGATGTAGATATGAGACTGGTTACAGCCAACTCGGTGCTACGCGCCTCATTGGTTATTTGCCATCTCATATCCAACGCGCGCTCCTAGAATAATTGTTAAATATTTGAAATGAGGGTTTTAGATGAAAGAGAAAAGTAACCCTCACACTTATCTCGACAATTGTCCAGACAAGTGCAAGGATAACTCTTCTCTTTCGTCTGTAACCCGCACTTCAAATGTTTACCAGCTATTCACCGAAGTGAAGGAGGCTAGCAGTGGATATTTACCGAGCCGCGAAGCGGCGAGATAAATATCCAACGCTAGCTACCGACACTGAGGTGAATAGTTGTTTTAGTATATACTAAAACAGTGAGATAATATATAGCACAAAAAATTAATTTAGCTGTTTTCTTCACTTTTCACGGATGAAAATCGGGACGCCATTTTTTCCCGAGTTGCTCGGAGGTAAATAGCACAGGATATTCGGAGTTTGACGAGCCAATCAGCGCGCGAGTTCACCGCTATCCACTGCTTTAGTATAATAATAATAATAATAATAACTTTATTTCTATAGCGCTCTTATCCTATGTTCAAGGCGCTTTACAATCATGTATATAAACAACATTATCAATAAATATTTACAAATTTACAATCATTTTCTATTATATTTACAATGATTAAAAAAGGAAAAATTAAAATAAAGCAATATATGCAAATCAATAGAAACAATGATCTGTTATTACTAAATTTACTAAACAAGTACGTCTTAGGTTATCTTATTAAAACTCGAGATTACAATGATTAAAAAGGGAAAAATTAAAACTAAAGAAATATATACAAATCTATAGAAACAATGATCTATTATTACTAAATTTGCGAAACAAGTACGTCTTAAGTGATCTTTTAAAAGTCGAAATGTTGTTGGACTTCCGAATTTCATAGGGTATTAGGTTCCATTCTCTTGGTGCACGAACAGCAAATGCTCTGTCTCCATAAGTCTTGGTATATGATATAGGTTGCATTAAAAGTTCATTACTAACAGACCTCATTGATCTAATATGAGAACAATAATGCAGTTTCTGAGCTAAATAGCTAGGCGATATCCCATTCAGTGCTTTATACACTAAAAGCAGAATCTTGAAAATAATACGGTATTGAATCGGCAGCCAGTGAAGCTCGCACAAAACAGGTGTGATATGCTGAAACCTACTCATTTGCAACACAACTCTAGCCGCCGTGTTTTGTACATACTGCAATCTTTGTAACTGATATTTAGGCAGGCCATATAATAATGCATTACAATAATCTAGTTTCGATGTGACAAATGCGTGAACAACAACTGCTGCAGATTCTTTAGTGAGATACTTCCTAATTCTAGATAAGTTCCTGAGATGATAAAATGATGAACTACAGATGCTAGACACATGTGCATGAAAAGACATGTGCTCATCAAAGATAACACCAAGACTCCTTGCCGACTGAGAGGCAGCCACGCTCTCATCACCAACACATAGGGACTGAAAGGATGGAGAGGGACGATACTTTGAGTGGATGAGCATGACCTCCGTTTTGTCGTGGTTTAGCTTCAATTCATTAAGATCCATCCAACGACAAATAGCAGAAATGCAGTTCTCGACCCTCGATTTAGTAGCGTCCACATCCGCCGATTTGAATGCAAAATATAACTGAGTATCGTCGGCGTATAGATGATAATCCAAGCCATAAGATCTTATCACTTTCGCAAGTGGCGCGGTATATAGAAGGTAGAGTACAGGTCCCAGAACTGAACCTTGGGGAACTCCCACGGGAAGATCTCGTACCGTAGAATTCGTCTCATTAATGTGAACAAACTGAGTTCTTTGAGAAAGATAAGAATTAAACCATCGTAGTACAGTTCCTCTGATGCCAAATGGTTTCTGCATTCGTGCCAGCAACAAGGTATGGTTAACGGTATCAAATGCCGCCGACAAATCCAATAAAACAAGGAAAACATTCTCGCAAGAAGAACTTGCAGTTTAAACAACACAAGAAAAGGGCACTAGTTGTCTATTAAAAAAGAATAGTGCTTTTAGAGACCTTTAGAGTACTAAAGCACAACAAACGCATACGTGCTTAAAAGCACGTGCGCAGTAACGTGATACCCTCGACAACAATACAATCGTTCGAATCTTGTTTCGAATTCCGAGAATCATGTTTGTCGCTCACATGAAAAGTTTCTTCTCTGAACAAACAGTGTGGAGATAAAACATACCTTCTTCGTTCATCCAGCGTTTCTTGTGCACTGAAATTTGCATCCTTGGTGGCGTGTTGATATTCAGCTGTCGAACACTCTTGAATATGACCTTCGGTGGGAGTTTTTCGCCGTTCGCTTTTGCTTGAAGTCTGAAGTCTGAACTCTGACTATTTATTAAGTCGGAAGGTTCAAATAAACGTGTATGCGTTGTATGTTTATCATTTCAGATGTGAACTTTTAGCTTTTGTTTTTACGTATTTCATTAAATGCGTGACTTTTTCACTTTGTTTATGTTAACGAAAAGAGTTCGGATGCTAATTGTGTAACGATAATTGTTCTCAAATTCATCACATCCTTTTGATAACTCTCAATTTTTTGGTGCGTCTTATAACCGAGTATTTTCGTGTAATTTTCAGTTTGAGAACTTAGCTTGATTAAAATGCTAAGTTTGGGGTGCGTGGTGTAACCGATTGCGTCTTATAACGAAATAACTGCGGTATTTGCTGTTGCCGTGTTGAGGCTCAAGTGAACGGTTGATCAGCCGTGTCAAAATTTGTTGTAAGCGAGCCTCGAAGGATTTTGAAGTATCTTTTTCAGTTTGTTATCGAGATTTCCATACAAATCTTTATAATTTTTTTACCCGCTGAGTGTGGGTCACCTGTGCTTGTACATATACCCATATCTTTGTGTTCAAAATTCTAAAATTGTTGGTAAATCACACAGAAAAGGTATGGAAACTTGAAACCAAGCATACATAAATTTGTTAGAACAGGGTTGAATTTAGCAAACTTTTCTGAATGTTAGGTTTGAAATGCATTGCTTACGTGCTTGAACAATTAGGGGTAGAAATATTCTCATTTACGAGAATCTTATAAAACGTCCTGGGTGGCGAATTTTGTAAGGTATAATTTAATTTAAGGTATTTGTAGCGTAATCTCGAAGCGGGAGGTCTATGTAATGCTTTGCAATTTTGACCAGTGTAAACAGCGCCACGTGCCTTCTATTGTGCATTGCCCAATCAAAAGATCGCCACGTGCTCTATGCTGTACACTACGAGCAGAAAAAGTCAACAATCATCCGAAACTAATTGCCATATCAGACTACGAACAGACAGAAAAATAAGCTCCCCGTCTCAAGTACAGGACTTTGTGGCCGGGTCATTTAATTTAGTACGCTTTGTTCGTGCGCCCAATATTTACAGCTGAGGGCTCGGATTCGAGCCACCAAAAAGGGATCCAGAACTACGGTACGGAGTTGTACTTATTCGTCTTCTTCGTTGTACAAGTAAATCGAAAGCGACATCGATTTTAGCGGCCGCCTGTGATCAAGTTACCTTGCGTGCAGCTCACGAAACAAAAGATACATCTGTGAAAAAATGACTGAAAAACACCAAATGTTGTAAACATGTTAGTTTGGTTTTTTTTCTTTCAAGTGTTATAAAGAGATGTGTGCGAATTCAAAACAAAGATCACAATCGTTTATGATAGTCTTAGAGCGTTTTCCTTTTGTCAGAACTGTCCGTCCAGACCCGTCAGTTTGTCAGTTTGCAAAGAAAAAGAAACAATTTCAAGGAAAACTTGCATGACAATCCCTCGCATTCTTCTGAAGGAGTCTATAACATCGTCGGAGTGTGTTGATTTGAAGACTTTCTAGAGTTACTCCTTTTGAAAACCCGGTCTGGCCAGAGAGGAACCTGAGCTTCAAATAAAGTTAAGCCCCTTCGACCGAAGTTAGTAATTCGATGGGAGACCGCTGCGTAGTCCCGTAAGGAAAACAGCAATTTTTTTAAAACTTGATTTCATTTTTTATTTTATTTGGCCACTGAAAGCTTTTTCTTGTCTTCTTTCTTGTCTACTTTCTACGCTAGAACGACTGAACAAACTGGTTCCCAAGAAACAGGTCGATTGGAGCCTTCGTTCTATGAAAATTAGTGTTTACAGTGGACACGCACGAACGAAGCAAAATCTATAAATAACTTACAAACTTTTCTTTACCTTAGTGCCCCTAACCCCAAAATATTTTTTTTGCTAAAATTAACCTTTGCACCTGTTCGAAACGCATTGCGGCCATTTTTTCATTTTTCTAACAAATCTTGCCATTTTATAGGCTTCGAAAGTTGCGAACATCCAAGCATCTTGTGTTCACGACCGAGTCAGAAGGGGAGTGGGCCTATTCCTGATGTGACGTCACAAACTGATTTACATGGCATTAACTCTTTGTAAAAATGCATGCAAATGAGATTGTGACGTCACATCAGGAATAGACCCACTCCCCTTCTGACTCGGTCGTGAACACAAGATGCTTGGATTTTCGCAACTTTCGAAGCCTATAAAATGGCAGGATTTGTTAGAAAAAGGAAAAAATGGCCGCAATGCGTCTCGAACATGTGCAAAGATTCATTTTAGCAAAAAAAATATTTTGGGGTTAGGGGCACTTTAAAGCTTACCATTGTCAAAGAAAAAAACAGCTGTTCACTTTATCAAATACTTTCAGATGTGACGTTTGATACTGTATCGATCAGCGCGGCCGGAAAGGAATCAAATTATATATTTGCTTTCATTGATAATAGAGAACTTTGCCACCGAGGCCGAGCGGTCTAACGCGCTATCAGCACTCTTCAGACATGGGTCAAGTGAGGGGGTTCTATTCGCCGTAGGGAAGAAGGATAGCACTACAGGGTATACAATGGGACGCATCCGATCGGAACTTAATTCAATATCCGTGGGGTATGCACATTTGTGACTACCAACAAAAAAAAGAATTCAGTCCGATTTTAAGACGTGATATGCCTTCGGCATTCCACGTAATAATTTTAGCAGATTTGCATTGAAAGATGACGTCTTTTTCTCTAGAGGCTTAAATAGAATAAAGAATTAGTTTTCCGCAAGTTTATTTTAAGTTTCTTTGCCTTGAACTAGGTAACCAAATAATTAGACGTAAGAGACTAGCATCGTCATATCAGCAGTTGCAAATAAAATCAGGTCTGGTATTTTGAATACATCACTGAAGTCATCAAAATAGGATAAGAAAAATAAGCGAACGAGAATGGATCCTTTCGGAGCGCGGGTGCATATATCAATGGACGTTAAACCAAACAAATTTCGCCGACGTAATGGACAGCACCTTAGTATTCACGTTTATGAAGCAGAATTTTTTCTATCCACCGTAACAAAGGCCTTAGAATATAAATGGCATATTCACTGCCATCAAGGGCAAGATGATTTCTTGTACATGTCAGTCTATAGTAAAGAGGTAGTAATACGCAATGTAGTGAAGACAAACTGAGAGTAATGTATACTGTGATGATGTGGTGTAATGTAAATGTGCTGTAATTTATTTAAGTTAGTTACAACACGATTATAGATAAGGCGGTCTCTTTAGTGTTGGTTTGGCTACGTACCTGCAGCATTTGTGGTCAGTGCATTGAATTTCTCATGCTTTCTTTCGTATTTTTCAAGAAGTGCCCTCTCTTTCAAAGACGACCCTCCTTGTTCTCAAGAGTTCTTGTAATCAAGAATGGCGGACAAAAAGATGAACGTTTTCGAGCAGCATATACAAGAGCTTAGCATTGCCAGAAAAGAGGGAAACAGAAAAGGGGAGGGTATTGCATATTTCAATCTGGGCTTTTATTATTATGGCTTGGCTTATTTTGAACAGGCTATGAGGGATTACACAGAAGCATTAAGGATTTTTAAAGAAATAGGTTTCAGTGCTGGAGAGGGAAAAGCCTGTGGCAATCTCGGCAACGCTTATTGCAGTCTAGGCAATTTTAAAAAGGCCAGAAAGTACCTCAAGCAAGAACTAAGTATTGCAAAAAAAGTAGGGGTTAGGGCCAGGGAGGGCATTGCCTGTGGTAATCTCGGCGTCGCTTATCTCAGTCTGGGCAAGTTTAAGGAAGCCATAAAGTATCACAAACAACATCTTAGCATTGCAAAAGAAGTAGGAGATAGGGCCGGGGAGGGAAGTGCCAATGGTAATCTCGGCAGTGCTTATGTCAGTCTGGGCAATTTCAAGCAAGCCATGGAGTATCACGAACAACATCTCAGCATTTCAAAAGAAGTAGGGGATAGGGCCGGGAAGGGAAGGGCCAATGGTAATCTCGGCAGCGCTTATCTCAGTCTGGGCAATTTCAAGCGAGCTATGGAGTATTACGAACAACATCTCAGCATTGCAAAAGAAGTAGGGGATAGGGCCGGGGAGGGCAATGCCTGTGGTAATCTCGGCAACGCTTATGACAGTCTAGGCAATTTCAAGCGAGCCATAGAGTATCACGAACAACATTTCAGTATTGCAAAAGAAGTAGGAGATAGGGCCGGGGAGGGAAGGGCCAATGGTAATCTCGGCAACGCTTATCTCAGTCTGGGCAATTTCAAGCGAGCTATAGAGTATTACGAACAAGATCTCAGCATTGCAAAAGAAGTAGGAGATAGGGCCGGGGAGGGAAGTGCCAATGGTAATCTCGGCAACGCTTATCTCAGTCTGGGCAATTTCAAGCGAGCTATAGAGTATTACGAACAACATCTCAGCGTTGCAAAAGAAGTAGGAGATAGGGCCAGGGAGGGAAGTGCCAATGGTAATCTCGGCAACGCTTATCTCAATCTGGGCAATTTCAAGCAAGCCATGGAGTATCACGAACAAGATCTTATCATTGCAAAGGAAGTAGGGGATAGGGCCGGGGAGGCCAGGGCCAATGGTAATCTCGGCATCGCTTATAGCAGTCTGGGCAATTTTAAGCGAGCCATAGAGTATTACGAACTACATCTTAGAATTGCAATGGAAGTAGGAGATAGGGCCGGGGAGGGAAGGGCCAATGGTAATCTCGGCATCGCTTATCGCAATCTGGGCAATTTCAAGCGAGCTATAGAGTATTGCGAACAACATCTCAGCATTGCAAAAGAAGTAGGAGATAGGGCCGGGGAGGGAAGTGCCAATGGTAGTCTCGGCAACGCTTATCTCAATCTGGGCAATTTCAAGCGAGCTATAGAGTATTACGAACAACATCTCAGCATTGCAAAAGAAGTAGGAGATAGGGCCGGGGAGGGAACTGCCAATGGTCATCTCGGCAGTGCTTATGTCAGTCTGGGCAATTTCAAGCGAGCTATAGAGTATAACGAACAACATCTCAGCATTGCAAAAGAAGTAGGAGATAGGGCCGGGGAGGGAAGTGCCAATGGTAATCTCGGCAACGCTTATCGCAATCTGGGCAATTTCAAGCAAGCCATGGAGTATCACGAACAACATCTCAGCATTTCAAAAGAAGTAGGGGATAGGGACGGGGAGGGAAGGGCCAATGGTAATCTCGGCAGCGCTTATCTCAGTCTGGGCAATTTCAAGCCAGCTATAGAGTATTACGAACAACATCTCAGCATTGCAAAAGAAGTAGAGGATAGGGACGGGGAGGGCGAGGCCAATGGTAATCTTGGCAACGCTTATCTCAGTCTGGGCAATTTCAAGCGAGCTATAGAGTATTACGAACAACATCTCAGCATTGCAAAAGAAGTAGGAAATAGGGACGGGGAGGGAAGGGCCAATGGTAATCTCGGCAACGCTTATCTCAGTCTGGGCAATTTCAAGCGAGCTATAGAGTATTACGAACAACATCTCAGCATTGCAAAACAAGTAGGAAATATGGCCGGGGAGGGAAGGGCCAATGGTAATCTCGGCAATGCTTATTACCAAATGCCTGAAAATGCTCTTCTCCTTTACGAACAACAGCTTACTGTTTGCAAGGAAACGGAGGATCCAGTAGGACAGGGAAACGGTTGCTATAGCCTTGGTCTTGTTCATGAAAATTTAGGCTCGTTGTGCAAAGCCCTTAATTTTTATCGTCTAAGCATAAAACATTTCGATGAAACAAGGCGTCTTCTTCAATCAGAAGATGCATGGAAAATAAGCTTTCGTGACACAAAGCAAGTGGCGTACACAGCTCTCTGGAGAGCACTTTTAAAGAATGGAGAGGTTGATGAGGCTTTGTTTGCTGCTGAACAAGGACGAGCACAGGCTTTGACAGACATTTTGAAGGTGCAATTTGGAGTTGACGAAGAACCTTCCTCGGCAGTTGCGACGACGGATTCTATCTCTACTGTTATGAAATATTTGCTCTTACAAACAATTTTCATAGCACTTGAAGAGAACACTATCAGTTTTTGGCTTCTGAGAGGAGGAAGTGGAATAAACTTTAGGCAAAAGGAAATCGAAAATTGCAGTGCCGCTTCACTGATAGAAACTACTTTGAAACAGATTGGCGCAGGGACTGTTGTCCGATGCGAGAATCGCACACTTGACAAGCTACGCAGACACTTGTTTTGCGGAAGGGAAGCTCTTTCCGAGACCTTTCAGTCTTTGACCCTCTCCCATAATAACTCTTTGCAGCCTTTGTTTGATGTCTTAATCAGTCCCATTGCAGACTTGCTTCAA
>BLFP01000342.1:4674-9674 GCA_014634505.1 Montipora efflorescens
ACACTCACCCGGACGATCGTACTTTACTTAATGACCTTCAACTATGATAAGTATTTTTCCCCAGGGTCTGTGAGTTCAGGGATTTCCCTGCAAAATTGATTCCCGAAGAACTTTTTCAAGACTCGCCATGTCTGAAAGAGAATTTTTTATCCATAAATGCTGAAGCTACACCACATCACACCTCGAAAACTCAGGTCAAGTGTGCTGAAACTTCCAGTGTCTAGAAATACACGTACTGACGTTTACTGAGGGTCTCCCAGGGGTTTTGGGGAACAAGGGGACGTTGCAAGTTTGAACTGGGAAACAGGGAAACAAAGACGAAATATTTCAGGGAACAAGGGAACATAAACCATATTAGGGATCAAAAAGCTGATCATGAGAACAAGTTTGGAAGTAATTTTGGGAACAAGGAAACTCAAGCAAAAGACTCGCCAGAATTTTTGATCCATAAATCGTGGACCTAAACCAAATCATACCTCGATAACTCACGTCAAGTGGGCTGAAACTTGAAGAGCTCTAAACTGATACACGTACAAAATTACATTCTGCTTTCTCATGGGACAATTGAAACACTTGGCCAATGAGAGTGCAGAATATGATCCCCATCAAGCTATAACTACCGTAGCCACACAAAGAGGGGAGCGCTTGAGAAGATTATAAAAAGCCGAACATTATTTGGAATTTATTCGTCAAAAATCGCAGAGCGATCCCGGAGTGGAGTTGATGTGATACGAAATTTATCTGACCTTAAGGCAGTGGTGCTTTAATGGAGATTCGGTCCGTTGCTTTGTGATGTGAGAGTAATTTGTGGGACGAGATCGCCGCGAGTCACCAGCCTTTCTTCTATTTATGAGGGAAAATAACAATTAACGACATCGTAAAAATTCGTAAGCCCCAAGCCCGGCTAAAATGGACTCAATTTGCGCTCCGATTGCACAGACAATACGAGGACAACTGTACGAAGAGGTAAGTGAAGTTTATTTCTACATTTATAGCTTACTTTAGCATTTATAAGCTCAAAGTTTATTTTCCCATACAAAGCCTATAAATCGTATACCGAACTTGGGCTGCCTATGGGTGCCCCAAACCAACTCTCCGGGGACTTAATTCGAAACTCCAATAATGTGCAAATACTTGCTTTTGTTTAAAAAAATATGGCATATGTGTTAAATGGCAACACTTTTTATTGATTTGAATTCCAAATCTCATTTGATTACCTTCGAACCTTTCCGAGAAGAGACAACCAAAAAAAACTGAGATAACCGATTTTAGACTTTAGAGAATATGACTCGGTTCTATTCCTACTCTTTTCCAGCAGCTTCGAATCACGGCATCTGGATTCAAACGACCATTTACTGACAAGCCTTCCTTTCCACCCAGAAAAGTGATTCTGAGCTATTCGGCACAAACTGACATGCGTGCAAATTCAAGATGAGATTCTAGTGCAATCGTTGTCACGGCTAAAGTATGCTTCCAGCAGTTACTCACTGTCATGTTTGAAGACTTTGACTGCAGCCTCTGACCTCCGGGCTCCCTCTATCAACGAAGAGTGATTCAGTTCGTCACTGATGATCAAATCTTTCTTACACACTAGAGTGGGTATGCTGGTAGAATTGGTTGCAAATCCCATTCCAAAAACTATTGCTGCAGGTTTCCCAACAAAACGAGCCACGAGAGTTTCCAGTTCATTGTGCAGCCCAATGGTTCCTAATAGGGACAAAATCACACCACGTCAATTCCACGAACAAAATAGGCGATACGGCATGTCAAGTATTGCTGTTTATATACATCTCTCAGGACTTTAGACTATTTTTAGTGGAATATCCCCTGGCTTTTCTTGCACGAGGTAGACGAGTACGATGCCTTGGATGAGCGTGAGTCAAAAGATAGGAAGATTGGGGAGAGTTCAATGATGGAGTGAACGGTAACTTAAGGTGAATGGATACATTATACGCAGTCAAGTAAAACGACACAGTTCTGGGATCATTCAATATGTATTTGCTCGAGTTTCATTGTTTCGGAGTGGATTAAGAATTTTGCTAAGCACAGTTTGGAGAGTTTATAAATCTTTCACCGCGTATGGTAAATAAAGAGCAGGCATCCTGTTTGATTGATTTTCTCTGTTTTTACCGCGAAACTGGTGTGAACCAAAGCTTGAAGAAAGTTAAATATCAGAATGAATTTAATTTAGTCGCAAGGTGAAACTTATCTCTGCATCTCCTCACGTCTACATTAGAGATCAGACTGACTTTACGGAGATGAGGAGTCTTAACAACGTAGGTGGTTACCGTCACAGGAGTCCCAAGCTCTGTGTTTGCTATGTTGGGAACCGCAGAGAATTGAAAGCTCATAAGAAGACAGAAAATAAGTTAGCGAAATATTAATAAATTTTCTTTTGGTAACGCTTACAAAATCATGCATATACACGCTATATACAAGTGCTCTTAAATTCGAGAAAAAAACAGACACAAACACTTGGCTTAGGCGACCTGCGCAAGACCCTGTCTCTGGGATGTAATAATGCTTTTTAACTAAGTTCTTTTATTGACAATACTGCAGCTTTCCAAAACATATGTAGTCATTATATACGAGTTGTTAAACGTCTCGTTTTAGCGCTGTAGAGTTGCTGTCAATTAAAAGTTGAAAGTAGAACAGAACCTGCATCTCTCAGCTGTTTTCGTTTTGCATTTCTACCCTTATTTTGTGGCTAAAACATCTCGTGACACAACCTCTGCCAATCAGAAGCGACTGACCAAGCTGATTTCTGCCTCGCCTTTAATCTTTTGAGCGCATAGACTTGCCCTGCGCTCTGATTGGCTCATTTAGTGGTCGGAATTTCTTGTAATTGGTCAACATCACACAATTGCTTTGGTTTTGCCGCACTCAATTCAAAATCCTTTTTCAGAACTCACCATATTCATGCCTTGGACTGCAACAAGCCAGACCGTGTTTCGTCACTGCTTCTTCGACGGCTTCAACACATGGCCCAGCATTTTTCGCAAACCCAAGATAATTATAAGAGCCAGTGTTGATAGACCTGGTAATTTTTCCAGTAAGCCTAAAAAGGATCGACAATATGAGTCTTCTAATCAGAACCTTAAAAGAACGTTACTCAAACACGTTACACTGCGCTCCCACATTACTTCAGTCACCATTTTCAGGGCCCCCGAAACTCTGAATTCTATGACTGTGTAAAGTAGTCTGTTTCCATCGGACATCAAATGGGCTATATAACAATTCCGGCTCGGTGACGCTATGTCGTCAAGTTAGTTTCTCGTGATTGGTTATCGGGCTCCTGCAGGAGTCTCATTAGCTGGTAATTCAATCCAAAAATAAATCGCGGTCTGTGAAAACGCCGTGACAAGAATATAGTGCTATTGTTCGTTCCTAGTTATGGGCTACTGATATAAGCAATTGCCTGTTATTTAACAATTATTCCATGAGCGCGCGTTGTATGTGGGATGGTAAATAGCCAACGAGGCGCGCAGCGCCGAGTTGGCTATAACCAGTGTCATATCCAACAAGCGCGAATGGAATAATTGTTTTATTAAATTCCTTAAACTCCAAAAATTTGGAAGTACGAAATACGAGCGAAGAAAGCGAGAAAACCCGAGCGAAATCGAAAAAGCTTGATGAAGATGCGATGCTTTGTAATACCTTGTGGTCAGACTGACGTAGGCTCATCACAAAAACATTTCGTGCCTTTTCGCGTACTTCTAAACGTCGGAATTTATCCAAACTTTCCAAAAAAAGTTTTCTCTTTTGGCTTTATTCAGGGAGAAATTTCGCCTACCGGGGTGAAATTTTTAGCTTAGAAACGCTTAGTGCAATCATTTACCATATAAGGTCAAACTAAGGTATATGAGTGATAACTGAGATTGAGTGAACCAAACAGAACACGCGAAATGCATCATCCGAGGTTGATAATTTAATAAAGACACTTATACCACATATTTGGTGGGGCCAAAGGGATTCGTCTATAACCACTTTTCAAATATACGTTCATTTCAGTCATTGAATCCTTCACCAGAACAAATGAGACCAACAAATTGACCTGCTCCCAACTGAGTGGCTTCAACGCTCAGTCGGTAGAGCATTGCACAGGCATCGCCGCAGAGGGCATGGGTTCGAATCCTGTTGAAGCCAACTGAATTTCTTATGTGTCCATAAGAGAATTCCTTAAATTTCCAGATAAGTGCGACAACCAATTCCCACTTTTGTCTAAAGACTGTTCTGCTTGTAACTTTGCAAAATGAGGGTGGTCCACAGGGGTAGTCCATGGACCGGGTCCATGTTTCTTAACATGGGTAGAATTTCTCTTATACTGGACACCATCAGGTGATTCCACCACAACACTGTCCAGTACACGGTATAGTTCGGGCCAGAAAGTTGGCCTCAACTTGTTTTTCCGCTCCTGTCTTAACAATACCGTGTCACCTTCTTTCACATCACTTTTGCAGGCACAGCGTTTCTCATCAGCATACAGCTCTCCTTTCTCCTTGGTTTCATTGTCTCTATCACGTACTTTTTGGTCATCCACTGGGAATTCTTCAATCCCTGGTATACGGGTTCGCAACTTTCTCCGGAACAGGAGTTCTGCAGGGCTTACTCCAGTTGTGATGTGTGGAGTCGTTTAGGAAAGGGCCAAGTTCTTCCTTCCAATTACTCTTCTCTATTTGTGCAATCTTTATCCTCTTCAATGGGGAGTGGTTCTGTCTTTCTACTTCTCCGTTGGCCTGAGACCAAAGCGGAGTCACTCGTATGTGCCCAATGCGTTCTTCTTCAACAAATTTACAGAATTCTTTACTAATGAACTGCGGTCCATTGTCAGTAGTGATACTAACGGGCAGTCCACGGGTAAGGAATATCTTCCTCAGACTTGCAATGACCTTGTCGGCAGTTGTAGACCTCAAGACTTCTACTTCCATATAGCCACTGTAGTAGTCAACAACTACAAGAAGATGGTCTCCTGACGGCAGAGATGGCGTCATAAGGTCTGC
>BLFP01000342.1:12174-15965 GCA_014634505.1 Montipora efflorescens
ATAGCGCCGCGACAGTTTCATTTTTCCGCGGACACCTCATTTTCATTTACCGAAACCTTAAGCTAGTTTGCTCACCCTTTAAAATCGGTAACATGTTTGGTTTGAAAGCTCCTATCCTTCGTGACTCCATGCGGGTGTGGTATACTAAATAGGCCTTATCACGGTTTTGACCGTCGTTTTGACGGGTAGGCAAAGCGTGAGGAATTTGTAGTGTTTATATGGGGATCCGATGTCAAATAATTTACGTTAAACGCTAGTTCTAAAAAAATTATGAATCGCGAACTGAAGGTACAGGGTAAAGGATTATACAGACCAATTCTTAGGGAATAGCCTTCGTTAAAAGCTGCGTGGTAGCGTTTTCGATTTTTCCATACATTTGTCTGTAATTGATACTGAAAATTGGCCCGGGAACAAATTACAGACAAATATATGGAAAAATTGAAAACTCTGCCGGGCAACTTCTGTAAAGGGTTAGTGCCTAAAATCTGGTCTGTATAATCTTTTTCCCTGTACCTTCAGTTCTCAATTTATAAACGTTTTCAGAACTAGCGTTTAACGAAAGTTATTTGATATCGGATCCCGGCATATTATTTACGCGTTGCCTACCCTTCAAAATGGCGGTCACAATCGTGATAAGGCCTATTCTAATTCAATCGGCTTATACTCAAACCAAAGCAAATAAATAAAGTGGCCGATTTCCACTCAGTATTATAAAGAAGTGTCACTAATATCCTGACATTCCTCGAGCAGCTTTAGTAAAAGTATACTCTGATCGTATCGCTGTGCTGAGTGTTTCCATTGGCAAATTTAGTTCAGTGTTAATTATTAACAGATAACCGTTATGTCTCTTTATTACAGCCCGTTGCAGCTACTTAAGGCTACAGGTTCATCTGTCTGGTAACCTTTCGCCACTTCCCAAATTTTACCTGTTTTTAATTTTTCTCCAACTAAGGTCGACAATTTGTGTTACTGTAATTGTTAACTGTTTGTGCATCCCACGGAAACGTTCTTAGGCGTCTTGTTATTATTATTAGGGAGCTTACGCAAGCACGACGACTCCGCCAACGAGAACGTCGTCTAAAAATATTAAGTCGTTCGGAATGGAAATTGTATATCTGCATTGCAGAAATAAAATTGGCATGAACGGTGTGGTTGTTTGGGAAAAAATTGAAATGTTTCATCAGGTTCTCACGTCCTCTACATGCACGACCTCAAATTTGGTCAATTCATGTGGTTGTCAGGACAAGGACGGCAAAAAAATGTACCAAAACGCAAAACGCACGTGCAGTGCGTGCAGAGCTACTGTTTTTGCTCATTAAACCTATTGTTATGTGGCGTTGTTGCGTAAGCTCCCTATCATTAATAGTGGTATTAGACAGTATTATTAAATAGTAAAACAACGATCATATCTATGGGTCCACTCACCGTTTTCTGCTTTTCTTTCCATTACATCAGTAATTGGACCTGGTGGGCTACTGATTGGTCTGTTATATATCCAGCTGCCTATAGTATAGATAGCCCTGCGATAGAAGATTGCGCTGTCCGTGTAAAGAGGGGCAAAACCCTGAAATACGATCATAAATTAAATGCCTAATAGAAATTAAATTGGTACTACGTAGGAGGAGTTAATCGAGAATCGGATCAGAGTGCGATCCTTGAGGATCGACACTGGAGCTTAAGTAATGTATGCTAAACAATAACAATAATAATCAAATTAAAAATAAGAACAATGCTAGGCTCTTGAGATTGGCTCAATATAAATTAAATATTAAGTCTTGATTTCCAATCTTCAGCATTTCTTCATCAATGAACCGTAATTTATTCCATTCGTGCACACACTAGAGGAAATGGGTCCTCAAACCATAAATTATTGATTTTCAGTCGGTGCAAAGTGACTGAAATTTCCCAAAGTCAGTGTGCGTTAAGTGATTGAAATTGTGAAAACATTTTTTTGCACTCTGTACCCATTGGTGCAAACAACTGCACGTGCTTACGGTGGCTTACTACAGTTTTCCAAAGAAAAAAAGCAAGACTTTGAAATCTGCTAAATCCTGTTAAATAAACAGGATGTCTCTTCTGAAGTGTTAGTCGCTGCCATTGATGTAAAATTTAATATTACCAAACAAATAAACGCAATCAGGGGAAAATTCTGAATATGGTGACCTAGTTCATGGAGGGGAGACTGGAAACTACTCATTTCAAAGGCCTTTTTCTCCAAGACTAGCAGTAGGTTCCCACCTTAAAAAGTAATCATGTATAGAAATAAATAGTTAAATCTGTCAGATCGCACAGGTTTTTCGCAAATGGCCAAACCATCGATTTTTGTCTATTTTCATAATGACTGAAAAAAAATTGACGGTTTCGTCTTCATATTGTTTACTAATTCCCAAAATTCTGACCCTGGTCTTACGGCTATTATTATTATTATTATTATTATTATTATTATTATTATTATTATTATTATTATTATTATTATTATCATAATCATGTATCACTTAAAAAAGCAAATTATTATTGAGTTCTGAGTACTTCAGGATCTTAAGTATTCCAATGCCTCCTCCCATGATTAGCAGAAAAAAAAATTACAAAAGAAGGGAGCTCGAGTGATGGTTTTTGACGATAGATATAATAAAATAAATGAACTGAAAAGTATTTTTCCAAAATATTTTTGGAATATACATTTTTGACCCAACCAATTCCTTTTATTCGGTATCTTTTTATAAACTTCTTTAATTTAACACATTCACCCGTATATTGGCCCCCACTGATCATCTGACGTTTGACATAATAAAATCTATAACTATAGTAAAAGGGTTAATCGGAGCTTTTTTGTTCTATATCTTATGTTCAATGGTCCGAAATAGTCCAACTAAGCTTTTTATCACTCCATCAGAAAGAATTACAGCACTTCTGCTTACCTAGATTCAACACGAAAAATTCCTTAAGAAGTACCCTCGTAAAACTCGGAATAGGTTGCTACAAACTGCGGGTTAAAACAGGTAGGTACGACAAAATCCCTGTCGATGAAAGAATGTATTCCCTGTGTATTGGTAATAAAATTGAGAACGAAATCCATCTCTTACTAAATTGTAAGAGATATTCTTCGATAAGAGACATCATATGTTCCTTTCCAAAACTGAAACTTGAAATTTGATAATATACGAAAATTATCACAGGAAAACTTGATATCACAGCTAATGAATTCTAATAATTACTATATTAACCTTCCATTAATTGTGTTCATCTCACCGTGCTTTGAAATGAGAAGCAAACTGATTTGACCCTTGGAATACTGGATAAATGTTATGATATTTTAATCTTACCTTATTAATGTTGCACCCTGTCACCTAATTACAAGCCAGTTTTGGCACCACAATTTGTTGACAAAAAAAATTGCCACAAAACCTTTTAAATGGTCTTCTGGCCCTTTAATTGCAAGCAATTGATGTGACGTCGGATAGCACAGTTTTTCCCGCTCGTTTGTGAACTGCTTCACGTATGTTCTCAGTCACATACGTGGAGTACTTGGGTAAATTTTCACTGCGTCTGTGCCGCTGGCTCTCAGGACCCTTACCCGTATATAGTCTATTATGGCCATGGCCAATCATAGACGCCATCTTAGTCACTTTCTATTTATGCATAAACTTTAGTTAAACCCTTTTAATTGTAATTTCAAAAGGGAATGTAATGCGACTAGTAAATATTAAATCAACATGGTCAGCGGTCATGGAGAGCGGTCGTGTGTTAAAACGCTCCGCTAAAAACCAAAATTTCTCCATTATCCGGTGCTT
>BLFP01000342.1:28380-53380 GCA_014634505.1 Montipora efflorescens
TTGTATTTGCATTATAATGTAGCATTTACATTTAAATGACATGGAAATACCTGGAACCGGAAAACGCTTTTTTCTTAGAGGGTTTGAATTAGGTACAACGCTGACTTAGCCAATTTGGTCTATTGTTATTTTCGCGTAAAACTTGGTTTGAAAATAGACACTTTTCTGACGCTGATGGGGACAAGGCCAATTTGGGTAAATCTTACTCTTGGGGGATGCACTCTTGGCTGCAGGTGATACCAAGTTCATAGCCTGCGGAGTGAAGGAGACCCTATTTCAGACCAAAACGGCTAAAAAAGCATACCCTCTGTGAACATACCTTTATAGCCCGTATTTTGCTGATCCCCCAGCTGTTTATCCTGGTTCTGAAGAAATTTGAAGTGACCAAAGTGATAGGAGACCATTTAGTTCAGTTGGCTGAGCATCGAACTACCATGCGGGAGGTTATGAGTTCAACTCAATCTGGCCGACCACTGCACTCATGGTCTTTATTAAATAACCCAGGAGAAAGTGCTGCCTTAGTTTCTGTAGGACATTAAAGATCCAACACAGCATTCGAAACGCGCAGGGCACGGAGTTCGGAGTTCCCGGTGTTGGGCTATGTCCTGATTGAGGGCCACAACTTTCTTAGCCTTTGTGTATTAAGTACCACCCTCATGAAATACAGACTTACTTACTAGTCAGTCAGTCAGTCAGCCAGTCAGTCAGACCTTGATTGATCCATCCACCTCGTCAGAATTTTTTTGTCAAGATCTTTTTTATCAATATTATCATTTTTAGTGTCCGGCCATGGGTTGGTGGTTGGATCTGGTATGTGGTAAAAGGGGCTGGCAAAATCCGAGAATCGAAGGATAATTGTGCTCAAGACTGGATTGATGTTAGCAAAGAAATTGTCGGAAACTATGACAAATATGCTTGTGATCTTGCACGGAACAGATACAATGGCACTACGAAGATGCGACTGTCGCAAGAGAAAACTTGCTGCAGCTGGGAGCACTGTTATTGCTGGGTGCCACGCTCTTCCTGAGGTAACTAAATACCGGTATTTATTAATCTTCTCCCCTAACTGTTGTCAAAAATAACAAATTAGCAATTTTGAAGCTTCTGGTATGCCACAGGTGACAATTTTCTTTCATGGCAAACTGTTCAGAGGGAATTAATGGAAAATAGGAGTTTTTTAAACCAATCACAGTCGAGAAAATTGTAATTTTGTGATTAGCATTATTATTATCCAGAACTTTAATCACCTGTAAATACAAGTAATAAAGGCTTAGGGAAGTCCAAGGCTGTACTTTCATAAGAGTAATTTATTTTATTAAGTGGTTTGTATTGTGACCTTCAATTATTGTTTTCTTTTTTTTTCACAGTGGAATGATGGCACGGCTACAAGCGCTCTTTAACCCTAAAACCAACAGTGGATAGTTTTAAACTTCACACAAAGATGAGTGAGAAAATCAGTGTAAGATCTTAGCGTGTTCTCTTTGTTGTTGTTCTGTTTGTGTCAAATTAGTTTGTTTCTCCGCCTCATTAGCTTTTCGGTAGCCTGCTCGTTAGCGTGTCTTGTTTCCGTTCTTTCTTTTTTTGCTAAGTTTTTGCACATTCGTTTCTTTCGCTCGCCATTTACACCTTCAATTTTCTCGTTTTGCATAATTCAGTTTCTTCGTATATAAACCTATGTTTTTTTGCCAATTTGTCTCTCTCTTCTTTTCTCGGTAATCGAAGTTGCGCTACGCACAGTTAGCTGTTAGGCAGTCCAAGTTCGCTTCAAGCAGTTTAAGTTATCCTTGGTATAAGTTTATGGTCGTAACAAAGTAAGTATCATCGTTTTCGGTTAGTTCATTCTATTGTCTTTTGTCGTTTTCCTGTTGTTTTACGTAACTAATTGTATTTGCTGTAACTTTTTATTTTTCAGTTTCAACCCGCGTTGCTTGTACTATCTTTGTAAATAAATGTTAGTTTGACATGGATTACGTGAAGTTGGAAAGACGTGACTAGATAGTTTTGGTGCTTTTGGCAGTTACAATCAGTCTGCCGGCGATGTTCCCAGATGTTTTCCTTTTCCAACAGAGATGGTAATGCAGTATTTCAATAAGCAATAGAACCCTTTTCCTGTGGAATATTTTGACCATTCATCACCAAATGTCCTAGTTTGTCTAATTGTGTCTCTTAGTCTATGTAGGCCTATTATGTCAAAACACCTCAGCCTGTAAGCTTTGTGAGTCTTTTGTGAGGAGTCTTCACAGGTCACTCTAGATGGGAGCTGCTTACTGAAGAATGGGTCAAATCTTGATAACATAGATGGCAGGCCAGTCTCCTTTAGCAGATTCGGTCTTGTACGTCTGTTAAGACGTCATCAGCATAAGCGTTCCATTTCCTAAGATCGTTTTGGACGTGAGCACTATTAAAGCATGAAGTTCCTTCCTTCTAATCTTGACTAGTTCCCGGACCCTGAGCACGACTACTTGATTGGATTCAGTTTCATCTTAATGCTGGCTGACCAGGTTTCTAATGACCACGTGACTGTCGGAGTTTGTCGTTATATAGTCGGTACTGAGTGCTGTCTGCTGCATGCTTGCATGAGGGTACTGTCAACTTGGGTGGGTTGCAATCATCGACGTCGTTTGCTACGAAACAAAATAACATAGGGGAAAGAGTTCCAACCCCTACTTGCCCTCGTGATCACCGGGGACGACTCTTGAAAGGATACTGGGAAGGTTACCTTGCTACATTCGACCCGATAGAAAGCTTTGGGTCCATGTTAGCCAGGCTTTTTAACGATATGGAAGGCCTTGCGAAAGTCTATACTAAGGAAAAAACAATTAATGCGTCTGAAAGGGGCTACCAAGGTTCGGAAGCATTGCGTCAATATTGGTGGGTTATGCAAGCAAGTGCAATAACTTGGTCTCTTTTCTGTGAAGCGTGCTGGGCTTCTCTGACCCTCAAATCGTTCCAGTTAGAACTTCTCAAATATTTTCGCAACCCGACGCAGAACAGATGCCTTCATCTGTTGGGTTTTTTCACATTCGGCACAGGGCTGATGAGTGCATGTTTGTAGGCAGTTGGATATCTTATCTGTTAGATACTACTTCTAAAAATATCATGCACAGTAGGAGCAAGCTTTTCATGAAATTACTTCAAGAACCCGGCTGGTACACCATCACATCATGCAGCTGAAATGGGATTAAAAGATCATTTTAAAGGCGGCCCTCACTTGCTCGATGTTAGGTACAAATATAACTCTGGTAGAATGTTGACCGAAAGAACAGATGGTTTACGATTTTCCCAGGTGCAGAGAACGCGACTAGCAGTTGAGCATCTACAATTTGAAGATATTCCTTACGTTTGTGCAGTTGGAGTTGTAGATAGATTTTCGACGCCTCAGAGTGAACCATTGCTTGAATGGATTAGGAAAATGTTGCTTTCTGGCCTTTGTTTTTATAGAATCTACGTTTCGCATTAGAAATGAGCTTTGCAACCTGTGTGCGTATTTATACAAAGGATCTTTGTCTTCGTGTATCTTTTCCTTAATGTGAGGCGTCATCCATTCGTTGTCAGTTGGGTGCATGCGCAGTGACATGCCCCAGGGGAGTGCAACTGCGAAGTTATAGTACCGTATAAAACAACAGTTATAGTGTAGCAAGATGCGCTCATTGTTGTGACATAATAGGTTACCACAGCAACGGGAATGCCATCTGAAAACACGCTATATTTTGTTTTTAAAGTGCTACTATGACCAAAATATCAATTTTTATTTTTCTTTGGATTTCAAAACTTTGTTGCTAAACAGTAAGTGACCCAAGTTTTAAGCCTTTGATTTTTTGTCAAGAGTTAACTTTCAACTAAACATGCGAATAACTGTTGCTATGGCAGCCTATTATGTCCAAATTTGGAGTGCAAATATTATTAATCCGATTTTTATAGCCGATACTAATGGAGAAAAAAAGACAAATGTAAACAACATCGAAAAAAAGATAATATGCTTTTTGAGAAATACATCTTTTAATTAAGCCCTTTCGCAAAGGTAAGTATATTTTTCTCGAAACAAGGTTCAAACTAATAGGTTATTAACATAAAATTGTTTCAGGACGCAACCCCTCAGCAATACAAATAAATGAAAGGACGGACACCGAACACTTCTCTACACTGTACCAAAACTGAACTAAAAAATTACATTAGTTTCTGTAAAAGAAAAACCATCGAATCATTATAGAGTCCTACCTAATTGCACGCATTGCGTGCCCCGTTTTTTATTTTACTCGATTTTCCCAGTTCTCCCAAAATTCATATGCTTCTAAGCATAATAGGCTTAGCTTAGTAGCGTTAACCTTTTTGTGGTTGTCCTCGAATCTAAAGTTCTTTTCTATGTTGTTTTCCGAATTTTGCGAACACAAGGTCTCCTATTTCATCCATCGCATCTAGAACCTACAGAAAATTTAATAAGATAAAAAAAGTTAGACCCTATCCAGTTACGTGTAAGAGTTAAATATTCTGAGCCGAGCTGAATACGTTCCAGATACGAGATACGGTCACCCACAATCTGTAATCTGTTGGAGAAATCTTTAATTATTTTGCTAATAGAGGGAATTGTGCGATACATCGTTATCTTCGTATTCGTTAACAAGAGGATTTGAAGTAAGAGACTTAACAAATGATAATTAATGATTTCTCGTGCTCTGATTTGTTCGCTTAATCTCGGTATCCGCTCATATACCTTAGTTTGACCTTATATAGCAATTGATTGCGCTAAGCGTCGCTAAGCTAAATTTCTCTTTGAATAAAGGACAAAATACCTTACGGAAAGTTTGGATCAATTCCGACGATTAGAAGTACGCGAAAAGGCACAACATCCCATCTTCATCAAGTTTTTTCGATTTCTTTCGGATTTTCTTGATTTTTTCGCTCGTATTTCGTACTTCCAAACTTTTGGAGTTTAAGGAATTTAATAAAACAATTATTCTATTTTCGCTTGGATGTGACACTGGTTATAGCCAACTCGGCGCTACGCGCCTTGTTGGCTATTTACCATTTCATATCCAACGCGCGTTCATAGAATAATTGTTAATTATTTGAAATTTATTTTTAGACTGTTCTGTTGTTCCCATGACCGCTCGATCCACTTTCGCTCTAACTGACCAATAAGATGTCGTCACAGAGTTATTAGATTTCAAATAATTTTCATCGGAATAGGGCCACATGTGAGGGATTTGCTCTCTCGTCCCATATTCTCTTGGTTTTAACTTTAGCGATGATCAAAAGCTGAAACAATAATGGGGCCATATATTCTGCTTAAAGTGCACCTAAACTCAAATATTTTTCGTCCACAAATTAATCTCCCCTCCAAAAGCAAACCTGTATTACTAGGGTGTGCAGGGATGGCGTAGTGGTGAGAGCCATCGCCTCCCACCAACGTTGCCTGGGTTCGATTCCGCCTACTCGGGGTTATATGTGGGTTGAGTAGATAGGTTCTTTGCTTCGAGAGGTTTTTTCCCGGGTACTCCGGTTTTCCCCTCTCCTCAAAAACCAAATTTTGACTTGATTTGAGTTAATTGTTAATTTCAGTTTACAGTGTCCCCAATTAGTTCTCCAGCTCTACAACGACTAGACTCTTAAATAAAGTTCCTTTCCTTACCTGATTCTTACCTCAAAATTTCGCTTTTTATCTGCCGGGCAAGACGCGCAGTTTTTAAAGTCAAAACTAGTGGAAATTTAGACCCACGACCGTGATGTGAGAGGCGTGGGTCTATTGTCAATTTTACGTCACAAACTGCTTTGAAATGCAAAATTTCTCATAAAACAGGAATGCACAGCAGTTTGTGACGTAAAATCAAGAATAGATCCATGCCTCTCACATCACGGTCGTGGGTTTAAATTACTACTAATTCTGCCAAGTTTACTTGGCTTGCACGGCACAAAAAAAAAGCGAAATTCTGAGTAACAATGTGACATGATTGCTTTGGATGGGGAGATTTACATTAGCAACGATGCACATTAAAGTCACAAGTTTTACAAGCAACATTACGGAATGGAAGTTGCCCAATGAGTAAAGAAGCAGTGACTGAGCTTTCGACAAACCTTGTCAAGTAGGCCGTGCGCATGCGGACTGAAACCTCATACTGGTGCAGTGAATTAGCAGTTGGCGCACTTTAATTACAAATAGGAAATCTTTTCTGACGTCATTGTTTACATTTTGTTACCGCTGACATACGGGTTTGCACACAGAAGTAGTTATGCTATTTACAAATTGACTTCAAAAGGGAAGCACTTGCAGGAGCCCATCTGGAGCGTGCAACTTCCATACAGCGTCTGTGAAACGGCGTTTTCACGAGTAGGTTTATTTTTAAACTAGCTCTTCCCGCGAATTAGGTCAAAAAACAAAGGCAGTTCAGGTTCGGTGACCCTATGACGTCAGCTTAATTTCTTGTAATTGGTCATCGGGCTCCTGTGAGAGTTTCATTCGCGGGAAATTCAATCTAAAAATAAATCGGTCTGTGAAAACGCCGTTAGACGAACACAGTAGAGTTGTAGGCTCCGGGTCATGGGTTCCTGGCACTTCTTAAATGTTTAATTTTAAGCCTTTTAGCTTTGATAACGAGCCAGTTATTAGCCATCAAATACTGATAAATGCTTGGTAGGCAAAGCAGCTAATGTTCTCATACATTCTTCGTAGAATTTCGAATTTTCAAGGCATCGATATCATTGCTGAGAGATTATCTGGTATATCGCTTTCAAATGCTCAGAAATAGCTCATTATGTAGTGCACCGTTTAAATACCCAGTACATTAATTTATTATCCAACTGTATTAGTTACTGTACAGGAAACGCACGAAACGAGTACAAATATTCCACGATATTGTACAGTTAGTTATTTGACACTCGGGGCGTTTACCATTTGCACGGAATCCGGCTGGAATGGAATGACCGTTATAGTGCCCGAGTGTCTTGCGGCTAGAAGAAAACAATAGCAAATCAAAATGGCGGCTGCATCTGCAGCGTCGAATGGCGGGAAAAGAGGCCGAAGTGAACCGGGTCGAGAGGGAGTTTACAAATGGTACAGGATTTTTCTGGTCATTTCGGTTGGAACGAGAAAAGAGGAATACGCCTGAGGATTTCCATCTTTTTCGGAAACTTTCCGATGGAATGAGCTGTACCATTTGAACTTCCAACCGGAATTTTCGGGTTTTTTTTGACAAAATGGTAAACGCTCTTGGTTATTGTACAGTAGAGAACCGGTTTGACTAGTTTAGTTGCTGACGTTTCCCCGCACGCGCAAATCTGTCACACGTTCTCGGTTGTTTACATTTCAAATGCTAAAAATTTAGTGCAAGAAAGTTGGATAATAAAAAACTTGTTGTTTGTATTTTCACTCGCCCTAGCGGGGCTCGTCAAAATACAGCACAACTCGTAAAAATACTCAGCGATACTACACACCAAAACATCTAATTAACAATTAGACCCGTGGCCCTTGAGGGCGAAGGGTCTAATTGTTTAGTATCACCCAACTAGCCGGACAGAAAAGGCAATAATGAAGTTAGCAAATGCAAGTTGAAGAAATATTTGTTTGGGAATAAAATCAAAGAAAGCGTCACGCTTTTCGTTACTGGAGGACTATTACTAATAGTCCTCTAGTAGTGTAGCCAATCAAAATGCAGGATTTGCATTAGTCCACTAGCTGGGTGATACTAATAAGATGTATTTATTCTCGGCTGATGGATTAGAAAACGATAGCCTTGAGCTAACGAGTCAAAAAAGTAACCACAGATTCCCCGATATATTCGATATCAAAAGACTTTCTCAAGATGAGTACCTCGTCCAGCATTTCACGTGTGTGTGCAGCTGACAGACAGAACCTGAAGCGGAACTGAGTCAAACAGGCAACAGCGGGAAACCCAACAAGAACAGTGGCTATTTTCCTCCTGGCCAGTTCAAGGAAAAGTGCACTAAAAAGACAAATTTTCGTGGAAAAAAATGGGAGTTAACACGTTTAATACTGACTGTGACCACAGGTGAGAAGAAGTAGGCCGAACCATAAAGTTTTAAACTAAAATGCAATAAAATTAACTAGACAACACTAGATCGCGTCTAAGTTTTATCCCTCTGAATCGTGAATTCAAAACGGAGCACGCAATGAGGTCACTTTAAATACTTATCCGTTAAGTATGGAGGGTAGAGATTTCTTTTATTCATAAATGTTTTGCTATATGGTTGGAGCTTTTGTTCAGTGGTTGATCCTCACAATAAAGTTACTTCTTATTTGGCTCGTTTGTACGATTTTTATTACTCACTCGTTGTGAAGGATCCGGCGTTAACCTCACTCGTTCGCTTCGATCACTCGTTCGTTTAAGCGATCTTTTCACAACTCGTGAATAAGAATCGTACGCAGTCACCAACCATGAAGTAATCTATATTTATTTCGCAAATAAACTCAGCCGGCAAGGTATACGGTAAAGGCATAACGACTGAAAGGCTATACACAGCATTATAAAATATGCGTAAAACTTAATCACTTCTAACAATCTTTCTATCCTCAGGATAATAATTGTATTGTGATAGCCAAGTGAGTCGACATAAAATTGCCCATGTATTTACAGACAACTCAGTCTTGTTTCCACTTACCTAGACCAGGTTACGGAATAGGTAACCACGGGAATAATTGGTGACGCATCATGACCAAAAACAGTGAAACCAATTTCTTGAATCCGCCGTCTAAAATACCTGAGACAAAATCGAGGTGTTATTACGAGTGATTTCAGGTTTAAAGCTTTTAAGTGAAGCTAAAATCCTCGCAGTTATCAACGCAATTTTAGCACTTGCGTAGAGAAGCCTGAAAAATTCAGGACTTCAACGGGCTTTGAACGCTATGAAGCCACTGACGTTGGGAGTCGGTCATTTGTACGTTCAAATGTCCCCGTGATGAATGACTCAAAGAAACGAAATGACGTATGAAAGGGATCGTATATTCAAAATGGGGATGTGAATGAAATCAGTTGGTTAGAGCGTCGCACCGGCACCGTGAGATCACGGGCTCAAACCTCGTTAAAGTAAGTTTTTTTAGGTTTCTCTACGCTAATACTAAACTTCAGTTCATAACTGCGAGGAGCATAGCTTCACTTGAGTTCATATCCGAAGTTCAATATATGATCCCTTTCATATATCATTTTACGATCATTTAAGCTTTTAATAACTCAAGTTCTTGTGGCAGGTCATGCATTTAAACTTTTTCCAAAACGTTTTTGAAAATCAATTAATACATTTTACAGCGAACAACTTTGAAAGATTGTTTTGAGATTGGTTTTAAATGGTTCGCAATTTTCTGTCAGGTTTTTTGAAAGAATGCTTCAAAAAGGACCCCATCTTGTCCGAGTAAGGCAAAAAACGAGGAGACTAAGACTAGTGACGTCAATCACTTCAAACCATCTCTTTCATCTTTTTTTTGTCAAACGCGAAGAAGCTATTTAAAAAATAAATGCAGTTTTTGTTTTCGGTATGGTGATTGTCTATAAGGGTAGCGCTGGAGAAAAGATAATAGTTTGGTCGTGCTCTCTCAAATATATCCTTTTTTTCCCCTTCTGTTGTGGAAAACGTTCAAACAAACTTGTTTCACCTTCAAATACAACTCCATACCATTTTCAAATTATGCTTTCGATTCCGTGAATCTTTTACAAATTGCGCCAGAAAAGACGAATAAAATCGAGGTCAGGGGGAATTTCCCTTTTCATTGATGAAAAAGACATGAAAGAGACAATTTTTTCGACTCTATTTTCAGTTTCTCTATAATTTTAAACTAACCTATTCCTAGCGATTCGTTTACTTATCAAACAAGTGTATTAGGACTCAACTTTCCACAAAGGTTCACATTA
Organism: Montipora efflorescens; assembly: GCA_014634505.1. Classification (NCBI taxonomy): domain Eukaryota; kingdom Metazoa; phylum Cnidaria; class Anthozoa; order Scleractinia; family Acroporidae; genus Montipora; species Montipora efflorescens. The sequence goes on from BLFP01000342.1 coordinate 38,238, forward strand.
CCAATTAGCAAGAAAACGGATAACCGTCAAATGACTCGCTATTTGTGATCCGTTTTCATTTCTTTTGAGTCAAATGGTAACATTCATCTTTTGCGATTATTCTAGGTCCATGTAATGAAAGTTGCAAAAATCATCTCTGTGAGATACGTAATTTGAGGAGTTGCAAAGGAAGCCTGTCTGAAATAATCCAGGTTTGAACAGGATTCGAACCCATGACCACGTGATTGATCTGCACTGCTCTACCAACTGCGCTATCCAGTCAACTGGGAGCGTTATCTGGTCGCTTCCGAGGTCAAATTTTATCTTGTCAGAGATGAATGAAACTTGTTTTTTTTTTTTTTTTGCCAAATGCGACATTTCATACATAAGAATTGCGGAATGAACTTGAAATGATCGATAAAAGAGCGCGCACTAGACCAGTGAGCGGTGCAGTGGAAATCACCACGGACCCATAAATTCGAATCCAGTTCATCAAGCCTGTTGTGCTATTAGCATGTTCAGAGGAACTAAAATACCATTAATTTCTCATGGTTAGATCGAAGATTATCATTTACAGACTTAAGATTTGCGAACACAACGTTCCAGCCAATTAAAAGGATAGTCGAGTTTTAAACGCAAACTTTAAATTTCCTCCCACAATAAGCTCCTCTACAGACAATCTCCGGTCTCAAAAATGTTCTTTTGAAAAATTTAATTAAGCCATGACGGAGGCCTGTTTTCGAAAGTTTTACTTCACATACTCACTCTATATAGTATTGGTAGCTACATACTTTTCAATCTCCAAATCGCAAGTATGCTAGTTAACCGTATTCCGGTACATCTACATCTACATCTACATCTGCATCTACATCTACAATTAGTGGGTAAAATCTTTACAGATATCGCGCCAGTGGTTTCAAACGGCTGCAATCAAATTTTTCGAGTATTTTTTTCTTACTTGTTGTTTTCGGCCAAAGCTGTCAGTCTTTTTTTTCCTGAAAAATGGAGAAGGAGGAAATCTATTAACGATTTAGTATATGACTTAACATAGTTGATACAACGAAGATGTACTTTCAATGCACATCCACTAATTATTTAGCGCGTCGTGTCCTTGGGAAACTGGTTCAAAACCACTTTCTGCCATTAAACACAAGAAGGAGACATAGCTCGTGTTTCAGTGATTAAACAATTTCCAGCCACTATTATATAACTAACCTTCATCTGTACCATCTTCACCCATGATTATTCTCATAGATGAAATAGTTTGCATTGCAACAGGCGCTGACATGGAAGACGCATAGGCTGCACTATGGGAACAACCTCTGATATGGTCAACTATTTCCTGTGTCATGAAAACAGCATAGTGTACTGAAATGGATGTCATATGTTAACCCCGGTTAATGAAATGAAGTGATTTATTTATCACCAGATGATGACTCGGGGATAATCGGAAAAGATCCGAGTGCTCCTTAGCAGGAGTCGAACCTACGACCTTCCGATTCCTAGTTCGGATGCTCTACCACAGGGGTACTCGGAGATACTCGCAAAAAATCCGAGTCAAACCTACGATCTTCCGATTACTAACTCCGATGATCTACCACTGAGCTACAGGACAGACTCAGTAGTCTCTCCTGTACCTCAGTTGTAGAGCACCCGAACTAGTAACCGGAAGGTCGTGGACCGTTCGACTCCTGCTGCAAAGGAAAACTCGAATTTTTCTCCGAGTATCCCCGAATCATCATCGATTAATAAATCTCTTGACAGCATATATGAACATGAGATTGTCAGATAACCACTACTCCCTGGTAATGTCACTTGAATCGAAGTGCCTGCCACCAGTGTCAATAGCCCATTTTCGAGTTGCTGCATGCCTCAGTTTCAAAGCGAGTTCTGCTGCACAACCATTCAAATGGAAATGAGTTGTGTATTCTTATGCCAATCAAAACCATTTCCCTTACAATAGTTGAGCACCAAGACTCACTTCGAAACCGAGACAAACAGCAACTCGGAAATGGCCCATTGTATACACAGGAACTGTCGGAGACAGAATCCTGGATTGACAACTATATTCTGTGGCCTGTGGCTTGGAGCTTGTGTGGCTATGTATATTTTTACAAGGTAAGGGTGATTTAAGTCTTGTGCAGCCTCCATATAATAGCCTTGTAATGAACAACCCCTTTTAGTATATGATTGCCCACTTGTGGAACCAATTATCAGTTACCATCAAATCATTGCCTTAGTACTTAAGAAGAATTTCGCTCCCATTTGAATACTGTAAAGTTTACAGAATGCCAGTGTATGAATTGTTTTTAATTATAACCTTATCTGTGTTTGTGTACATTTCCATACTTCTAGGACATGTTTCTATTTTTAATATCAGGTATAGTCTACAAAATACTTGATACTGTTTATGTTATCTTTTTCTTGCTTTAGTCGAGCGTTTTAACACAAGGGTTTTTTCCTAGGGAGATTGTGTAAACGCTCCCTCATGGATTCGACTTCAAATAAAGTTATCATTATTATTATTATTATTATAATTATTATTATTATTATTATTATTATTATTATAATTATTATTATTATTATTATTATTATTATTATTATTATTATTATTATTATTATTATTATTATTATTAGAAAACAGGCCTGAAATCTAATTGGAAGATGGCATACAGTTGGCTATTCAGTCAAAATGTGGATTTGGTTCCCAGTGACAGCACACCCAGTTAGAGCGTGCTTTAACCCAAAACGCCCTCACCCACAACACCGGAGCAATTGGGCCAAAGACCACCCACTGCCATTCTTAGGTATTTTCCAGTTATCCTATAAGTCAAATCACTGAAACGTAAGGTAAGATAGTAAATTCAACATTCAAAGGTCACCTGTGTTGCAGCAATGTAACCTCCCGCTCCTCCAAAGCTCTTGGTTAATGTCCCCATCATAATATCGACATCAGCAGGGTCCACCCCAAAGTAATCCGTGATCCCCCTTCCGTTTGGACCCATGGCGCCAATACTGTGTGCCTCGTCCAAATAGAGATACGCCTTGTATTTGTTTTTGAGAGCCACCACCTCAGGCAACCGTACGACGGATCCTTCCATACTAAATTTAAAAGTGCAAACCGTAAGTACATTACCTATACCGCTTTACACTTTGACTTCGATTTTTGATGATAGGTCTGGTGATGATGAGTGACAGATCGAGGTGATATAGACCTTATTCATAAATGGCGGTCAATTTATAATTCTTTTGTCCAAGCGCAAATTAGCCTACCAAGTCTTGATACCATGGCCATACAGTGAATTAAAAAGAATTTTTGCCCTAAAATGAGGCTTGGTAGGCTAATTTGCACATTAGCAAAAGGATAATAAAACAGGCGTCATTTATGAATAAGGTCTTTATGACAATTGTCTTCAAATAATCATTAATTTTAAGACATAACTTTTTATCCCACCAGAACTCCTATAACCATCTCACAATGCTATGACAGGAGACAAAGTTTAAAGCTAAAGGTTTGAGCAGACTCGAAGAAATGTAACCAAAGCGAGAACCTATATTTCTCATCTTTTACATTACTTCTGATGAGAAAATTAGAAATGTTGGATAAATCGCAGCCAGATAATCAGCCTTGCATCATTTTGAATTCTTCTTAGCAAATCTGTTGTCCAGATCCATCAAGATTGGGTCCGTTAGCCTTGTTTAGTTTGCCCTTTTCCCATTGAAAGTTTTTTGCATCTGCATAGCTTGTGATCAATTTTCTTTATTCGTGAGTTTCGGGATGTCTCGCGCGGTGAGCATCCCAGCTCTCTCCTTTGCCGGGTGCGTAAGGGTTTCTTCTCTTTTAAATTCGTTTTAGCAGGTGATCAACTGGCAATCTTTGCGATGCGTTCACCACTCTTTCTAACGTTAAAGGCGTGGTTACACAATGCAATTTTCCGTGCAACTTGTCTCGCAAGGCCATGGCGAGACAAGTTGCACAAAACATTGTCCCAAGTAACATACTTTGCAAGGGCCAAACACGTCGCGAGACAAGTAGCAGAAACCGTTGTGGAAAAAAGTTATAGTTTTCGCAACGCTTCACCCAACGTTGCAAAGACATTGCGTGCTGTAACATCTGTCCTGCAAGTTGTGTCCCAACGGTTTGAGGCACCAGCCAATGAAACATGTTCGTTTAACGTCATGTGATCACCAAAAAAGAGGTTGCAAGAAACATTGCTTAGTGTAACCAGCAACGTTAAGATAAAGTTTTTTTCTTCTTTATATATATCCAACGGAACAGTTTCAATATTAAGTTTCTTTTACCTGTAAACGCCCTCAACTATGACAAGTATTTTTCCCCAGGGTCTGTGAGTGCGAGGATTTCCCTGCACAACTGATTCCCGAAGGACGTTTTCAAGACTCGCCATATCTGAAACATAATTTTTGATCCTGAATTCGTGGACCTAAAGCCGGTGATACACGGTTCAACATTTGTTTATCAACAAAATGTTGCAGCTGTTGTTCAACAAATGTTGAGCAGTGTGTCATGCAATGTTTAATGTTGAAATATGCCATTCAACACGTTGAACGTTGTTGAACGATGTTGAACGAAAATAGAGATCAACTCTATTCCGTTCAACACGTCTGTGCAACATGGTTCAACATTTGTTGAGCAACAAATGTTGCAGGATGTTGAACCGTGTGTCATCGGCTCAAAACACATCACACCTCGAGAACTCAAGACAAGTGCGCTGAAACTTGAAGATCTCTAAAAATACACGTACTGACGCATACTAGAACAAATTAAAACCCTAAAATAAGTCTCTTTAAAGCCAAGAAAGTAAAAAAAGAAAATGAATGGTAAGATCTACAGACATCAATAACAATAGAGAAAGGTACGACTTCTGGTGAACGAACAAAAAAAGGTAATGAGAGATCTTTTGTTTTCGTCCACCAACATGGTGGCAATGGCGTGTACTCTCTTGCTCTTACCAAACCAACAGCAAAACATTTTCCATTTGCCTGTTCGTTTTACGATTTACATGCATTTGCACGAGTCCAAATTATATTGACTGCACAGCACAACGACATTTTTAATGATCCCATTCTCGGTTTTTCAAGTGATGTCATAGCGGCCGTGTTTTAAGGTATCCTCAAATGAAGAGGGTAGACTTTCATATACCGGATTAAAATGGCGGAGGACAAAAGACCATTGTTATTCCGATACTTACTTACTTATCCTCATCGGGCCCATGAGGACTCTTAAGGCCGGTGTTATTCCGATAATCCTTGCTAATTAGGTATTGTTATGTTGGCTTTATTCTTTTGTTTTATGGACATTACACTAACCCGGGTACCCGACGGTTTTTTTTTTCTTTGGCGTGAATCTCTATGAGCGGCGAAGCCGCGATACCGAACCCCGAAGCCGTCGTGGTGAGGGGAAAAAACCCACTGGTCACGGCGGTTGAGAATCTCACCTCCATGATTTGTGATTATGAACACGGTCGCTGATTGGTGTTCGTAGTCAGTGCCAGTCTTTTTCCGAGTAAAAACAATCTAACACTCAATTTCACTGGTTGAACGGCGATAGTGAACCCCAGGGGGCCACAAAACCGGTTTTGAGCGCAAGGAGTGCTACGAATACAGAACTGCCGGCCGACGGAAGGATGTGAATTCGAGCGAGCTATTAGAGGTTTGCACAGTATATAATTAAAATACACAGTAAAATATGGATTTTCGGAGATTTTAGAATTGAAACCTGTTCAGGAATTTTATCAAGCGTGGGGATGTGTTTGCTGTCCTGCCAACTAGACGCGGCCAATCATTGATATTTCAACTTGTGACGAGAGGTTGTTCGTATTTGCATGATCGTGGTTTCAGTTATCCAAAAAATGCCATCGTAGTCGTTATTTGTTTCTTGATTGATTCGAATATCCTAGAGCTGAAAGAAATCTGAAAGGCTAACTCCAAAATGAAACGAGGAATATGAAAATGAGGACGGGGAACGAGGTGCCGGGGACGGGAAAGAGGAATGGGGAATCTCTATGATAGGGAATCTCTAAAAGGGGGAATTACTAAATGGGGAATCTCTGAAAGGGGTATCTTTAAATAGGAGGAATCTCTAGAATGGGGAATCTCTATATGGGTGGAATCTTTAAAAGGGGGAATAGCTATAAGGGGGATTGTCTAAAAGGGAGACTCTCTAAAATAGGGAATCTCTAAAAGGGGGATTTTCTAAAAGAGGGAATCTCTAAAAGGGGGACTACCTAAAAGGGGGATTCTCTAAAAGGGGGAATCTCTAAAATAGGAAATCTCTAAAAGGGGGAATAGCAAAAAGGGAGACTCTCTAAAATAGGGAATCTCTAAAAGGGGGAATACCTAAAAGGAGGATTCTCTAAAAGGGAGACTCTCTAAAATAGGGAATCTCTAAAAGGGAGAATTACTAAAATAGGGAATCTCTAAAAGAGGGAATCTCTAACATCTTTTCAACTCCATAGAAAGTGTTACAGTCGTCAATCACCGGGCACTAAATGAATGGCTTTCAGGTAGCGCTGCGTCAAAACATTATGAAATCTATCAGCAACTGGCAACTTCTTACTGCGAACGCAAGCCCTACATACAGTATATTTATTTAATATATGTATCCATAAAACGACGCAGCAGTGAAGGTTGTGATCAAGCCTTAGACCTTAGCGATCGGCTCGCTTGACCTTCTTTCTCCACCGCTAGCCATGTAATGAAAGAGGGGGCTCTGCGGAGGACAAAGTGTTCACAGGCCAACAACAGTGGCAATTTCGCTTCATATTCTAAGCAATTCAGTGTCGACAAAATAACATATTTGTTAGGTTATTGAAGGACGTAGCGTCCCTTAACGTTTCAATAGATTCGTATTAGTCGGTCTTTGCGAGCTAACAGATCGGTCTTTCAAATTAGCAAGTTATAATTATTTGCAATGAATAGCACTCCCCTTTATTGCGGTGTTAAACTAGCCGATTTTTACACCCACGATCCGCAAGGCATCCTATGGAGTACAATAAAAAATAATTAAATTGGCTGTCTGCAAATAGAATTGTGGCAACTGGGTCAATTCACGCAACAGTGTTTAATTAAATTCAGTAGTGATGAGATTATGCAGAATCCAAAGCATCCTCGTTTTTCATATAGTTAACTTATCGAGTCATTTCCTTAATACTTTTAATTGTGTGGTACTCACTTTGATGGATACCTCACCGTTCACTCGCACACAAACACATAATGGGGAAATTTGAGCAGTGGATGACGAAAAGCATGAAAAACCAATTAAAGAAATGCTAAATTCTCCCAATGATGTTAGAGATGGCGGGAAAACCATGGAAAATATATTTTCGCGACAAGCAATGTTTTGTCTTTTCTCAGCCGAGTTGATGTTAAGTCAACATGGCTGAGTTTTCCTTAGCATTTGCCAGTAAAAGGAAAAAGCTTGACGGATTTGCTGGTTGGCCGATTTCGGTGGCAAGCTTCCGGAAGACGTAGTCGGCCAAGAAGTGATAGGTCAACGGACCTTTGGAGCCGTGTTTTTAACCAAGTATCACGCTGAAGGCCTAGGAAAACACGCAGAAAATGTTATTGTGAAAAAAAAAAAAATAAGTACAGCTCAGGCCCCAGTTGTTCAAACGATGAATTAAATGAATTAGGCTATCTTCGCTCCAAATAGAGAGCATAGGGCGTCAACCATGGACCTCCACCTGACTCTATTTTTGGCAGTTCTCTTTGCCTCTAACCAAAGTGATATTCTTCTTGGCGAGCTCATCTTGCACAATCCGCCTCCACGATTGCCTTGGTTCGGCCTCTTCTTCTGAACCACTGAGGATTCCACTCGAGGGCGGAACTGGTGATGTTATTCTCAGGCTTCCGTAACGTATGCCCGATCCATTTCCACTTTCTTCTCTTGATGCTTTATTCTATACGACTCTGATGTGTCCTTCCCCGTAGTTTTTCGTTTGAAATGACCTCTGGCCAACGGATATTCAGGCTCTTCCTTTGACACTTGTTGATAAATGTCTGCAGTTTCTTGATCAGTAGTTTCGTCGATCTCCAGGTTTCTCCATACAATAGGGTGGACTTCACGTTCGTGTTGAAAATCCTGAGCTTTGTGTGCAATCTAACACATTTTTCCATCCACACAGGCATAGGCATCGAGAATGTCGATTGCGCTTTCCTTACCCTGGCTGTTACGTCCTCGTCAGTTCAGCCAGTTTCATTGATGATGCTTCCCAAATACGTGAACTCGGACACTCTTTCAACATCTTCCCCACGAAGTTTTCATGGTTCTTGTTGCTTCAGGCCAATTCGCATCTCCTTTGCTTTCTGGATGTTGATTTTGAGCACTACCTGACCACCAGTCTCTTGTAATCTTTCTCCTTTCACTTCAATATCAGCCAGTCGATGTGTTAGTAAGTAAAAATTGTAAAGTCCAAGTCCTCCAGGCGTTGGGTCAGTGACCACTCGAGTCCTAAATGTTTACCCTCGTATGCGTTTCAGTCAAGTACCACGAGGAACAGCAACGGCGAAAGAAGGCATCCCTGTCTCACACCGGTCTTTACCTCGATGGGCTCGGTCATAGCTCCTCCATGAAGCACTTGGCAAGTAAAGCCCTGGTACTGAACCTTAAGCATGTTGATGATTTTATTAAGTATACTGTAGTGACGAAGAATCCTCCACATAGCCTCCCTATCCTGAGAATCAAAGGCTTTCTCGAAATCCACGAATAACAAGTACAGGGGGGATGACCACTCGATTGTTTGTTCTATATTAATCCTTTAGTTAGTGTGGTAATTTGATCGATGCAAGAACGATGGATAGCGCCGGCTATCCACCGGATAAATCGCTAACCAGGGGATAGCGCAATTGGTTTCGCTTTAAAATTTACTTATCCACTAGATAGTGATTTATCGAGTGGATAGCGCTATCCATCGTTTGAACAACTCGGGCCAGGACTTTTACGGTAACGTTCATCACGGAGGCCAATATTTTAATAGCCGTCATTTCATAGCCTTGATTTCTGTGCGTAAAACGGATGCTTGTCATTAAAATCAACAGATCAGATTTCGCTTAATTTTCCCGGTCTCGGAGATTCCCCATTTTAGAAATTTTCCCTTTTTAGAGATTCCCAGTTTTAGAGATTCCCCCTTTTAGAGATTCCCCATTTTTGGAGATTCGTTGTCAAGGCTAATGTATGCTTCCAGCAGTTATATTACTCACTGTTATGTTTGAAGACTTTGACTGTAGCCTCTGACCTTCGGGCTCCCTCTATCAACGAACAGTGATTCAGTTCGTCACTGATAATCAAATCTTTCTTACCCACTAGAGTGGGTATGCTGGTAGAATTGGTTGCAAATCCCATTCCAAACACTATTGCAGCAGGCTTCCCAACAAAACGAGCCACGAGAGTTTCCAGTTCATTGTGCAGCCCAATTGTTCCTAATGGGGACGAAATTACACAACGTCAGTTCCACGATAAAGAATGTCAAAATATTAGTGGAATATTTCCTGACTTTTCTAGCGCGAGGTGGCCGAATGCGATGCCTTGGAAGAGCGTGGGTCAAAAGATGAAAAGATCATGGAGAATTCAATGATTGAGTTAACAGCCAAATTGGTAACTTAAGGTGAATGGATACATCACACGGAGTCATGGAAAATGACACAGTTGTGCGATATTCAATATATATTTGCTCGAATTTCATTGTTTCAGAGTTCATCAGGACCATTGCTAAGTACAATTTTATTGATTTCATTATAATTATTTTATTTAAAGATTCACCCTAAGGTGGGTGTTAAATACAATAGGACACTTATTCCTCTACATGGTATTTACACCCAAAAAACCCGACCCCTCAAAACTAGAATACCCAACCCAGCCAAAAATGAAAAAAATGTGAAAAAAAAAACACTACTATATCAACAAGAGGAAAAAGAGAAAACATTAACTTTGCGACATTTAGGACAGATTAATTTAAAAGTACGAACATTATCTCCATCAAAAATCTGGTATAATCTGAAAAAATAGAAAGACTTGAGTTTAGCTTTAAAAGAAGACAAAGTAGTTTCTGTTGTTATTGTGAAAAAAAGAAACAAAAAGCATTTGACGGTTGCTAATTTGAATTTTAATGTATGCACACTGACACCACTTCTCAGGAATATTTAATTACGCTTCCCATTGGTGATAGCGTTTTTCTTTTGTTATTGAAACTATTGTTTTTCGTTTGTACTTTTACTTTAGTGTGTAACCTTCGGCGAGTGATGAGATGGGTTGTTCTATGTTGCAAAAAATAAAAGGTTATGGGCCCAGGAAGCGTAAATGGCACAAAGCAAAGATAGGCGAGAGTGAGAAGAGCCGACAGGGACATTCTGACGTCAATGGTGAAGATGGTTATGCTGCAGCATTTATGGCGTTTGTTGGAAAATTTAATGTTAAGTCTGCGGATAAAGAATGCTATCCATGGCTGATCGACTCGGGTGCATCAACTCATATGACAAAAGAGAAGCACGTTTTGACTAATTTCCAGGAATTTGAAGAGCCTGAAAACGTTGCTCTAGAAGACGGTCGTGTTGTGAAAGCATTGGGATCTGGACGCGTTCAAATGAATATGCTGTTTCCAGGAACTGAGGCTAAGAAAGCTGTCTTGTATGGTGTGCTGTATGTGCCTAAACTCGCCTGCAACCTGTTTTCTGTACGAGCTGCAGTTACTAAGGGTAACGCTGTCGAATTTGGCCCAAATAATTGTTGTATCTGGGATGAGAATGGAAAGCTTCTTGGAAAGGGGTCACTGGTTGATAAACTCTATCAACTCGATTGTCAAGTTGTTTCTGCTGGGTATGCCTCAGTTGCGCAATCTGGTAGCAACTTGTGGCATCAACGTCTCGGACATGTGCACGAGTCACGTCTCAAGAAATGTGTTCAGAATGAATTTGTGCAAGGGATTGACATCGAGAGAATTACTGAACTGTCATTTTGCGAAGGATGTTTGGCAGGAAAGATGTGTCGAAAACCGTTTCCCATAGTGGGAGGGATTCGGTCGACGCTTAAACTACAGCTGGTGCATAGTGACGCAAAGTATTTTGTCATGTTTATTGATGATTAAACTCGGTGCTGCGCTGTATACTTCGTGAAACACAAATCAGAAGTGTTTGACAAATTTCAAGTGTTTGAATTCACAACTACCAACGATGCTGGAAGAGCGATAGGAACTTTGCGGACGGCATTTCAAAACTATCTGAAGGAGAGAGGCTTTAGACATGAGTTTACTGTGCCACACTCTCCCCAACAGAATGGTGTATCAGAACGAATGAATCGAACTTTGGTTGAGTCAGCACGCTCAATGATCGCGCACGCAGGATTATCGAACATTTTTTGGGCGGAAGCTATCTCTGCAGCTGCGTATGTGAGAAATCGCCTTCCCACAACGACCCTAAAAGAAAGAGAAACTCCTTATGAGCGGTGGTATGGTAGGAAACCGGATGTGAGCCACTTTCGAGTATTTGGTTGTACGGCCTACGCTCACGTGCCAGACTGCGAACGGCTAAAGCTAGACGCGTTTCGTGGGCTACAGCTCGACGTCAAAGGGATATCGTCTTTTTGATGAGACGAACCGAAAGCTCTATATCCGGAGAGATGTTGAGTTTAACGAGAGTGATTTCGGCCAGAAGTCAGCTATGACTACAGAGCCAGATTCAAAGAGCATGGAGGTGAAGCAGAATACTGCACAAGACGAAGAAGAAGTAGCAGAAGTTAGGAAATCAGAGAAAGAAGAGCAGCAAGAACTCCGAAGATCTGAGAGAACGCGTAAAACACCTGTCAGATATGGTTATGACGAATATGCAGACACCGCAACCGACCACGTGCGCCATGTTGCCTATCATCTAAGTGAGATAGATGAGCCTTCAACCATACAAGAAGCAAAGTCAAGTATCAGGCTGCAAAGTGGAAAGTGACTACGGATGCAGAGTACAATTCTCTGATTGAGAACAAGACATGAAAGTTGGTTGAATTATCCCCGGGTCGGAAAGCTATAGGATGCAAATGGCTGTTTAAGCTGAAGTATGATGTGGACGGTAGAGTGGAACGTTTTAAAGCACGCCTAGTAGCCAAGGGCTACGCCAAGAAATATGTGATTGATTATGATGAAATTTTTTCGCCTGTAGTTCGTTTCTCTTCGATCCACTTTTTGCTAGCGTTTGCAGTCCAGCATGATTTCCTGATTCATCAGATGAACGTTGAGACAGCTTTTCTTAATGGCAAACTTAATGAAGAAATTTACATGCAGCAACTCGAAGGATACGTGAAACCCGGAGAAGAACATCAGGTATGCAAGCTGGAGAAGTCATTATATGGATTAAAGCAGTCGTCCCGGTGTTGGAATAAAGTTTTCAGGGAAAGTGTTGAAAAGGTTGGTTTCACTCAAGCCTCAGCAGATCCCTGTGTATTCATCAGAAAGAAGGATATGCTCACAATCATCGCAATTCACGTCGATGATCTCATGATACTATCGGAAGACATTTTGGAGATGCAAAGACTTAAGGACAGCTTAAAGGTGCAGTTTAAGATGAAGGATATGGGGGAGCTGCATTACTATGTGGGAGTTTGCATCTTTCAAGACAAGGAAAGGGAGCAAGTCTATCTTCATCAAGGGCAGTACATCGAAAAGATGATCAAGAAGTTTGGGCAAAGAGAATCGAAATCGGTGTCCACTCCTGTTGATTTAGGCTGCAAAAGGAAGATGGTGTTAGCAGACCAGTCGATACGATCTCGTACCAGTCCATCGTTGGGAGCCTACTTTATGCTGCAATCACAACTCGTACGGACATCGCACAAGCAGTGGGAGTTGTGTCTGAAGTTCTGTGCAAATCCCACACAAAGTCACAACAACTAACTGCAACAAAACGGATTCTCAGATATATGAAAGGAACTGTATATCTTGGCCTGAGTTACAAGAAGTGTGCTGATGGAAACCTGATTGGTTACTGAGATGCTGATTGGGCGGGTGATGTGGATGACCGGTTAGCAATCTGGCTTCGAAGGTTACTCACAGATGTAGGAAAACCTCTCGAGGAACCCATCGTAATTAATGAAGACAACCAGGGAGCTATTGCAATGGCAAAGAATCCTGTGGGTCATGCTAGGACCAAACACATTGATATACGCTATCATTTCGTTCGCGAAGGAGTGCAAGACGGAGCGATTATATTTTAAAATATGTAGCCACTGGTGAGATGATTGCGGACATTCTGACGAAGCCGTTACCTAAGCATCACTTCGAGAAGCTTGTCATCCAACTAGGAATGAAAACTGTCAAATAAGCAACGTCAAAAGTGGGAGTGTTGTTATTGTGAAAAAAAAAAAAACATTTGACGGTTGCTAATTTGAATTTTAATGTATGCACACTGACACCACTTCTCAGGAATATTTAATTAAGCTTCCCGTTGGTGATAGCGTTTTTCTTTTGTTATTGAAACTATTGTTTTTCGTTTCAAATTTAAGCTTAAATACCTTATTCTGTTGTACTTTTACTTTATTGTGCAACCGCCGGCGAGTGATGAGAGTTTTTTCGTTACGAACTGTTTATCAATGTCTCTTAATAAAGCCCAGTAGTTTGTTTGCCTTTGAGACAGTTTGGGTGATATCAGTCATTCCATGAGAGGTCTTTTGGAGAGTTCATAAATTTTTCACCTGCTTAGAGGTAAATAAAGAGCAGGCATGCTCTTTATGATTGATTTTTGTTTCTACTAGCTACGAGGCAGGCGTGAGCTACCCTACGAGCAGAGTCTCTTTCGATCTTCCTAGATAACTCGGGGAGAGGAAAGTAGACTCTGCCAGCCGGCTCGACATTTCGTGTTGAGCATGCTTTAAAAATTCAAACGTACTCGGGAGTCAGTGACTAGTAACCGCAAAACCACAAAACCAAAACAAACAGTAGGAATATTTCGAACAACTCTGGCAAACACACGACAACCAAGGAATCATTTCCTTCGAAACTCAAGATAGTTCAAGTTTTTTTAAATTGCCATCAGTTTCAATTTTTACTGAAAAAATTAATAGGTTTCTCAATTCTGGTAAACTAGCTTCTGTAACCGACATACGGAGGAAACACTCATGGTAATTTAGACATTTAAAAATTGACATGCTGTTGTAAATTTAAAAATATAACCATAAAATGACATACGAAATGGATCATATATGAACTGCGGATATGAAATGAAGTGAAGCTATGATAGTCGCAGTTATGAACGCAATTTTTGCAATTGCGTAAAGAATCTTGAAAAATTCAGGACTTCAACGGGGTTTGAACCCGTGACCTCGCTATACCGGTGCGACGCTCTAAACAACTGAGCTATGAAGCCATAGCTCATAGCTTCACTTGATTTCATATCCGCGTGGCGATTGATCATGCCCACAAATTAAAAAAACAGGTTTGACAAGTCGAAAATGGACTAACTCCTCTATTTCTTTGGATGAGTGGCAAATCAAAGAAAGTCGAGCCGGCTGGCAGAGTCTACTTTCCTCTTCCCGACTTATCTAGGAAGATCGAAAGAGACTCTGCTTGCAGGGGAAGCGTGGTTATAGAAAGTTAAATATCAGAATGGAATTTAGTTGCAAGGTGAAACGTATCTCTGAACCTCCTTACTTCTGCAGTAGAGATCAGGCTGACTTTACGGAAATGAGGAATCGGTTACTGTCACAGGCATCCCAAGCTCTCTGTTTACTATCTCGGGAATTTGAGAAAAAAATGCCTTCAGATTTAAATGAAAGATCATAAAGACAGAAAACAAGTTAGTGAAATATTAGTTAATTTTCTATTTTACGACGTTTGATAAATCGTACCAGCACACGCAATATACAAGAGCTCTTAAGAGAAAATACATACACAAACACTTGGCTTGGGCTACCTTGGTGGGACTAGGGAGCTTAAGCACGCGCGTTTTTGAGACACGGAGGGCAACCGGATGTGAGCTGTTTTCCCTTTTACTGTTTTCACACAACCACATTTACATTGCTAAGTATCTTTTATCCATTACAGATGATTAGTTTAAAATCTGGGAGACACCACTGTCCTGGCACGCGAAACTTTCTCTTCCGGTTGCCGTCCACGTCTCAAAAACGCGCGTGCTTAAGGACTGTGCCTACTATTGTTATTGCTCATACGTTCTGC
>BLFP01000342.1:58380-82081 GCA_014634505.1 Montipora efflorescens
AATCGGACCTGGTGCGCTACTGATCGGCCTGTTAAATACCCAGCTGCATGTAATATAAATAGCCTTGTGGAAGAGCTTTTCGCTGACCTTGTAAAGAGGGACAAAACCCTGAAATACGATAACAAATTAAATGCTCATGACAGCTGGTACAATGGATGACTGGATAGGTCAGTTAATTGAGAATTGGATCACAATGCGATCCTTGAGAATCGACACTGAAACTGCTCCAGTCGGAATAAAACAAGGACGAATAAATAATAACAATAAAAATATAATAGATTGGCTCAATCTAAATATTAAATGTCTTGATTTTCAATCTTCAGCATTTCTTCATCAACTGAACGTCGTTATTCCATTCGTATCGGTTCTCAAACCATTGATTTTCCGTCGGTGCAAAGTGACTGAAAACATTTTGGTCCTGATTTACAATATTTTTTTTTCGATTTTCGTCCGCTTTCAGATGCCTCGTACTACAGAAATAATGCTTGGGTATCAAAACTAGATATGTGCCTTGAATAAGTAAATTAGACTATTTGCAGAAGAGACATTTACGCCCTCGGTGTCGGCACAAGAGAAATATATCACATATCCCCGAGGGACAGGTCACGGGACAGGTCAATAAAATGCTTAGTAGTCAGTTGGTGAGGTTTTCTACAATAAAAGAAAATATAAATTCTCTCAAGGGAGACTTGTTAGATGCTACGTGTGTACGATTCGTATACACTAAGTTCTTGGGAGCAATGAGCGACCCCGAAAAAGAATTGTTTTAACCCGGTTCTTTGGAAGCTCCTTGTCAGCAGTTGGATTTCCTTTGTGAATGGGGACAAATTAGACTCACAGCAAGGATGCTGAGACATTGAAAATGCTGTTTCGGCTTTATTTGACTTTAACCATAGTTAGAGCGAGTTTCAATCGAGTGTCGTAAAATCAAAACCAAAGTAATTACTATGGCCAATCAAAAAGGACGGAGACAATCCGGTAAACCAATCAAAACTCGTTACACTAATTACACGTAGACGACACAAAGCGCGGGAAAATGTGCACGCTCGAGCCACGATTGGTTTTGGGTTCACTTCTCATTGGTTGGAAAAGTGGCGCGAGAAAAATCACTGAGTGAAGTAATCATAAACCAAAGCAATTCGCTAATTACTTTCGACACACAATTGAAACTCGGTCTACTAACTATGCTTTAAGGGGCAGTGTCATTCTATTATAGTCAAATCTCAAAACACCAAAAGACGTCTTTGCACCAGTGAAGACCAAAACATAATGGTGTAGTTTTGTTGCCAATAACCGTTGGAGCGCACTGAAGCTATTTTTTAGTGGTTGCAGCCAATAAATAATAATGGAAAGGATGGAAATGGATTAATACTTGAAAAAGACTGATCAGGTTTTTCAAGTTTGCCCGACGATGTCTTCAACTGAAATTTAAAAAATGCGAATAGCTCTTTGTGCCATACTGAAATGTAATTCATATCTTCTCATTGGGTTGTCAGGAGTGAGTGAGCTCAAGTACTAATTTAGATTTTAACCCAGTTTTGATTTAAAAACAGCAAATTTAGTGTGAGAGGGCCCCTTTAACACTCCTAGGGAAAAAAAATTATATTGCGTGAAGTCCACCCGTTACCAATGTCGTTCCAGCGAGTTGGCTCTAGCAGTTGTCATAGAAATTTCAATGCCACCATTAAAATCATTATAATCCAAATAATAATGATTGAATTTTGATATTTCGTCTGTGTTTGTTAATTTCTTCTATTCAAGTAGTGGGAGACTACGTCGAGGAGAATATGTTCGGGGGATTATGTTGAAGGGAATATGTTCCTTTGTTTCGCTCTTGTTATCAGCTCTTGTTTCAACCCCGCTCTCCCCTGACAAATCAAGACTGACCCCAGGTTTTCAGACAGTTGGGGGGCTATTTAATATATTTCCCTGACAGAACTAAGAAAACCGAGCCAACTGATAAATAAATGTTGTTAACTACTTGGTGTTGTTGGTAGATATTCGACAAAATCTCGACTTGCGAGTCGTGGCAGGCGTTCGAAGGGAAGGGAAAGGGAGAACCGGCTAGGAGAGCACACGAAGAAGAAGGGAAAGAAACGCCTGCAAGGTCACTGATGTCTTTCCCGTTTAAAAATCTTGATTGGCTGGAATTAAATTTGTCTCAATCACCTACACTGAATCTCTTGCTCCGATTGTTTGAATTCAACGTCACGCTACTTTCGAGCTCTCACGTAAACAATCTCGAACATCCGACTCAACCTCGCCGCCAACGTTCTCTTTTTGATCAGATGCAAATTTCGAATAATTTATTTTCTCTACAAACATGTTGCAAACAATTTGTGAAGAATTTTCGAAATATGTTATATGGATTACAACCACGTTTCTTAGTCGTTCAGCCCATACAGAACAGAACGATTTCCTTTTCAGAGATTGCCTGAACAAATTTACACAAGATTTGGTTGAGCCATATTTCGCCAGTAAGCTCCTTTCACAAACTCGACACACGCCGTTAAAGGATTGCTCCTTTTTCAGGGCTTCCGTGTTTGGTTTCGCACAACTCTCTACCATGAAATTTTTTGAAGGTAAACAACATTAATTCCTGTGTGGCGAAGGGCGAACCCGTCCACCACCTGTCTCTTCGAATGCTCAAGCAAAACCCAGACCACAAGCCAGCAACCTTTTTCTCTCGTCAACTACGCATCAGCCATGGTTAAAAAATGCAAAGTAAAACTGTTTCTATTTTTTGCCGCCCTGCGTTTTCGTTTATTGTTATACGTTGTCCTTATGTTGCCGGCTACAGTGATAACTTTTTAAAGCAAGGCTTGTTCGTTTGTTCAGCATTTGTCAAAGTGAAACTCGTCAAAGAAAACTTGTGGTTCATACACACGACCCAATGACAATTGTGAATGACAATTGGCAAGGAAAACTTGCTCGTGTGTAACCGGCTTAAGGAGCCATTCCTTATTTGCCACAGACTTGACTCTTGTACTTTCATTCCTTCACTGTTCGTTAGAAAGTAGAGTTAAATACAAGTATTATTGCACTCATCTGAATAAATTATAACTTGCAGTTCTTTCTTAACATCTGATTTTTAGTCTATAAAAAGTTTTTGTTAGTTTTCTTCCTGTTCGTGTCAACATATCGGGTGCGTAGCGTCCTTTACGTAAATGCGCACGCGCGTACTTGAGAAATTGGTATAGGATTTTTTAACAGATTTTTTGTTACAAGTAAACCCTCTTTAAGGCCCCCACACAGTGTCAGTCTCATCACCAATCTCCGCGGTTATTTTTGAAGGAAAGGTTATGATGATGATGATGATGTTATGACAGAGTTTGCTACGTCTTGTCCTTTGCTTGAAAACCCCCTGTTTGTGTTGCAGCTTACTGAAAACTCTGCAGATAGGTAAAACATAAACATCTAACTACTACATTTTCCTTCGCATTTATTTATTGAAATGTCCTTCAGAAATCAGAAAGTTTTTGGGGGGAACATGCCCCTAGACCTCCCTACTTTGCAGCACCTTCGGCGCTCGAAACATTCTTCGTGTGCGTACACCCTCAAGATCTCAAGCTGTGCCCCTGTATGTTATAATGCGAGACAATTTCTGTGAGAACAATCATTGTGACTAAAGAATATGATGAACGAATCTGGAATGTTAGTGATCACCTGCAAAACATCGTGCTCAAAACGTACTTCGGTAGTCATTTGCGTAGTCGTTGTTCAACAGACTATGCAAGACAATTCAGCTATTGCTAGCAGGTCTTAATTGTTGACATGTTGAAATATTTTCATCGCGTGGGACATAACATTGTAGACGGTTAACTCTTATTAGTTTTGTTACATTACCAC
This sequence comes from Montipora efflorescens, assembly GCA_014634505.1. Lineage (NCBI taxonomy): Eukaryota > Metazoa > Cnidaria > Anthozoa > Scleractinia > Acroporidae > Montipora > Montipora efflorescens. Next base: position 62,230 of record BLFP01000342.1, read on the forward strand.
AGAAGTCTTTATGCCGACAAATTTTTTTTCTCTGTCGTCCGACCGACCTATCAGTGTTTTTGAGTTTTCAGAACAAAAACAATGGCCATAGCCAGAAAAAAAGTATAAGCCAATGTCTATGGTTAAATTCTGTTTGTAAGCATTGATTTTAGTGTGTTTTTGGTGCCTACATTTAAAGACAGCACTGGGAAAAAAGATAACGAAAAAAATGACTGAGGCAAGTGCCTCGGGGATTGCCTAATACTGGCTACGGCCCTGAAAACGATATGAGGGAAGCAATGACTAAGTAAAATTTTTTTAAACTTTTGATCTGAAATGTAAACAGTGGTTCGTATAGCTTTTTAGTTTGAACTTCAGCTCAGTCAGACACTCATCGACATGAGAGGCTCTTTGCCTGTGTCGCATAAAAATATGTCGACACTGACTCTCTACTTGTTTCTGTCTCCTGCTTTGGGGACGACCAAATCTGCGGAGAAAATTGCATAAGAGAGGCACATCGTTCCGTGGGATAAAATAAACTACAAACTGTACAGTTGTTACCCACTTCCGACAAGAATAGGCAAGGAATTTGATTGCAATCATGACAATTACCTTTGCAGACAATATTGAAACTTTATTATCATGATTGTTAATTAACCTGTGATTCAGGTACAGCTGTAGAAATCAATGATATTATCATTGCACGCCATTGCATGCATACTTACCTTGTTTCCACGTTCTTTGGGTTCGTCTGGTTTTCGAAGTCCAATTTTTACCAAATAAAACCGGAAGCATTTAAAAAGATATTGGTAAAAGAAAAAAAAGTACACCAAAAATGCTGCATACAATGGCGTTTCTTGGTACTGCTCTACAAAAGACTCTTTGAAATCATGAAGCTTTTCTTCTTGGAGAGCTGATAATTCATCTTTTTCCGAAGAAAAGCCATTTTTGTATGACTTATGCGCCAGGCGTCTTCTCAGCTGCGATCGTACTGGCATATTGAATCATCTGTACTTTAATTATATCAGGAAAGGGCTTATTAAAGGGATCGCGGTGTCGTTGATTTATTGATATTTATTTAGGCCAATGTTGATTTAAGAAATGTGCCCAATTCACCAATTCCTAGTTTTAATGGCATTAAAAAGAATGACTTTTTGCCACCGTTTCTTCAACTGACTGCTGCATTACTTAATACACACAAGCAAGTTTACCCTTAGGCGAGTGTCATTGACAATTTTCATTGATATGTACGACAAGTTTTCAACTTTTTCTTTTACGAGTTTTGCCTTGACAAGTTTTATTTGCTCGTGTTAACAAATGATCAAGTTTACTTTGACAAGTTTTCACTGTAGCTAGCAACACATGTAAGTACACAGCGGACAACAAAAAGCGTTGCATTTTTTTTTTTCTCTTTCAATTAAGCACATTTTTAATTATTCCAAGCTTACTCATAAAGATAAGCAGTCTTTCACCTTGTAATTAATTGTGCAGCAAGATTTAAACCAGGAACTTCATCTAGCTTAATAGTTGAAGAATCGCCTCAGTTTTTTTCTTGTTTCGATCCTATAGGTATCTACTTTGGCATTCTACAAGCTTTCTCCTCAGTAATCTTAGGGATAAGAAAAGTGCTTTTCCCTGCCATGATCGAGAATGCCAACTTGTCAAGGAAAAACTTGACAAGTTTCTCCTTACAACCCAGCAAATAAATTTAAATTTGAAAAGGAAAACTTGCTCGTGTGTAACCGGCTTTATATTATTATTTTGCATTAATCATGCACCGCGATGTTCAAAGTGTCACGTGGCAGCCTTGGTAATGTCAATCACGTGTCATTGCACATCTGAACTTTGAACCTACTTTTCGTTGGCTAAGTACAAAATTTTGACCGGATCTATACAGTGGACATAACCACCAAACTTTGCAAACAGCTTCCTTAGGGTAAACCTAACAACTTCAGAACCGGTGCCCAAGAATATCGTTTTTCTTTCGCATACACGGAGACAAATTTTGAAAAGGTCACAATCTGGACTGACTGGTTACCAAGCTCTGTTGGAAAAAGATGTTTTTGAGCTTAAATTGATGATTAAAATTTCAAAAAAACTGCTTATATTTACGCAAAAGAGGTTAAAAAGGTTTCATTCACATTTTGGTAATCTTTTTCCCAAGACGCTTTGCGGGCGTGCCTTTCTTCCCTAATATAATTAGAAACTTAGTTACCTTGTTCTAATTGTTCGACCAGCGCTACTCTCATTGCATTTGCACCAGCAAAGGACCCGGTGTGCAATCCAGGTTAGCCTTAGCACATTTGCACCCCAAAACATTCTCTCTTACACTTGATCATCCACACTGGCTTCAACGCATCACCAATTTTGCGGCAGCCAAATCCAGCAGAAGAATGAATATCCTGGTTGCGCAGGTCACTGGTAGTCCAGATGCTTGCTTCGAGGATCGACTTTTTAACATGTCTCAGTATAGCATTCTGAAGACATAACGATAACTGTATTTTTGGGACCTTCTCATGTATTGTAGCTGAAAATGCAACGTTCTTATGCCGAATATCTCTAGTCCAATATTAGCGAATGTCGTGACCATCTGTAATTCCTCAACATATAAAAAAAAGGCTTCTTTCTATTATTTATAAACGAATCAATCATTTTTGGTCAGTACAGTGACCAAACTGCTTTTGTCACTAACGCTGTGGTTTGGACAAACAATATACAGCTGAATATAGAAATAATGTGATCTTTTCCCGGTTTATTTCATTTAGTTTATGTGTATTAACAAATCCGGAATCCTCCCTCCTTTTCTTTACCTGTGTAGGTGAGAGCTTTTCTATGGTTCAGTTGTATTTACAGAACAGATCCATTCTGGTCTCGCTTATAGACCCCAAGCGGCTTGATCTATGATATCATTCGTTCTAGATCAGGGAAGAGTGTGAAATCATCTCAGTTCCAGTGGCTGGAATGGATGAGTAGAAAGGAAACCAAACATAGGCGTTACGGCTTCGAAGCTTACGTCCCTGGCCTGCCCGGCAGACCGTTCCTAATGCCATTGAATGAAGACGTTCTATGTCCCAGCCACTGGAAGCATGAAAGACAACGAAGGAACTTGACTTCTTCAGTCTCAGCATGGGAGATATATCCTGAAAATGCTGATGAAAGAACTCGAATGCGTCTACCCACACGAAATGCTATCAGGAGCCCATCACCCGGAGCGTGCAACTTACCTATTTTCGTGCAACGGCGTTTTCACAAGTAAGGTTATTTTTAGATTGAATTTCCCGCTAATGAGACTCCCACAGGAGCCCGATGACCAATTACAAGAAATTAAGCTGACGTCATAGGGTCACCGAACCGGAACTGCCTTTGTTTTGACCTAATTCGCGGGAAGGGCTAGTCTAAAAATAAACCTACTTGTGAAAACGCCGTTTCACAGACGCTGTATGGAAGTTGCACGCTCCAGATGGGCTCCTGATGCTATCCAGATATCCACATTGTCCTTCACTGCTTTCAGGTCATATAACTTTCTCATAAGTATTACCACCACGTGCATGCACGTGGACATTACTCCATAGAGAGCTGTGGCTGCACCATCGAGCAAAGCATGATAGTAGTAGACAACAATTCGAGTATCGAAGCTTCCTCGCCGGGATTGCAGTACGTTAGGCATCGGGTTCGTTGATCCACAATTGGCCTAGGAAACGAAACAATTTACAAGTATCTATATTTTTTCCATTGAGTATCACTGAAATGAGGAACTTAAGAATTTTCTTGACACTCAAGAGGAGAAGCGCCAGAAAAAGTAAAGCCTTTGTGAGAAAACATGTCTCTTCGTCTTTGCAGTTTTGGCAAGTTAAGCAGCATCTTCTGAGAAATCTCGCTCTTTCACGGCTTCTTTCAGTATGTTCTGCAAACTATTTACAATTACTATTATTGAGGATCAACACCGGTTTTCTTCCATTCACTTCACAGAAGCACAAGAAAAAAACGGCGTTTTGTTCTTGTACTTCTGTGAAGTGGTTCAATATCGGAGTCTTATTCTTAAGCCACTCCAAGAGCCTTTAGATGATTTTCGTACATGTGGAACTCTGAGAGAACGAACTTGAACAGTATTCCACGTACATTGCCATATCTGGGCATGCCCATATACGGAGGCCCTCGTTTGAAGCTTTCACCTTGAGCTATTTTATTTCATTTTATTTTATTACTCCCTTCACACCAAAACAAAAACAACAAACAAATAATCAAAGATACTGGGTGCATAATATACAAAATCGGCAAATCAATAATTTAAGGGTTGGGACACCGCAACAGCACAAGCCAATTACTGTGCCGATTCGGGGAGTTAAAAAGTAAAACAATTAGCAGACGCAAGCAAAGAGCAGCAAGAAATAGCACAGTTACATTTGAGGCACATTGTCTTGAATCTCCTTGGATTGTCTCCTTAGTTGTTGTTGTATGAGATAATAATTAAACATTGATTTTTTTAAAAGAACTAAAAAAAACGTCCTACCACCTCAACCTTTACCACAGCGACAAAAGGAACTTTTAGATCGAAGAACAAGGTACGTGCTTTCCGTTCTGAGCACGCGCACTTCGAAAAATGTCCACCTCCAAACCTTATGTGCATGCTTAGTAGGGAAAACTCGTACTCGACGTTGTCGTCCGATCTAATAAAGGTCTCTAATTATACCGTACATAAGAGGGACTTCTGAAACTATCGCACGCATACTACAACCTTACAACACACGAGCAACCCAAAGACTTATAACGACTTTACGACGCTTGCTTACTAATCATGATGTCGATAGAGAGGTTAACCATTATGTTTACGGCCAACGGCAAACGGGAAACAGCAGGCTCCGCTTATCTTAAAAGCGTGAAAATTCTCTCATTTTAACTTGTCTCACTCCTTTCAGAAGTTGCTTGAAATCTGGAGCTAACAGGACAGAAATGAGCTAATATCGAGCAGGGTTCTTACACTTTTGGCAAAAAACTGATCTCACTCCGACGTTTGCCGGTTGGCGTAAACGTCATGCTTCACCTTTCTAAAGACAAAGACGACCTCGAGGACAGACAGGAAGCAGTGCACAAGATCACATGCTGCGATTGTCAGGCCACTTGCATTTGTGAAACACAGTACTATACCTGCCAACTTTTTCTGAGATGTAGGTGTGAGATTTTTATCCTGGGGGTGCTGGGATTTTTGAAGACAACACGATCATTTCCGAAAATTTCCGAAGACGTCCGAAGTCTTCCGAAGTCTTTCGAAGACTTATAAACGCGTATAAACGCGAGCTCGCTCCCAGTGCTTTTCACTTCAAAAATCAGAGATCGCGAGGAAGGTATTGTCATTTATTAATTTTACACATGGTTTTCGTTCCTTACATGGGTATGAGTTAACATATTTTTGGAAATTGTATCAAGCAAGACGGCAACAACTCACATTTTCCAATCAGGCGTGAAAAATTTGCCCGCAAGCATGAACCAGCGTGAGATCGAAGTTTTCAACCCGCAGGGCGTGAGACTCACGCCTAAGGTGTGAGAGTTGGCAGGTATACAGTACCTACAGAACACAAACGAGCGACTAAGAATGGTGATCTCAATAACAATATTTCTGAACACCATTCAAGTACAAAACACACTATCGACTGCCGGGACTCTGCTAAGTGATTGACTCAGCTGTACGAACTATTTACAGCGCCTTACACTTGAAAGCTGGTATACAAACTTAGAACAAACTACATGTAATTGTTGCCAACCTCTACCTGCGCCTTAACAACGATTACTTAACAGAAAAACTGAACTACACACAACTTTTTCCTCTCAGCTTGCAAACCTACTGCGACCTTCACTTACAAATAACCGGATTGTATGCGCCAATCATCAGTCAACATCCTCACGACCAATCACATTACTTTTGCCACAACCAATCACAACACAGACCAGAGAATCACTACATTTAGGTTTTCGAAACGTCAGTCACTGACAACAGCTCTTCTCAGGACTGCTTCAGCCTAGACGATCAAGTTCCATCGAGGTATGTAACTCCTGGATTCAAACCATTTTCTGACCTTTTCTATTAAAAGTACTCAAGTTGACTTGCTCTTAAATTGCGTTCAGTTGTCGTTTATTCATCGGGCCTGACTTTTCTTTTTTCTCGAGTAAATATTAACTGCAAAATCTTACACTTCGATTTCTGCGAGATGAAAACAATCACTCTGATAAAAGGGCTTCAGTTTTATCCATTGGGTTTCACGTCAACTTGAGAGCCTATATATATTTTCATTATTGTTCATACGACTATTTTTATTGAGCGTCGAGCACTTCTCTTGCTCCTGCTTTCATTGTGTTCGCCACTATCCCATAAACTTTAGTCCAGGCTTCTCTCACTTCTGTTGTAAATCTTTCTCCCAGGCCGTTTTGGAGTGTTTCCAATAAAGCAGCCCCGACTGGCTAAAGAGGTTGAAACAAAAAGGTTTAATTGTCTGCCTTCATAAGATGTCCATGTTGTTGTCCAAAAAGTAAGAAAACTAAGATCTTGTAGATCTTTTCACACTTTGATTTTTAAAGCTTGTAGCTTATGAGGAAGGAGGAGGGGGGGGGGGACAATTCAAATAGACAAAACGGAGTCAAGGAAACCCCCAGGAATGAGGCAACCATGAAAATCAGACATATCCACTTCGTAATCAGACCGGGGTTTGATAGGGAAGAATACCGCCTCAACCACTCCTCCCTTGTCGGACACCATTATATGTTTAGAATCATGTCCCTGTTCACAAATTTAAACCAAGGCTACTTATACAATACGATAAATGGAAGCGATCATGATTTTGACGCTCAATGTACGTTGCACAGATCTTCTGGCTTTTTAACCGGGTAAAATGTTTTCCTAATGTCAACGTCGTAGCTTTCATTTCAGTAGACAACTAAGAGATCAAGGGAAAATACGGTCTCGCTTTTCAATGTGGTAGTTCACCTATAACAGCTGTGAAATGGCTTAATGTACGCAAGCCAATTCTGCGTACTTGATTGTTACGGCGTCCGAAATCTTTGCTTTCATTTTTAAGGTTTATCTTTCATTTAGGCAGTTTGAAATATTCAGATATAAGGTTATTAAAAAAAACTGTGCCGGTGACAGCCTTCATCAGAAACAGTGCTCAAAATGAAAGTTGTCACCTTCAGTTTTCATTCTGAGGAAGGCTTTATGACTGCGAGCCTGTCAGGCTTCAAAATTCATTCTGTCAGCCTGTCAGGCTGAAGGCCGTCACCAGCACAGCCGGAAGGTCGATTTTCAATTTCAATGTCACGTGTTTCATCCGTAAAAAGTAGTAGTGGTAGTAGTAGAAATGCAAACTGACTAACGCAGGAAACGAATGGTTCGCATTCAAAAATGGTCACCGATAGCCTTGCTTCCGTTGGTAGGATAGACTAAACTCAGACGCAGTTTTAAAATGGTTCATTATCAAGCAACTGGCAGAAAACTGCCGGGCTTTGCAGCTAGTTAATCAGTTTCCTGGTTATTTCAGTGTAAGTCACTGTATCCATAATTACCTGTTGGTTTTTTAATTTCAATCGGTTTCCTACCTCATAATGATGATCCTTGACATTATACATGACATGCCTCGCGCCCAGGTCCTTGAGAGTGGGAACAATAGAACCCAGGTCGTTGAGAGACGACACGGCCAAGTCAACGTACTGCATAGTGGCCAGTGCTTGTCGCTTTAAGCGCTTGTCGCTCCTCGCTGCCTCCTTCTCCAAATCTATGTCCCGGAATGAAAACAATGGTAGCAACTCCGGAGAATCCGTGAATAACCTATTTGAGAAAGAAAAAGCATTGCACGCAAAATTCATTCACCGCACTGAATACACCTTATTCCAAAATGGCCACCATGTTAGTTTTCTTCTGTTTGTTTGCAAATTAGCCCTTGTTGCCTTGTTCAAAGTCAGATAGTCCTCTGTATTTTAAGTATAATCGCCTAAGGATTCCAATACAGAGAGATTTGTATTCGCCTTTTCTGTTAACGGAAAATGGTAAGCGGATGATGTATTTCATAAAACCATGAAAATTCTCCAGTTCTAGTCTTTTTTCTCTGTTTATAAGAAACTGATAACCGTAGCTAACAGGAAAGAAGTGCGATAAAGGCCCGGGCAAACGGCCTCAACATTTTTCTCAACATCCTTTCGATTTTGTTGAACAATGTTGACTGCTGGGGTCGGCAAACGGTTTCAACACGCTTTTAAACTCTTTCAACATCGATTCAACTTCGTTTCTCCTTTGTCTTTGTCCTCAGAACCTCTCTTTCAAGCTGAATTTTAATATGAAGGGGTAGTTTCTAAAGAAACTGTGGTGCTGCGTCGGTGGGGAAGTAGTATACAAAAATTTGGTTTATCAACGGAGTTGATAATGTAAATTGACCACCGTACAGAGATTCTAAAAGCTGAATGAAGGGGTAGTTTCTAAAGAAACTGTGGTGCTGCGTCGGTGGGGAAGTAGTATACAAAAATTTGGTTTATCAACGGAGTTGATAAACCAAATTTTTGAATTTTAATATATCGAAAAAGGCCTATTCAGTACGTGATTGCAGCATTGTTACCTGTGTCTCTAGAGATTGGTTGCAAACCACCTATTCGAGGTTTGGTGGAACTGATTAAAAAGGTTACTTTTCTCTGAGATTTCAAATAATGTGAAGTTCCACAAGGCTCTTTTCCTGCTTTTTTTTTATCCGATACTTTAAATTTACACTTGAATCAATCTTACTTGCAGACAACAGTGATTTATTCACTTTCACTATGTGAACAAAGATGTGGGTGATTTGAATAATATCTTTGGTTTGCGGCCAACAAACTGCGTGTTTGAAGTGTGATATATGGAGCTTCGCAATCAAACATGTTGGTTATAATGATCTCATATCCACAAGCACGTGAGGAATAATTATTTATTAAAAACACCCCCAAAATATAATCTTTCGGACTTATTTTGTATAGCTTTACTTGTCAAAATAAAGTTTTCAAGTTGCTACCTTGGAATAAAATTATTTTCATTTTCAAAACATACTTTAATTTGTCGCTTGCTTTGTGCTCTCTGGTTTGCATCATGATTTTGTAACAGTTCGAGGACTTCTTAATTTAACTCCGGTGCAAATTGTTTTTAACCGGCTGCCATTGCATGTTTCTTCAGTGAAGTTTGTCACCTTGTTTTCAATTCTTGATCTGAGGCATATGCTTACCATATTTGTAGAGACTGGTATATTAGTTCCTATACCATGACGGCTAGTAAAGCCAATTAACACTTCTGAATTGCCATACAATGATAAGTTTTTAATAATATTTATTAAAACTACTCTTCTCTTAAATGTTCAACTTGCTCAGGTGAAGATGTGGTATTCTCTATTTTTGCATTCCCCATAATACAGTTTGTTTGCCCCCCAAATTTTGCATAAACCATTGTTTTCAGGTGATGTTGGGGACACTGCATATTCCCATGAGCATTTGAAAACAATGGTCTATGCAAACTTTGGGTGGGCAAACAAAATGTACCATGGGAATACGAAATAGAGAATACATCACATTTACTGAAAATGAAATCTGCAAGAAAGCAATATTTGAGGAAGGCTGAAGAGTACGTAGCCAGCATGGAAAGAGCTGGCAAGGGAAGAGAGAAGGATGGAAAAGAAAGTACACACGGACTAGAGTTCAAGCTGTCTTTCAAAGGTATTTATTTTTAACATTTAGGGGTGGTCCACAAGGGGGCTCCATAGAGTGGTCCATGGACTCAGAACTATTATTACATGTCCTGAGGTCCTTATATAGTATAGACAATCAACAGAAACAAAATGAGCGATGTTTACTACTGTCACTACATGTTCAGGGGAACTTCCAAGACTCAAGATGCAGTAGCCTTTAGGCGGTGGTTTTTCAAACTAAGTGAGTTGCGGTTTTTGGTGTCTGACAACATTCCATTTATGGCTGTGACTGCCACGGCAACAAGAAGAACAAAGGAGACAATTACATCTGTTTTTCGGCTGGGAAAGTTTATTGAAGTGTCTGAAAGCCCAAACAGGCCAATCAGCTATCTGCTTGTAAGACCCTCTTCTTGCCAAAGCCTTCCCCAAGGTCTGTAGATCCTCACCCAAAGTAACTTCAAACTCCTTTTCACAAGCTCAGCCTGGATAGTTTGAAAGATAACCTTCAGTGGGAAAAAAAGGATATTTATAAACTTATTAACGCATGTACACAAGCAACACAGGCAATCAACGTGAAACTATTTTGCTTAGTTTTTGGCATCCTAGAGTACAAGAATAGCGGTAAATGCGAGTTACTGCAGTGCTAAAGAAACAGTCCACTGACCTGAACACATGCGTTTTGACCAGCTTTCCCTTTAGGTTGAGTTTCCTTCCCTCCTTGATTGTTAGACTTGCTAAAAACACAGTTAGGAAATGCACACAACACCAAGGGAACAGAATGCCCGATTCTTTATTCCTTTATTATTACATATCAGACTCTGTGAACTGAATACATGAGCGCAGCCAAAGCCGGAGGCTTACATGGCATATGGTCAACAAACATAACGTGAAGAATTTGCATGAATAAAACAAGACTTAAACTAAAATTAATGCGTTACATACTGATAAAATAAAATTTAAAAAAAAAAGAGAAAACGACTGGTTAAGAATACTAAAACAACTAAATATGACTACTTAATTTACAAACACACAGGATAATATAATCGAATAAATCGCATAAAAAAATACTCCTAGCATAATTGTTTGACCCATAGAGTGTACAAAATTGGGAACAGGAGACTAGATTAAAACTACATTGTTTATAAAATTAAAATTAAATACTTAAGACTAAACAGGCCATACTTAACACTTAATTATTAATTGATGACTACAAAAACTAGAGACGCTCGGCAATATTAACTACTTAGACCTACTTAATAACCGAGAGTGAGGTCGTTACGGGAAAATCTCAAACTGAGGCCTTGCCGTATTGACCGAGCGATAGCGAGGTCAATACGGTAACCTCGTGGAAATGTAAAATGTCATCAGCCGGTAGGTTCAAAATTTCTTTATCGCCCTTGCTTATTGATGACAAATAGCGATGAAATGTTTTCATGTCGCTGACTGTTTTCTTTGTTGTGTTTTCACTTTTTCGCTCCTTTACAAAAGTTTCAATCTCTTCTTGGCTGTTTTCTTCGTTTTCCCTGTCGCCAACTCGTTCATTATTTGTTTCTGTCAAATCACCGTTGTCCAGAAATTCGTACTCGTCCGGGTAATAAAATTCACTCTCAGAGTGTTCCTCCTTGTTACTCATTCTCAGCCGCTACAATTTTCAGACAAAAATTAGATGGTTTTTTAATTACCTTTTGCTTTGTTTTTGCAAGCCCGTAATCGGCCCGTGGGCATCACGGGAGAATAATGCCCTACAATTCAGTCACAATTAGCCAATCAGAGCGCTCATTATATGGGCCACAAACACAAGCCATATAATAAAAACCTGTAATGCATACAAACAAATACACCTAGCAAAAAAAAAAGCTTCATTCACCAACAAGTGAATTTGCTGGAAGAAAGAATATAGGACTTTCGATTTCAGCTAGATGAAATAACGTTTTCTTTATCGATTTCACATTGGTGGAGGTTGTACTCGGAGCTTCTAACGAAGGCGTCGTCACAGACACGTCTTTTCTCGATGCACTCATTCCCCAGTTGATGCGCACTGCGGCCGTCTTGATACTTCGGCTCTAAGCTCGTCTCGAAGAGTCTTAGAGTAGAAAACAATTTTTCAACCTTTCTCAACCTTGGAAAACATTTCTTTGTACAAACGTACTGCGACCCTTGCTTTGTCGGCTGCAACTCTCCTCCTAAAATCCTAGAAATGGTCCCTCTTAAATCTCCTCTTAAATCCCACTGTGAACGCCCAAACACAGCGATTCTGTCAGTGTTTTCCAACGATTCAGCACAAATCAAACAAATGAACGAAATTGGTTTCAGATGAAACCGCTTTTATTGGAGTAGAAGTTATCATATCATTGATATCACTGGGTTTTTTTTAGTAGACGTGATAACTTCGCTGACTGAGAGAAAAACCTGCGGGAAAATAAATGCGTGTGTAGTATTTCTTACAAGCATTTTTATTGGCGTGTACAGAAACAGTAGAACCATGACGTCAGGAACATGACCTTGAATTAAGTCCATCAGACGGGAAATGGAGAAGAATGCGTGACACGAGTGAGAATCTGCCCAGGCAAAACTGAGCCTAAAATTTATTTATTACGAAAAAAGAGGTCATTAAGCCAAACGACTTCTGGACGGCTCCATGCCATCATCATCATCATCAAAAGTTTTTCGGCTCTATTCTCTGTTATTGATGACACGTTTAACTGTCAGAAATTTACATAACACGAATTCTAAATATAACTTGACATAAAATTGGCTCTCACGAGCTCCTTCCTCTTCCATCATTAGTAATAATTCATCAGTGATAATTCTGAGGGTACTTTGTCAAGAAACCCAGTTTTATATAATCGCTATGTTTTTTGTTTTTTTTGTATATTCTCTCAAATTGTAACGAATTTCCTCATGCGGCTCAGATTCTGAAGCGAAAACAAGTAGACACGCTCCGCTCAAACACCGTAAAATCGACAAGAGGCATTGAGGCAACCAGATGGTTTTCGCGTTCAAGTGAAACGGAGGCTTAATCGAAAAAACTGCCAAAATGAGGAATTTTATTGTTCAACTTGCAAAGTCTAGTTAAACTTGGAAAGTCGTAAAATGGTCGACTGGGAAAAAAATGGACAACTTTTTCTTTGCTTCCGAACTCCTATTTGACCCATGCAAAAATATGACGCAAGTTATTTCACTTGCCCAACTTGCTTATGTGTAAAACATAATTATGTAATAATCTCAGTGGGCATCAGACCACAATCTGACTCCAATCATGAAAGGATGTCTGCGAAAACTAAGCGGCCTTTCTATTTGAGCCGCCGTGAGTGATAATCGTCTTCACCCCCTCTGTATAGGCTTTTTATTGTGTTGTGTGAAGTAAATTGTTTGCGAGCTTGTCAACGGTTATCAGACATTTCGTGTCAGCTGCCGTTGTTTAAGTATGCGTTGATCTATGATTTCACCAATTTGCCTTTCGACTTAAAAAAAAAAATTGTCTCGAGTCCATAACCATTAAACGTTAGCTCTTGGTGATGTTTGTACAATGCTTAGACTGTAGAGCCTGTCGGATAAGACATGCATGAATAAAATTAGAAAATTTATTCTTCTTCGCCCTGCCGACTCCACAGTGTTGAAACCCGCTTGTTTAGAAAGCACAAGATAACTGCGACTTAAGCAAACGCAGTAAGGGAGTCTAGTTTTCATTGAAGTGAACAGAAGATTCTGATTTCTCCGAGCAACAGATACATTTCGCTTCTCCTTTGTCGTCCTTACTTCGAGAGTTTTTTTACGGTGTATCAGTCTCAGTTTCCTCTCTTCAGCTTACATTTCGGCGAATTCAGTTTACCTCCGAAAGTCGATTTCTTTAGAACCACTTACTAGTAGTATAAACACAAATTTTAAGTCAAATCTTTTCCTCATACTTTTCTCTTTTTTTTGATAGAATAGCGATTTACTCGCCTTAAAACAAGAAAGTAAAATCAGTCGGCTATCATGCAGATCTTACCGTAAGTAAAACTCCACCCCTACATGTTGCAAGTCTTGTGCCTCTTTAACCAATGTCCACGTTTCTTGTACTGAAGTAATCTGCTCTTTAACTAGGTAACCAGAATCGCCTTCTACTGCCATCGGTCCGTTCTCATCTGCTGTCTGATTATGGCTTTCAGCTATTCTATCACCGGGAATTTTTCACGGTTTTTTTCTTCCGACGCGGAACTTTTCCGCTTTACAGAAATAGTGGCATCTGCAGGTTTAGGTTTGATCCTGATGGCTTTACTTCCAGTGCATCCCATCTTATGAGAGTTTGGACAACGTGCGAGCCAGAGAGCCATGCGAGTCATGCGAACCATGACTGCGAGTCATGCGAGCCATGAATGCGATTCATGTGAGCCAAGATGGCAAGTCAACATGCGAATCACACAGTTATTGAAAGCTAACCGTTTAAAAATGGGTGCTTAGACTTAATAAACGTTTATCAGCCGATTTGAAACGAGGTGCTTAGACTTAAATGTGAAATTCGCATGGCTCGCTGGCTCGCAGATTGTCCAGCCCCATCTTATGACGCAATACCTTAAAAAGGCCGGCTGAAAACAATAATGACTATAAACAGAAAAGGTCAAACCGAAGTGCTTTTACCATTTCAAATTTCTTGAGTGGTATTGTCTCTACCACTGCAGGGTGTTTTGCCGTATCATGCAAATTAAAGATTCTCAAACTGGTTGAAAATGGGTTTCGAAATATCCTATTCAAGAACCATTCCCCGGCAGGACCAGAAGCTATGGTATTCTATCCTCGCCAAAAATCAACTTTGCAAAGCAACATTCAACTTAGGCCTACTCTGGGACCTTAACTCGCCGCGAGATTGTGCAAGCTAATGCGAGTTAAGGCGAGTTAAGGCGAGATAAGGAAAAATTGAGCTCGCCTATCAGTTGCGAGTTTGTGCGAGTTAAGGGAAAATGATCAACCTATTGCTGAGGTGATAAGGGTTAAAACATATAATGTGCTTTATTAACATACAGTCATATAAAGAGGCCTTGCAATCTTTGTATGTCTTATGTATATATCCCTAACAGTCTCCATGTTGCCCAATTACAAAATAAAAAAATAAACAAAAAACTTCAGATGAGCTCCAAAGTTGACTGAAGCCAAATCTTATTTAAAGTAAGTAATTGAATTTTTTTCCCTAATTGGACAAGTTGAATATGGAGTCGTGGGCCTGGTTGTTCAAACGTTGGATATCGCTATTCAACGGATACATCACTATACAGCCGATAAGTATTGGGGAAACTAATTGCATTACCCACTGTATAGAGATTGATCCGTTGGATAGCACTATCCAGCCTTTGAATAACCGAGGCCTGTTCTTTTTTAGTTATATAGCATTCAGTCACCAAACTATACCATTTGGTGGCTGTATGATACAAATACTAACAAAAATAGTCATCATCATATATTATTTATTATAGCTGCATAAATATTTGGCAGAACAATAAATTAGTGAAAAAAAGAAACTAATGTAAGTAAAACAATTATGAATAGATGAGAAAATGTAATTGTAGTATAAACACAGGTAGGATATTTCATTTTACTTATTTTTTTTTAGTTTCAATAACACCATGTTTTAATTAGACAGGTGAACATAATAGGACATAATAGGAGATGGCATGAATTGTTATCACTAACTCCAGAATTTAAGAAAAGGTTTTTACAGTCTGTGTGAATGTTCTTCAAAGAACTAGTACAAAAACACGGGGAAGCTGACGAATTACAACTCAAATAAGGAAATGTTTATGACATGCATAATCAATTTTACTAATATGGAATGAAACTTCTTTCTCCTTGAAAGTTATAATACTTATCTTTAAGTCTTCCACTTGGCCCATTCTCTCCACTTCACTGATGGTTTCCCTTGGAATCCAGCCCAATTCTTTGGTTTCACTGCTAGAAACAAAAAACACCAATTGCCTTTCCGTTCCCTCCGGATAAATCCATTTTAATCTTTTGCAAATGGAGATTGATTCCTTTACACAAAGACAGCAGTTCCCACAATTTTATTTTATGATAATTATGCTGCTGCTTTTCATTATCATAAACAGCTTGAATGCACTACATTTGCAAAACGTTATTGTAAATCATAAGCTACAGTAGCTTAAAAGAAAAATGATTAACATTGTGTTATTATGGTTAAATTGTATTTCTTTGTCTTGCTTAGAAGTATAGGTAAATTTAGTATTTCATGAAAACTTTTTCGTTGATTCACTGTTTCTACTTTTGGTTAATGTCACTAACTTTGTGGCCCAAAGTAATAGCAATCAGTGTGGGTTTTTTTAGACCCTGTGACCCCATGCCTCTGGAATTTCTGCCATGCTTAGCATTGTAGCCTTTTTGTTAGGTAAATAGTTAGTGCACGTTCATGGCACAACGTAACAGGCGTTCCAAAACAAAATGATCTCTGGCCCGGGTCAATCAATCAATCAAACTTTATTTAAAGAGGATAACTTAAAACCAAAAGATCACTCACTTCTACCACCGATAAACATATCGGTATAGTCTAGAATTAAATTGGCGCAAAAGCGTGAGGCCATAAGGTTACATTCACATTACTGTTGAGAAAATCAACATCAACGGCTAATGCCTTGCTCGGACCAGCCTAGCCATTCTCAAGAACAATCTACAAAGCGTAATGCCCTGGAAGATTTGAGATGGGAACACGTCGAGGAAAATAACAGCTCATCGGCAACCATCTGTGCTGCTCTGAAGATCAGAGCCATACCCGGTTGGAAGACTTGCAAATACATCCTTTCCTTTAAAGAGTGCTTCTATGCTATAAAGCCAAGGTATCTTAGAACTATCGGAGACGCTCTTCAATGCATGTTAATTTAAAATCTACCTCATTGACCACCATTTTGAGAATTTAGCTCCAAAGAAATATGAACCACGCAAATTTTGGTCAGCGTAGATCACTTAATAATAATTATAATGTAGGCAAAATTATTCCGGAACACGATTACTAACGGTAAATCACAGACGCTCCTCTCAGATTTTTTTTTTTTTTTTGCGGAGAGTGGGCGGCTGTACACAGGCCACCTTCTTAAAGTGCCTATCACCCCTAGTCAGTCTGTTTTTTTCTGAGAAGTAGACATCGTAAACAAGCAATAACAAAGGAAAAAAACGAGATTGGAAGGAATCTGCGATTTTGAAAAGCACTCGAAATCAAGTTTTCCGAAGTTAAAACCGCGCACAAAGAAGACTGGCACTGGCGGCAGTCGTGACGTCAACCTGGTATCTCCACAACACACGAAAGACAGAGCTATATGCGATTCAATGAGAAACTTCACAATTTTGGCTGACAAAATGTCTGAAAGTCAATGTAAACTATTGTAACTATTGGCTTGTTCGTTTTGGGATGAACCCAGGAAAATCATGGGCGACGCTGGAAGTCCTCCTTAGCGAAGTGTCTCTCAGTGAATACAGAGAACTGCTCTCAGTTGGCTCTCATTTTGCTCTCTTTTGCTGAACAAATTCAACCCACTTCTCTCTACGACTTTTCGCCTTGGACGATTACGATCGACGAAAGGTATAGCGTGAAGAACTCACCGACACGTGAAAAATACAAAAAAAATGTAATACATTGGTGTCCAAGTCCGGTGCATCTCTTACCACTCATCCTGAAAGTTGTTCGTACAGTTCACTGACTTTAAAGCGCTCTTACATCTATTTCATTCGAGGCGAAAATTTGATCCACGTTTTCCGAAAATGCCAATTAATTTGTCGCTATATTGTTTTCGTTTGTGACTTACCTGACATAACATTACAACTGAGCGGATTTTCTAAATGGCCCGCATAACTGCCCTGATGAACAGCAAGGTTTTTTAACGGGCAGTCGATTCACTAGCAGTAATTAAAAAACCGGCTTATTTTTCTCCATTAAAAAAACAAAGAATCACTGCACTGCTAATATATCAAAACCTTATCGGCTGCTGGTTATATTTATGAAGAATTGAGTGAAATGCGCTTTGTACAGAATCGAGCCCTATGGTCACTTTGTTTACATCGTTGAGTCGCAAAATATTTCCTTATATAGCGCCAGGTACCGGCTTCTAAATTATCGAACCGACGCCAGTTAAACGGCATTGAACTCTTTGTCAAGATTATGTCATATCTTGTTAATTATTATCTTATGAGCCCCAAAGAATCATGGATAAACTGAGACCATGTGCTTAGTCTGTTCTTGCACTCCGCCATATTGGCTGATGTCATTAAATGTTGACTGGACTATTCCTCTCTTTTTGATACCCCTACACCACAGATTAATCGGAAAACAATGCATGATATTTTAATTTCGCTTCTCTGTTTTAGACTTTTTAAACTGCATGGAAAGGAAAAGTGATGAAATTTAACACCACTGGTATCGACCGAATTCATACTTTAAAGCAACTTGGAGTGAGGGTCTTAAACTTCGAAATAATGCACTGTAGATGTTTTCATCGCCAGCATTTTTGGATCGAAATTTGATAGTAATCGAAGCGACGTTCCGTGTTTAACTTTTCGACTTGTTGGCGGTCTTGCAATTTCTTCTCTTGTCTACGTACGTAAACGTAAGGCCACAAACGTGTATACGACTATACGATACGCAACTTAAGACGCAAAACGCATATTCGCAGATTGAGTACATAATTTTGCATCCGCGTTGTTCGCTTATCTTTCGAGTGGCACTGTATACGTTTTTACACATCTGGAAATGCAAAAAATCCACCGGACACACACCTTCCTTGCATAATTTCTTTCTCGATTTATGAGAATAAAGGTCAGTGAGTGTTAGTAAGATACTGGGTTGACGTCCAAGCTAGTTAGTTCCCAGGCTTTCAACTGCTCCTTTTTGAATTCAAAATGGCGGAAAATGAGGTTGTTTCTGGGGATTTTGCCCGCTTATAAAAAACAATCTAAGGAGACAACAAGAGTTATTTCTTCACGGGACGTCTTTGGTGGACATATATTATCGGAATTCATTATCATTGGGTTATCTTAGTTATGGAGTGTATAGGTTAGGCGCGCGCAGCTAAAAACCTTTTCGAGCCTCCTTAAGGACGGTGAATACTAATTCAAAAGTATTTTTGCCCCCGTTTATGATTATGCGGGAAATGTAGATCTTCACAAGTGTTATTGAAATCGAAAAGTAAAATTGGGGGTAACCACACATTTTTGATAAATAATATTTGTAAAAAGCTTTAAAATACAAAGCAATGTATGGCGCTCTTTCTCAAATTGAAGGTTAATTATCTCACAAATTTGCATGGTTACCCACAATTTTCTTTGTGGATACCAAGAGTACTTACTAAGATGTACGTTCTCCGGATAGTTTTAAGCCGCAAAAATATCACTGTAGTAGTAATCGATAGAAAACCCGAGTATCTCGAGATGCGCAGAACATATGCGTAATAACAATAGTAGGCACCATCGTTATGGTGGCTTCATACAATTTCCTGACCACGCGCAACCTGGTTACTAAAAAGTGGCTGCTGGCGCGAGCTTTAAAGCTCGCGCGACCGACGCGCGGCTCTCCCATGCGGAAAGTAAACAAACATGGCTTCCCAACTTTGCAAACTCTTCTTTCGTCAAAATTATGTGGACGTATCATCTTTTCGAAATGTTTACCTGTCCGTAACAAGCCTGAAAATTCTTTGGAGTCCAACAGAAGGTCATGTTTAAAAAAATCATTTTCACTGTTCTGAACAAAGCCGTCCTTGGAGTCGTGAACGCGACGGAAAACAAGCAAAAATCGCCAAAGAGGGATTCCCATATTTGTAGACCAAGTGAAGAAGATACTCCTCCAAACTTTGTCCCTTTTTGCGAAGAGCTAGAGGTTGAGCTCGCGACCAAATTCCATCGATTTCTTCGCAAAGGTAAACATTTAATAAATCGCAAGCAGAGGCACGCGTGCGCGTGAGCGTGCGCGTGCACGTGGTTGACAATTTCACGCATGCTCAAATGCCGCTCTTGGCAAATTCCAATTCTGTGACGTATGTTATGCGATGGAGAAAATGCGAAACTTAAAATATCTCCAGGTTTCTTCTTCTTTTTGCAGAGCGGTAATTACTGTTTATGCCTTCCGTCTGCCAATTCATCAAGAGATTTTGTAAGACAATTTTTTAAGTGGAGCTAAAAAACACAAATTCGCTAAAAGCGACGAAACTACCATTGCAACC